>JACDOX010000005.1:12275836-12391836 GCA_014549065.1 Cardinalis cardinalis
AAAGGGCTGCAGCTTTGCAAAAACACTTTTACTGGAAAGGTTTCATGTTCCTACCAGGAAAGGAAGACTTGTTTCAATGCAAAAATTAATTTCCAATAGTACCCACAGTTAAAATATTGTGAGATTAACACAACACCACAAAACTTACAATGTGACATTGTTTTTCAAGCAAAAAGTTAGACTGACTTGGCTTGTAAAATTACTTGAATCAGAACCTAAGTCACTGTTAAAAAAAACATTAATCCATTTCGTAAATACAGAATTTTAAAGTTTCCCCTCCCATKTTATCAATATTTAAAGTTAGTTTTACAGCTCCATTTTTTTTTTAGTCTAAACACGTTCCCATCCAAACAACTGTAGGACATAGCTCTTCTGCAGGGTCTCACCCATCTTTGCCACCACTGTKCTTCCCTCCAGTGATGGAGAACATGACCCACTCCTCCAGTGATGGAGAACAAGGCCCACTCTTTCCTACTGTTGTATATATGCATTAAGTGAAGTTATACTGCTTTTATGACCTATTTTTAAAACATTCAAAATTATTTACTGTTGCGTTTATAAAATTGTGAGTAACAGGGCACATATTTCGAAAGGAGATGGAGAGTAAACAGGCTTGTTAGTGTGTAATTATTGTACATGACTTTCTGGTTAGTTGTTTCTATTTCACAAGCAAATAGGATGTACTTGAAAGCTTCAGCATCTATTCATCTCCMCTACTGGCACAGGAGATGAATACCTTCAAGGAGGGGTAGAAATGTCAAGTCCAGTAACAAATTTACACTACAATAYAGTGGGAGAGGAAAAACATTCTTTATGATTGCTTTCTCCAACATGGTACTGTTTATCCTGCAGAATAACACTTTAAAAGCATATTGACAAAATGTTTCTCTTCTCACTGAAGAGCCTGTATTTTTTATATTGGATGCTTATTATATTTGTGCATTTAGGTTAATTTAGSAAAACCACATAGCAAATTACAGTGAGAAAGAGGCAGAAGTGAGGGCACACTGCAGAAAAGAGAGCCTCATCCTCTAAAAATGGTTTGTCCAAACCATTACCAGCTTGAGTTTTCTCTGAGCTGTCTGGTCACTCAGCTCTGTAGAGTTTTCCACATTGGCTGCCACTCTCTGGAGCAAGGGCTGGCATCTCTGACCGGGCAGGACATGAAGCAGGTGCAGACCAAGACTTGGGTAGCTGCTGTGTCAGGATGCTGCATGCTGCTTGGCACACTGCTGCACCCACAGAGTTTGGCTCCTGCGGCCCCCAGCTCAGGTGCAGCACAGGCAGTGCTCAAGGAGCCCAGAGCCTGAGCCCAGGGATGCTCCCTGCCATCCTCTGGCTGCAGGGATCCTGCTCTTGGTCCGTGTTCCTACACCAGGGCTAAACTACTGAAGCAGCAGCAAGCACAAAAACCGGAGGGTGGTGGTACTTGGAGGAGATGAGCATAAGTCAGCCTCTTGTCAGGCATGACAGAAAGCATCAGGCAGGTCTCTCCATGCTCTCCAAGGTAAAACTCCTGCATCTACCAGCTCAGCAAATGGGTCATCATCTCTGAGAGCACCAGCAGAGACACGAGCCCCACAAAGACACTCTGAATCCAGAATGAGTTTGTCCTTGTAGGGAGCAAAAACTCATTGCTCTTGCAATGCACAGCCTACATTATCCTGCCTAAGTYTGAGATTTGGATAAACATTTGGCAAACCAGCCACCTAGGTTTTGATCATGAAAGTGTGCTGAAGAAACAGAGCAAAGAAATTTAATCTTTTGAAGTCCTCATCACATTGGATTAATTTAGCAGGCCATGCTTCWGTTCTGTTTGCATTATCACAAAGTGTTTGATTGACTTTGACATTAGAGTGAAATAGATGGATATTAATGAAAGGATACAGATAAGGAGCTAGAGAGACAGATACTGGGATCAGATTGTTATTGCTTTTCCACTCACACTGGTCTATATATAAAAAGTTGCTTTTGCAAACATCAGAATGTTCATTACACTATTCAGAAACAGAGTTTTACTGTGACAATCTGCTGAAAACTGCCTCTGTGATGGAAATCAGTCACTTATTTTGCTGGATTGTTCATAAATCTGACAGGCAGGCTCTGACTGAATCTGAGAAGCCTGCACCTGGTCAGAAGACTGTGAGATCTGACAACAGTCTCTCTGTTGCTAATAATTATGCACCAGTTTAATCACCAACCTCATGTTTAGCAAATTGAAAGCATACAACTGAGTAAATGATGAAGCTATAGGTATTTAAATCATACAGCAGTTTTTGTTCCATTGGCATGGTGATGAGTTGCTCTTTTTTTCTAAMTTCTAGATGATGCTGACAGTGTTTAAAACTGAGGTTGGAAATTACAGCAGAAGAATCTGACTTGTGACACATCTTGTAAAATACGTCATTGTGCCCTGAACCAAATTTAGATTGTTGATCACTTAAATCCATAGCTCAAAACACCTGAAATGCACATGAAGTTAAATCTCTCTTTGTCCTTTCCTGTATACAATGGTCACTACTTTGATTCCTATTTTGCATTCAAATTAGTTCAGCTGAGAAACGCAGAGCACAGATGCAAGTTTAATTGAATCATTAGTAAATTGTCCTGGATCAATTTTAATCTATTACTCTTCAGAAAGAATTAAGAGAGATCCCTTAAGGGAGAGATAAAAGATATTTTCAGGCACAAATCTCGTTTATTATCAGATATGTGTGTGTGTGTGTGTCTGTCTGTCTGTCTGTGTATTCTGGTTTGGCTTTATTTTTGTTTTCACCTAGAGGGACAATGCACATTTTGTTTTCACCTAGAGGGACAAATTTCTTTTATTATTTTTAACCATGTTACTCCATCACAGCAAAATGTCTTCACTCTTGCCATGCCTTTCATTTGGCTGGCCTTTGGTACTAGCAAATAGCCACAGGGAAAACTTAGATAAGCACTCTGAAAGTTCAAGGGATCCAACTTCAATCTTAGTGTTGAACTAACACTAGCAAGTGTCCAAGCTCCACTTCCCAGTGGCTTACAGAGATACCTGAGTTCTCTAGTACTGCATAATGCACTGGGAAATGCTGGTGCAATTCCCATTGCTGTAAAATGCTGCWAAGAGAGGCTGCCCTGCRCTTGACATGTCCCCTTCCTTCGAGKGTCATGTACCTGGTACTTCCTGAGTTCTGGTGGCTTAAGAGGAATTTAGCAGCTTCCAGGAAGGAAGSGGGAGAGGAAGGGGAGACATGAGACCTCCCATAATATKCACTGCTCCTGGGAATGATGGGGGGATATCTGAACCAGGCTTTTCCTGCACCAGACAAGGGAGGAACAAGGAATATCATGCRATGTCTGCTGTCAGAACAGGCTAAATCCAGTCATGGTTTCAACTCTCCCGCCCCACAAAACACACACAACTTCGAACAGCAGCAGCAAGACAGGCTCTGCTCCAGGCTGTGACAAGCTGGACAACTGTCAGCTGTCCTAGCAGCATTTTAAAATAATTTMTCCAGTTGCTTAGTTTTACTGCCTCTAAGACAGCCACACGTACAGAACTGGGGCTATACAACACATCCAGAACTGGGGCTGTTTGACRCTTGACAAATAGGCAGTTTGAAGTTTAGATAAGCTAAAATATGCATGCCAGAGGAGACTTGCTTTATTCATTTTAGGYCTTCACAATACACAAATAAAAACCTAAAATAAATGAAATTAAAATACAGCTGTATCATATGATAAATGTCTAAGTTTGCCTGAAGGCATCCTTCTGAATTGCCTTCCAGCTGACTACCCAACTCTGAAGAGCTACTGGGCACAGAGAGCAGCAGAAACCCATAACTTACATGGAATTATTCTCATTCTTCTGGAGTAATSTGTTTCCCTGGTAAAAGGAAGTAGAAAATGGCTGGAGATTTCCAGAGCATCATGACAGAGAGCCAGARACCTGCTTACATGTAAGAGCCCAATCTGAGCTAGAAGGACACACCACTGCCACATGACAGAAGGACACAGAGATGCAGTGCTGCCAGGCTTTCAGGAAATGAAGAATAACAMTAGAATGCCTCCCATTTCTCAGTATTTTCAAATATGTTTAATTATCAATACTTTAAGCAAAATGCCTTTGTGGTACAGAGATACATTTAATTACATCCTTTCTGGTTTTATGTCTTTACCAGGGAGGTTAAACCACCAGCACAGAGGCTCCCCAGCCTAGAAAATTCCCTTGGTATGTGTCTGGAGTGATGGCTGTGAAYGTTGTAGGGTTCTGGGGCAGGATGCACTGAGAAATCTCTTCTGAAGAACACCCAGTGTTCCAGAAGAGAATCCAGTGGTGAGTGGTTCTCTCCTGGTCTTAGGGTGACTGATAAGCAGTCAGAGGTTGAGAGCAAATCCTGGAGTTTTAGTGCTAGAAATAGAAATTAAAGTAGGCTTCTCTGTCTTGGAAACACATGAAACCTAGAAACCAGTCACACCAAGAGATGACTGTTCAGAAGGGCAATGGACAATTGTTTACCTCACATCTGCAGTGGAGAGAAAGGTTATGATGTTGCACTAAMCTGCTAATGACTATTTTCCATCTGGTTCATCCTTGTTAACCACATCATCTGCCACAATGCTAGATATATCAGARCTGAAGAGGACTGAGATGTTTAACCCCAGWTTAGTAAATATACCTTTTAGAACATGGACAAGACTCAGTGAATTTTTCAGTATTCATCATATTTCATCTTAAAATCTTCATTGTTTAGGGGAAAATCCTGCAGGTTTGGGAAAATCAAAAGAGCTCACACAGTACATTCTTTTAAAAAAGCTTCACAGCATGGTCAGCATGAGGCTTTTATAGATGTATAATGATGTATCAAAGTTAATTGTTGTTATTGATAATTAKAACTATTTAGGATGAGTTTCTTTAAAGGGATGCTTTTGTTTTAAAGTAAGGCTGCTTTCAGCCTTCTGCACTTCTATTTGGAAGTTACTTTTAAATGGCCAAATCAAGTAGAGCAGTAAGTTTTAAAGACTTGATGTTCTATTAATTATATTGCAGTATGTAACATTTCTGCACAGGGACCTTCCTYTAATATCTCCTAACCCACTACCTCATGAATTTTAATTAGGTGTGGCAAAGAAAAGCCCACATCATTAAGGCCATAAAAGATGTATTGTATTAGCCGCCTTGCAGTTGCCATCACAAACCAGGACCTTGGAAAAGCAACAATCCCCCCTCCCACTCCAATTAATTAAACTATCAGTAACTCCAGAATTATTCTGTTATCATCTGGTGACAGATGATAGCAAGAAAAGACAACAGAACAGCTGGGTGTGTATGTGAGAGGTGTCACAGGCAGCACT
This sequence comes from Cardinalis cardinalis, assembly GCA_014549065.1. NCBI lineage: Eukaryota > Metazoa > Chordata > Aves > Passeriformes > Cardinalidae > Cardinalis > Cardinalis cardinalis. The sequence continues at coordinate 12,281,174 of JACDOX010000005.1, forward strand.
GCCCTTCATTATGCTGTTTTCAAATGATTTATGGACGTTTACAAAAATGAAATGAGGAGGGATTTACTGAAGACTTAAATAAGAGCAAATCTGGGATATACATAAAAAGATTGAAATTATTTTTTCAGTTTTTCAAAATCCTTTCAAAAAGGCTGTACTAGCATCAAAACAAAATAATGCATTTTTTCCTGTAGGGCATTTACAGGGACTACAGCATATGACAGAAAAACTTAGAAAGAATGAAGAATCTTTTCACTTTTCATCCTCAACAATACTTCTTTGTGAATTTTAATGTAAATTATTTTATAATTTTGATAACCTTGCCCTCTTATACATTTATGTATATGTGTGTTATATATTTTATATATACCTCTAACAATTTCTGTGAATGAACCAAGAGCAGACAAACAGCCAAGGAGAACATGTGGGCTCTTTTAAAACAGCAGTATCTCCTACAAGCTTTGTCCTACTTCTCCTAATGGTTGGCTATAACTATMTTTTTACATATCCCCCACAAAGCATTACAGACTTCCCTCTTGGGAATACTACAGAGCTTTGTGACTGTAGGGCATTTACAGGGACTACAGAAAAAAAAAAAAAAAGCAGCCTTACTTTAAAACAAAAGCATCGATAACAATCATTAACTTTGATACGTCATTACACTTCTATAAAAGCCTCATGCTGACCATGCTGTGAAGCTTTTTTAAAAGAATGTACTGTGTGAACTCTTTTGATTTTCTTAAACCTGTGGGATTTTCCCCTAAACAATGATGATTTTAACATGAAATATGATTAATACTGAAAAATCCACTGGGTCTTGTCTATGTTCTGAAAAGGTGTATTTACTAAATGGGGGTTAAACACCTCTTAGTCCTCTTTAGCTCTGGCTGAAGAGGCATTGAGGCAGATGAATCCTGACTTCTAGGCTCTGTTTTCCCCAGTTTTATTCAGCCATATTAAGGACAACTCTGTGTACAGCACCAAAAGGACAAGAGCTTAAGCATGACCAACATTATCACAAGCAACTGCAGCATGCTGCAGCACCAGCACCTCATAGCTGGAAAATTAAACTGGGCTACTCAAATTAGCCCAGAGTTAGGCATATAAATACACTTTTGGATTTTTTTTTTTTGTCCTAGTATATCCACTGCCAGGTGTACTAGCACAGCAAAGACACGTCTTTTCAACCCTTACCCCTGCCTCGTGCTTATGGAGGAAACGCCTCCAGAAGTGGCAACCAGCAGAGAGCTCAGTTCTGCCTCCCAGCCTTCACTCATCTGTCATCAGTTTAGCAGTACATTGCTGGCTATGATGCTAATCAGACTTCTGCTTCTTGTAGTGGGAAAGGAAGCAGAGGGTGTGAAGAGCCTGGGAAGAACAGACTGGCTCATGTGTGGATATGCTGACAGACAGGGAGGCCACCCAGCAGGTGTAAATCACTAAATCACTCTYGTCAGAGCAGTTGAGGCGAGCTTGTCCTTACAAGCCAAACATCTCACAGAAGGTGCTGTGTGGGCAAGCTACACCTGAGATTGCTAAAAGGGTTTTAGACCTTAAAATCTGTTGCATATCTGCTCATAATGGAAGTATAATGTTTTCAACTAATAGTTCTGTTTTGCAGTTCACATAAATTAAGTGTATTCAAGTTCCAGATAATTAATTGTATGGCATATTATAACCTCTTCAAAAGAGGTACCTAGTAGATTTACAGCCTGGGTGTTTAATGGATTAATGCTTAATGCCACATTACTAACCTTGGCTTGCTTAAAGTTCATTGATTTAGTGTTTAATGAAACAAGTGAGAAAAGGGCAACATGGAGATCACATGGGTAGGTTTATAGAGAGATAATATATAAAATTGCAAAAAAAAAAGAAATTATACCCTACAATTATGACAATTACTAAAAAAAGGTAGAGAGAAAGTGAGTTGTACTTGCAGTGAAACAAATGCTGGAAACTGGCACTTTGAAGTGTAGACATAATGAATGTTCATTGTATGAATCCATCTTTTAAAAGGTCTAAAGCATTGCCATTTTGAAAATGAGAGTGTGTAAAGACAATCCCTACTTTTACRTATCTGGAAGTACAGAGCTTTGAATAAAACCTTCTCTGAAGCATCAATACTGTTTGCTGTGCAATTACACGGTGCTGCACAGAGCTGGTGAGCACAAGTCCCCCCAAGACATTTTTACACCAAAGCTGGGTAATAGGGGTCCTAAACAAAGTCAGCCCAGGGGTTAAACGTCTGCCCCATGAGTGATAGCTGTTATTTACAGAGTGCCATAAGATCTGAAAGTAAGGTCTTAATGGTTTTATATAGCTAAGAGATAAATTCTATTCCAAGAGTTCAGAATCAAAAAGACAAAATATTTATTATCACCATTTTTTAAATAAAGGCATGATTAAATGAGGCTGTAGCATATCAGACTGGACTTTGAATCTCCCCAGCTCAAGCTCAATGCCATAGCAGTAGAACCATCTTTTCACAGAAAGGAAAAAGGTGCCCAGCTGGAGAAATACACAGGTTGTGCAGATATTTAGCTCCAATCTGGCAGCTTTTTTCTGAGCATGATTAACATTAAGAGGTTTGCTTGATGGGGAATGCGGTGCTCAGCACTTTGTAAGCTACAGTATGGAACTACTACTTTGAAAAAACAAAAATAAGGACCAAAAGAAATCAACAAGTTGTAGGACTTAGCCACTTGCAAGGTGAGTTAATGGATGAAATTTTCCATTAGAAAATTTAAGTGCGTTTCAAGGAAGTTTTGATAATGTCCGAGAATAGGACATTATCACCTGCTTGTCTTAGTGATGGGCTAAAACTCTCCTCTTTTAACAACTCCATGAAGCTTTGATTAAAAATACAATAGAATATTTGGGGGGAAAATAGTATTTATATTTATATTCAGATAATCAATTAGGGTTGAAAAGACCTCTGAGGTCATGGAGTTCAGCCTGTGACCAAACACCACCATGCCAACTAGACCATGGCACTGGGTGTCCCATCCAGTCTTTCTTTAAACACCTCTGGGGATGGTGACTCCACCATCATCCTAGGCAGTCCATTCCAATGCCCAATCACTCTTACCATGAAGAAGTTCTTCCTCATGTCCAACCAAAACCTCTCCTGGTGCAGTTTTAGACTGTGTCCTCTCTCCTCCTATCACTGCTTGCCTGGGAGAAGGGGCCAACACCCACATGGCTCCAGACTCCTTTCAGGGAGCTGTAGAGAGTGATGAGGTCCCCCCTTGAGCCTCCTGTTCTCCAGACAGAACAACCCCAGCTCCCCCAGCCACTCCTCACAGGGTTTGTGTTCCAAACCCTTCACCAGCCTTGTTGCCCTTCTCTGGACCCATTCCAGCAGCTCAACATTCTTCCTAAAGTGAGTGGCCCAGAGCTGGACACAGCACTCAAGGTGCTGCCTCACCAGTGCCAGGTACAGGGGAAGAGTCACTTCCCTGGTCCTGCTGGCCACACTGTTCCTGATACAGGCCAGGATACTGTGGCCAAGGCTTTGTATTCACAGCTTCTCTCTTAAAATGTAAAATCTGATGTGAGAATGGTGCTTACTGTCAGCACAGAAGGAGCCAGTAGTTCTTAGATCAAAGATTCTGATTAAGTATTTTCTTTGGCACACATGAATTTTCTAGTAGGCTAAAAACTCAGTAAATTGTATCTGCAGCCAGATGTTACAGGACCAGTGGGATAAATTTTGCAGTGTACATATCTCACAGGTGGAACCATGCCAGGTGACAAATAGGAAATGCTTTCCCTGTTTCCCTTCCTACAGGCTATGCTCCAGGTCCATTCTGTCAGTCCTTTCTCATGACAAATTCCCTAAGAATTCAGCAGTTAACCTGCAGAGTGCACAACTGGAGTTACTAACAGCATCAGTAAAAAATATTGATATAAACCTCACAATTTTCATTTTAAATTGTCTTCCCAAACACCAATAAACATCCACCAAAAAAACCCCCTGTGCTTTCTCCCCATTGTTAGGCTCCAGAAAGACTCACCCTGGCAAAACTAACCCCAGAGAGGGCAGTGTTGTACCCCCTGCAGACTTCTGTCATGGTCAGCCAAAAAACCTGCAAAGTTTGTAACAGTGGCTCAGAAAAAAATGGTTCTCCTGTGTCCCATRGCAGGCAACTGCCACGTGATTATAACCCAAAATAGCATGGAGCACACTTTGCCCCATGTGCAGAACACTAAATATGCATGTAGGTATTGTTAGGCATGAAACAATGCTGACTTCAGTAGACAGGACCGAAAAAAACCAAATATTCCTAAATGTGAGGTAAATTGGGTTGCCAAGAAATTATCACTTAATATTTGTACTGCCATTAAATCTATTAGAGAAAAAGAAGAGACTTGCATTTTAAAAAAAAAATTTATACATGCCAGTAAAAACAGAAAACTAATTTTAAGATATTTTCCAGACTCTGTAAGCCTTTTCTTTGAAGTGAAATAATCTGGCTTCTTTTACTGTTTGAGTGTTAAATTTGATCAATTAAAATCTCACCAGACATAAACCAGAAAAACCCTACAAACTGTGCTACTGTTTTATTTTAGCATGTTGCTGTGTTCTGATGTAACTACAACCATTAATAAAAAATGCAAACCATTCTCTTTGTACATTTATTTTATAAAAAAGTGTTGTATTTCCAGATACAAGTAAAGAGATGGCTATGGTTGTTCAAAATAATTAAAGTTTGAATGAATTTTCAAATTTATTGGGTTAGAAGAGTTTCACATACGCACAGGAATGACACCTGATTTTGAAGTGAAGTGTAATTTTTTTGGAAGTAGTTCACTTAACAGATAAAGGACTCTGAACCTGTCTTAAATATGCATCCAATTTGGATAGAGACATCATCTTACAAGAATGTAGTTAGGATACTTTTTCATTTTAGCAGTATTTGCAACTCTCTCAATAAATTCTCTCGTGTATTACATGGAGGAAACAACTCTCACTGCACTGGTGACTTTGGTTCACCTGAGCAGCCCCAGCTCCTGCAAAAGCAACATCTGATTTTTCCCAGAAAACACTCAATCCTGCTTTGACATGAAAAAACATGTCTGAGGGTGAAGAAGTAACCTGCAAGTTCTCCCTGGGGCACAATAAGGCAAAACATTTCATTTCTGTCAGACTGCAGCTTGAGAGTCCTACTACACACACACAGATCTCACTTAAGGTTTATGAAGCAAGAACAGGATGTCAAGAGGGACAGAAACCTCCCAGTACACAATCATTCACTTCCACGTGAACTGTTAATGGATCACAGAATAACACAGCTGCTAGGGTTGGAAGGCACCTTTGAAGAACGCTTATTCCAGCCCCAAAGGAAGAGTCATTCAAAGCAGGTATCTGCAGAAATGAGACAGCACAGAAATTCTTTTCAAATCTCCATTACCAGTGCAATAGTACTTTCAATTTAATTTCTCATCCAAGTCAACTGAATACAGAAAATTGGTCACACTCCCTGTCTTGTGATCTTTAGCATCACGTAGACCATTTATCTGTCAGAAGCTTCAAAAACAAAGATCCTGTGCTGCTCTTTAATTAAGTGATGAATTCAGCTTTAATTTAAAATTATGAGGTTTTATTAAAATACCGGGAATAATCAATAATGTTGTAGCCTGTAGAAGCTGAGCAAAAGCAAAGTATTATCACTTGTGTCACCCCAGCATGCAGAGACCCTGCCCTCAAGAGAGTCCCCTCGTGCTGGGTGCCTCCCATCTCTGCATGCACAGCCTGAGCCACCCACCACAAAGCAATTCTGAAGGAACCTGCCTCCAGTGCCACAGGGATTTTGAAGCCCAGGTAGGAGCAGTGCCCTGTATTCCACATTTTTGTGAAAATCACTTTCTACAGAATGCCAAAAGAGTGTGAGAAAGCAAACCTTTTCACAGCTGTCCTCACCTGCAGAACAGTTTGAGTGAAGAACAAATCACCACCATCTTCCAGGGGGTGTTTGAGCYCACCAAACACTGTCAGTGACAGCAGCAGTTGCAGCACCTCAGCTGAGCAGTGCCCACTAAAGGCAGAGAGGATGCTTCACCCAGGTGTTCCCAGTAGCTGGGAAGAAAACTGGAATCATGGCAGCAGAGAATAGTCCAGCTGAGCTGCTTCTTGCTCTCTTGATAGCAGATGACACAGTGGTCCCAAGGCTCAATCTCACTTGCAGGAAGTATATCCTTAATTTGCTTCAGGAAATTCAGAGGATTCCTGTGGCAGGAGTTCAGTACAGCCTTCAGCCCTGAGCAGATGGGGATTGAGCTATTGAATATGGCTGCCAGTAATGCTCATTTTTAAGGGGCAAATTTTCATTGTTTTTTATCTTTATTTATCACTTTAGTTCCTAATTTAACAACATTTTTTCCCAGCCAATTTCTAATTCAGATATAAGATTGGCTGTTATTTCATGACTGTTGTTTCTTTTGAATTGCTGTCCACAGTTTTATGTTTTGATTTTTTTATTGCATGGTTACCATTTAGATCCTATCATTCACATGATAATTCAGATCAWAGATCTGTTCTATCTTTATCCAAAATTAATCTTCATCTACCATAAACTTTAAATGTCACTGTGATGCTCAAATCACTCAGTCCAGGTTAGGTCACTAGGATTCCTCATATCCTTTTGTAAATTCTCCCTAAATAACATTTTAACCTCCTCAAAATAATRATCCATGATCATCTATGCTCTCTTGAGTTACAGGAATACCAGGCATCGGCTTTAGTAYAGACTGTTGAAGCTTTGCTCATTCTCACTGTTTGGAAAGCTGAACTGGTTTTGTATTTAGTCCAGTTCTTTTGCTGAGCATCTCCAGTTGAGATCCAGTGACCACCCCAGCAGGGCCTTGTTGAGTGACAGCAGACTCTGGACAGGGCAGGACACACTGGAGCTGTGCAGAGAGCCTCCTGCATGCTGTAAATATCTGTCACTTGGGGTGGTTGTTAGGCCAGCACAGCAGCTCAGCACTGGTCATCTGGCTGTGAGGAGCAGCACTGAACTACATGAAAAATCCACATGTGCTGCTTGGTCCAAAGAAAACCAACCTGTCCTTTTGTGGTCATCTCAGAAGTAAACTCTGACTAGTGTACTCCATCTCAAGTTCTGCAAATATTTCACTTCATTCACAGGAAGCACTGAGATTTATCCTAGCACTAGGAACAAGAATCCTAGGTGGTTTTTTCCTGATTTTACATTCATTAGTACACATATGACCATCAGAGTCCTCTCGAACTGGTCTCCAAGGTACTCCAGACCCTCTTTCATTTTATTATAGACCTGCTTTCATTTCAAGAGAGAACTCTATCAGTGAGTTAGGTGTAAATTATCACCCTGTACCCCAAAAAGCTGCTTTGCAAACCCCTGGCATTGTCCAGCTCTTTGGAGTAACTTTTTCCCTCTCTGTTTGAAACAGTACCATTTCCTGTAGAAGCAGAGGAGAAATGGACACTGATAAAGAGCTAAGGTGAAGAGTTCTTCATAGAGCAGTGCTTTAATATTGAAAACAATTTGCAGTAAGTTGTATATACTCAAGCCTGCTGTCAGGTGTGAATCCAAAGACAACAGCTTTCCTTCTCTAGCTAACAGTAACAAAGCCATTGATAGTCCTCATCCCACAAAACCATTTTTGTTTCTTTCAGGTTTGATTATCCTTGTACAAAGAGAAAAAATTCTTCTCTCTTTTGCCCCATTTTTTCACTGAAATCTGAATTTAAAAGCAAGTTAACTGCATGTTTCAGAGAACACTTGGTTTTGAATGCTGGACRCTCCTTTGTTTTTAGCATCAATAAAGGTCAGTCACTCCGTTCTGTCATTGACAGGCTCTAGTTTCATTTGTCTAATACATTCCACTTAGCATCACATACAACAATCAGACATATTCTAAATACTAGGAAGTTGCAGAAGAACAAAAGGCATGTGTGTGCTATCCAAGATTTCCTTGGAATGAATTATGCTGGATGAATTATTTGGAATTATTCAGGAAAAGAAAGTGTTTACTATTCTATCATAACAGATGCTCCACACAAAGAAAAGAGGAAGCTGTYGCAGCCTCTGACTGAGCCATAGCTTATCACAGCTGAACATGGTTGTGCAAATTAGCTGGTAAAGTTTATGGAAGAACCCAGAAAGAAGCAATTAGAATTACAGTGCTGGTTTGAGAGTATGTAGTTTGTAATCAACCAAAATTGTGCAGTTTTCCATATTCTTTGCTGATAATGCAAATGCAACCTCTGAAGGAAACTGCTCTGTAGCACATCCTGAAAGCAAGAAAAAACACTTAAGTCCAAGCAAATACCTTTGGGGACAGTAGGTTGTATAGGTCTTAGTCAAGTCATTTATGGCCATTGCACAGATTCTGAACAGATTCTACAAAAGGTGTGGTTTGATCATTGGCACAAGTTGTGGGGCAGAACAAGATCCTGAGAGCAAAACAAGTACCGTGAGAGAACCTGGAATGGCTTTGGACAGGGAACTAAAGAACGCTGGAAAAAGACTGCAGTCTGCAGTGCTGACTTTGGAGAAGACTCAAGGGAGACTCAACAGCTTTCAAAAATATGGAAGAGGAATGCGACAAATACCTCAGAACTGCTTAGGCAAGAGAGAACAATGAATTTGAAATGCAAGAAGGGGCAGTATGTTACTGTTGAGAAAAACCTTCTAATAGGAAGGATGGATAAGTGTCAGAAGAGATTGTCTAGGAAGATTGTAAAATTTCAGGCAGTGTGGTTGTACAGTAGATCGTATTTGCCAGCTCACACTCATGTAGAGGACATCCTCTATGCCACCCAAGTGCCACGGAGTAAGGGAATGTGTGAATACCTTACAGATCTCTGACAGATTGCCCTGCTCTGYTTTCTTGTGTTGCACCAGATAAGGGGAAGAGAAATCATTACTGAGTTTGTCTGATTTCAGCCCTACTTAAAAAAGTTTTATCTGAATTTTGGCTTTGTGCAACACTTTTGCTCAAATGCAAGATTGAAAGTATTGACATCTTCCTAGGCCGTGTCATGGAAGACAAAGATGATATTTAAAGATAATTATCAGTACTTTCTAATAATTAGGGTGTACTTCCTTTTATACACACTGAAGATTCAGTTCTTGATCTGATGTTACACTGACACAAAGCAAGCAAGGCTTCCCATCAGAGGAAGCACTCCCACTCTTCAACMTCTTATCCTTGGCCACATTCTTCTGGCATATTTCTTGGGTAAAATCAGCTGATTTCAAGGTCCAGTCCAAGGCAAAGAGAGTGAATGGATGGATGGCTGGTGGTGACATGGTTAGTGGAAACCAACCCTCTGGTATAATCTCAGGATGACATGCAACAACACACAACATATGACACTGCATCTCAATGTCAGCTGGTACCTGCTGCAGGGTCACTCATTTGAAAAGCTGTCCTGGACTAATGAAGTTCACAAGCTGCCCGTGAAAATATGCTGCAAATTTTGGAGACCGGAAGTTTCTACAAGTACAACTTAAGTTGTGCAGCAAACTGGCTAGGATTTCCARGTAACTCCAAAGGGAAATAAAACATATGGAGATCCTGAACTGAGTCAGAGCAGTCTCCACTGCCCCACTTTAGATGCATTTGACCTCTGCCACATGTGGGGCTCATTCTGTAACAGCCAACATTTCACTGCTAATAGTTAAGTCACAGGGATGAGGCCAGGTTGAAACAGTGTGGTCACCTGCTTTGAAAACAGCACAGTCCATTAGTAATCATTATACCAAAGTCTTTTGTTTTTGCATACTAAATAGCTTTCCAGGTCATCAAATTAATCATCAGAGTTTTTCAAGACTCCGCCTTACAGCATGTAGGGGTTCCCTTCGCTTTATCTTTAATTAGTATAATTCAAATGCCTGTCCTACTTATAGCAGGGGCTGACCATACCATAATACTGATCTGTCATCCCAAGACGTAGGGATATTTTTATTTGTTTGTTTGTYTTTGTGGGTTGTTTGTTTGTTTTTTGGTTTTTTTATATGACTGTTCTAAACTATCTTGTCTGGGTTTGGTTTAGGTCCTATTTACTAATTTTTAGAAGGTTTGCTCAGTTGCCCAGAAACCCGTTGGAAACTTGTAAAGGGAAGTGAACATTCAGCTACATTATACAGCACTGAGGTACAAGGTYCCTGAAGCAAATTAAATACAAGTAATTGCTGTCCTTTTCACAGTCACTCTTGCAAGCTTTTTCTCCTCTGTGTCTTGATATATGGTATGAGATGCAACAGAATTTTTTTGGATGAAGAAGGATAAATGTCAAACGAGTAATAATGAAAATACATTAAGATGTTGCACACCATTAGTATGTGTCATTGCTTTGGCAAAGAAAGAATATATGCTATTGAAGTATATTGCMAATGCTCTGAAAAACTGGCTGGTCAGTAAAACTATTCCTTCTTTTAAAGTGTGTAAAGATGCAWTAGGCAGCATATAACCACATCTGTATGACTTGGATCAGAAAAATAGTCATAAACTGAATTTTTCTGTAGTCAGGGTCTCCAACGAGTAGAAACACATCAGCATAAACAGCAAAGATTAAGCTGGCAAATGGTAAGCCCTTGATATTCATATCTAATTTTGCTTACTCTACCCTATAGTATAGATACTCCCTGAGAAACCCAGGAACTGTGTATATTGGGAAAGATTTAAGACCATTCCTGGGATATTCCCGCTCATTCTTGYACTGGCTACGAACAAAACTGAAAATTATAGAATATGTCCAACAACTAAAATACTTCAGTAGTTCAACCACTTTCAGAAGCAGGCAGCTACTGCTTGCTACACCTTACCCTGGGACAGGTGTGTTCTCTGAAGCAGTATTTTGGTAACATCTCTCTTGGACATTCAATTAAAACAGARCCCTCCAATCAAACCTGCCTGCAGGGTGCTATAGGAACCGAACAATGCTGAGCACCTCTGCTGCAAATCTTCCCCATTTCCCTGTTCACCCACATTTCAGACCAGCCTGCTCCTGTTTATGGTGACTGGACATTAAGGTATCAAATGCCAGTAAGGGGAACAATCATATCCTTCCCCATGACCCTTAAGCTCTCTTATACCTCTCTTATTCTCTGCTTGGCTTCTTCCATTATGACCTGCAGAAAATAGCATTAAAAATGTCATAAATCATGCATCTTAAGAAACAATAATTTTGTAATCACCTTATTGTGTTTGTAACATTAATTTTCCTGAGAGTTTAATTTAAAAGCTACACAACTGATGGCAAAATTGGATTTAGATGTTTAAATTGAATAGATGCAACCTAATGCCCCCACCATATTTTGTTCATAAACATTAGTTGGTTTAGGGTGACCCCATCACACTGACGACACAGAGAGATTTGTTTGAACTGTCTTCTACATCACTTGATACTCAGCACGAAGGAATAGAAATGGAAATTAAAATTTTAGATACTTTAAAGCTGAATTAAGGAAACTAGCACTGTTGCATATTTCTTTATGAATAAATACTGCAAAAAGTTAGGTAAAAGTAAATTTTTTCTTAGAATTCTTGGACCATAATGTTCATTATATGGTTATCTCAAGGTTGGAGAATGAAATGAAAAACTTTAAAAAAATACAGTTTAACAATTCAAGCAGACCTTTGAGCTCAATTCCAAAATATCCTAAAAAGGATATTTTGGAATTGAGGAAATATCCTAAGAGATGCTAGGAGTCTGCTGAAGGAGTGGACGAAGCTAMCCTGGGATACAGGAAACTTGGACACAAGTTTTGACCAGAATCAAGGTTTAACTTTGTCCTCCTTTGTTTGTGACCTGCAATTCCCTAGCAAAGAGGTGAATCCACATCATGGGAGGTACACAAGGRGGAATCAGTGGTGCCAGTCACTCGGGAGGAAGGCTCAAGAGATGGATTGTACCACACAGCTTCTCCAACTCCATCCTCCCTCAGCTGGGGCAGGACAGTGCTGCCTTGGGAGGCACACAGCATTCCAGGAACTCCTTAGGATYCCGTTCCTGGATGCTCTAAGTGGTGTCAACACCAGAAATGTTTTTGGGTATTCAGCGGGGAATTTGGGTATGCAGGGAAATTTAGGGCTAGGATTAGGATTTTTCCATTAAATTACATGCATAACACCACAAGGGAAGTTCATCRGGAAACATGGCTATGGATAGTGACCTGTGAGGCAAACTCTGCTTTGGCATAACTGTCCAGTGGTGCCTATGGGCATTCTGCTCTTGACAAACTTTCTGTTTGGTCTCACATAGCYACCAGTGAATGAAGGAATAAGAAAAGAGAACCTCTCAGTGCCCCATAAGGCAGATTCACTGCTCACATCAACTCTCTCCATGTCATGACAAGAGGAGCAACCACCACCTCCTGCACTCCACAGCTCACCACTCATGGTGTCCCAAGTGCAGACAGATGAGCAGAGGGCAAGAAACATAAGATTTTAAAAAAGAATGCTGGTGGTCAGGTAGTCAGATTGTCAGCATCAAGCGCCCTTGGCCCAAGTATTGCACTCATTACAGCATTCAGAAACCTTTTGCACTGGTTCCTCACTCTCACATATGGGAAAGAAGAGCAGCCATGGGCATGCTAGCAAAAAAATATGAGGGCGTAGGTAATATGGCATTATGTCTTCCATCAGATAACCACAGCCTCACTGAGAAATGGGCACTAAATAGGTGGGATTCATGCAATTCAACCCTGTAATTGTACAGGGCTATTTCCACAAGAGGTGCCAGCTAGCTCCCATGGAGCTTGAGGAAATTAATTAGCAAAGCAATGGGAACTTACCTCACCTCAAGGAAACCTTGACTTTGGTAGTGAGCAGAAAAAGCAGGCAGGACCAGGCCTTCAACACCTGAAACTGTTCTCYTGAGACAGAAACTGTGACAGAAACTAAAAAGTATTTTATAATATAGGATCCACCAAAAAAATATATGTACTTCAGAATCTGTTGGTCTAAGCATGAGGTTTTTACTGTGGCTTTCTCTATGCCTCCCTTTCCCCACCTTCTCTGCTGTGCAAATTGCTGTGACCTGTGAAACAGATCCATGAGAGGAAATTTAGGGGCCAGCATAAAGGATAAAAGAGGACACAAAATTATTATGATGTCCTACTAAACCATCCAGAGAGGTGAAAGTGAGAAGAACAACTTAATCCTTTGAGCCTGCTYGTAACTGCAGGAGGCTCCATTAACTCCTGATGGTTCACCATAAAACATTTGCTTGGGATGGATGCAGAGCTGGCTCCTGCCAGGAGAGACAACAGCCACTCTGTGACATCCACCACTGTGCAGCAACCACAGCGCTGCCACTGGGGCACAGAGGGGCTGAAATTTATCAGCAGAATTTACAGTCACCTGGGAGTGCAGCAGTTGCAGAGTCTGCCACAAAAGCCAGAGTTAATATWAAAGATCTGTCACAAGCTGCAAAACACCCTGTCCCTTGCAAGCATTAATCTCAGACTATTCACACAKGCTGGATATGGCAACATTACTTATCCTGGCTTTGGAGCTCAGAACTGCTGGGACTGGCTGCTAAGGTTTCATAACTAACTCACCAAGGCCCCTCATTACAAACCCTATGGTTTAAATCTGAGGCATAAAAAGGACTTTAACAGCAGCTTTTAGGAAAAGGATCACACAGGCTTCAGCCTGTGGCTGGCAGAGTTCACAACATATGAATAAATAAATTCTCATTCTGGGACAACTACTGTCATAAACTAAACTATCACCAAAAATTCATTGGAACAATCATGATCTCAGATCCCCCTAGGTTTGCATAAGWCTTCTTCAGGGATTTTTTAGGACCTAAGTTGTTCCAATATTTCTGTTTAAAAACTGAGCACATAAAAACATTTCAGAACAAACTGCACAAACAGGATACATCTAAACTATATCAATTTGTTTTGATGTTGAGTAACAGCAGCTTCAGAGAACTCTGTGTTCCTGAATGTTTGTCATGCTCTATAGGAGATGCAGGTACGCTCAGATAAATTTTTTTGCAACAAGTTCCTTCAAACACATGATCTGCTGCATCCAGGAAAATGCTGGGGCAGCTCTGGTAAATAAAAAAACCTTAAGTACACTATATCACAAATGCCTGAACATTGATATCATGATCACATTTTCATCRCCCCTCTGGTATTTTTCCCTCATATAACGATGCTCTAAAATCATGCCAACTGTCTTGTTAGTTGGCCACAAAAGCAAGACAAAATGCTTTTTTATTGGTGAAGTTTAATTGCAAATCAGCCCTGTCTGTCTTCACAGCAGGTTATTTGTCATGTGTCCCCTTTCAAACATTTCCTATTGACAAGGTTTTTTCCCATATACGGGCACAAGAAGTGAAACAGCACTTCAGAAGTTAAAAATCGATTTTAGACCCAAAAATCTGACTGTGCATGAAAAGGAAAAGAGCAAAGGAAGACATCTCTATCTCTAAAGGCTGCTTTAAACATGAAAAGTGTTTGGAGCTTTTTTTGCTGGGTTGTTTTCACATTGCTTACGTCTCTTCATTTTTCTCAGGATGACGACAGTCCCTTTTAGAGATACAATTTGTCTCTCATTGACTGCTGGGGCTGGCTGCTAAGGTCTGCATAGCTAACTCCTGAAACCTCTCATTACAAAACCTTTGGTTTAAATCTAAGACATCAAAGGAAATTAGTTAGGCAGATGCAAGATGATAGATGTTAGCTGCAGCTTATGAGAAAAAATACATTGAGTAGACTTAATAGGAATWAAATCCATTATCTTCTAACCCACAGATGGCTTTGGCACAGAGCATAGAGGGTTGTAACAGGGTTATAACAGGCTCAGTTTCATGTTTTTAACTGGATTCAGTAAAGAGAGGGTGGCAGAGAAAAATTCAAGGTAGTTTTAACTTATATATTTATACTGCCTGTATGTTCCCATTATGATAATAAGCAAAATGGATTAGTTGRGATATAAAGGTTGTTTAAATTACATTTTACAATACAGCATTAATGAAAAATACACATCAGGAATATGTCAGGTTTGGTTTAGGATTCAAACAATATTAGAAGCAAGGTTTAATTAGATATTTATCTTTTTTTTTTTTTTTTTTAATTTTAAAGGAAGCTGAGAGTGATCTGTGCACTTAACTAATCAGGGGCTGTGGTTATAAACTACTCTGGCCTTACACAGCTCCTGTCCAGGAATTCCCAGACCCAGCTCTGTGTGAGTCCCCAGTGTCCTGCAGTGAGAACTCCCCACACAGTCAGGTTACACACAGCCAGGGCTTCCATGCTCCCAGTGCTTCCATGCTCTCCTTGACAGATAATCACTGACTCCAGCACTTTCTGACAACAGGGAGGGCAAAAATTTTCAAACATCCAATAATTTTGAGGGCCCTCATTTTCTGGGTGCCAGGAAAGCATTTCAGACTGAGCAACTAGGACTAGAGGGGCCCAGAATTCCTGGATGATGTTCTGAGTGACAGTCTTACATGTCTGGATCAAAATACTGCATTTCTTTTGAGTCCTCTGCCCTCCCTCCACTTCTCAGGTCCTATGCCCTTGCTTCACAGGGTTTTACAAAACCTGGTGATTTTAGGTGTTTGGGCAGTCACTGGGCAGGAGCCCAGGGGAAGAGGTGCTGGGTGCTCCTGGGTGCTCCTGGGCCTGAGTTAACCCTGCTGCCTTAGCTCAGGGAGGGCACTGAGATGCAAACRCACAGGCATCGCCTCCTACCAGTAGTTAAGGAGCTGTGTCCTCCCTGCAAAACCTCATCTTCATGTGCAACGAATCTTTACTCACAAATATTAATTTCCTCTAACGGCTTATTTCAAGTCACCTATTACTTTGCCTTAGGACATTTGTTTTCTTTCCAGAGAAAAAGCCTTAGGAGCAATGTCTGTTGAGGATTTATGGGTTTTATACTCTCYGGCCTATGACACTGGGACAATTATTTTTAGCTTAGAGGCAATTCTTGGAAGGTACCTCTCTCCTGAGGACTATATGAAATTTTGTTAAAAGAAGGAAGATGCCCTAATGACAAAAGGCAATCAACAATACTCTGTTACAAGATKAAAGGCACCTTTCTTGCTTTCCGCTGAGCCTCTTTCAAGTCCTATTGTTCAAAAAAGCCTGCGAGAAATTCATATATCTCTCCCACGAGAATTAGTCAACAATTATTCTGCTTCCAAGAGAAATTTATTTTGAGTCAATGTTTTTAAAGTCTATCTGTTCATCAGGCTTACTCATGCATTAAGGATGATTTCCAGTGTTCAATAGCAACTCCTGAAACAAGGAGCAATTAGAAACATCTGATTTCATGATGCATATTCCCTTCAGAAAACTGAGCCACTGTTTCCACAAGGAAAATGCAAAGACTTTCTGTCTTCCATGCAGTTTATTAAGAGCAYGGCAAAACCAGCTCAATTTGAAAARCTGAAATACAACAATGGCTTGGCTCATGATTAAAGTTTTCAAATGAGTGAATTCAGTTGTACRACAGTAGAATAAACATAAACATTAACTCAGCCCAACCCAATCAGGGAAAAAGTGGCCAACAACACAAACCAGAGCCCCCAGCCAGGAGCACAGGTCAGAAAGTCCTCACTTTGCCCTGGGCTTYTTGTCTAAACCCAGACAAGGTCTGCAATTACTTTGCTCCTGTCCTGCAAAGCCACGGCAGTGTCCATCCCACAGACACAGCTTACAAACTCACCAGATAACTTCTGGGTGATGAGAAATGATGTAAAAAGCTGCTGAATGTTATTTAAGAGTGAGCATTAAGCAGTTAATGGCACCTTTTAGAGGCACTAAAAAGTGTTTAATATTAAAATAGTGAAGTGTTGCACTGCTGCCATGAGCCCATCTTCTGCCTCTGACCCCTCCCACAACCTCTGGTCTGAGCACAGCAGAAAAGGCAGAAACATCCAGGCGTGTGGGAGTCCAAACTGCGCCCTCTGACATGGATCTAAATGTAGGAAATGCCCAGTCTTAATGATTGAAAAGCATTTTGTTTGGCCTTTTCCATTTACATACAGAATGGGCTCACTAGGTTTAGTTCAACAAAGATCGGAAATTAAAGGCAATTTATAAACAGCTGCTATTTCTAGCAAGAAAATAAGTGTTAAATAGCACTTTCACCAGTGTTCTAGGTGGAACTAGTCAAAAAATAAGCAAAACAGGTCTCAAAAAGTATCCATTCTTTATTGGCTAACGGCTTCTGATACCATATTTTCTTAGACATGATCTGTAACTAATAGTTGTAAAATCACAGCTTTCCTCAGTCAAATTACACAGCACAGCTGAAAGAGAGCTGATCCACGAGGCCACAAGAATATTACACTGCACTTTACATTGAAACCATGAAGRGTGGCCTGACCAGGAAAAATGAAACACTAAACAGCATGGCTTGCAGATCCATTTTTTTGTACTTGCCACACCAGGAAAAAGATGCACATGGGGCAGAGGAAGCAATCTCTAGCAGGGGTTTTGGAAAAGCATTTCTTAGAACTTCAACTTTTGGGCTCTGCCATACAAGCAGATGCAGAAATGTTATGGCACCAAATACATCTACTTCTCCTATTTTCTCCTCCTGGCTTTCTTTTGTTATTTCGTTTAATTTCATTTCTGTCTTCTCCAGATGCAGAGAATTGGCCCTGTGGACACACCAAGGCAGGTAATGCTCATAAGTGACCAATCTGTCTTGCAGTAGCATGAACAAGTTTTCTCCAGGGGGAAATGTCAGCATAATTCATCAGCAAGTAAACAAACAGGACTAATGGGCAAGGCCTAAATACAAAATGTGCTTTCCTCTCATCATCACTAAGAAAAAGAGCCAAAGCAAAGTGAAATGAAAGCAGGCAGCAGCCTAGAGTGCTGAAATAAATATAATATTTTAAAATAGAGAKAAAGACATGGAAAAAAGTTAAAGAGAAAATAACTTCAAAAGCTAATTTCGAAAGAGTATGATTTTTGCAGAGCGTCCTGAACTGACTTGTGCTCCATCTGAACACAAGAGTGGAGTATTAAGCTTCCTAAATTTGRTGTCTAAAAGCTAAACAGCTCCATCAAGAGGGTGTGATTCTGCAGTAGTCTCTGCAGTGGGAGTCACAGGGGCAAACATCCTCACTGACTGCAAAATGAGACACTGCTCAAAGCCTCYTGTGATATGGCTACTGAGAGCTTTCATGGACTGCACCCAAGAATCCCAGAAAGCTTTTCCATTCCTGCATCCTGGTAGAGTCCAGTCCTCAGCTGATCTGCACATGTAGCACCACAATTATGCATGTTTAATTTAACAGGACCCAAAATAAGGCAAGGCTTTCCTCACAGGACAATAAGAGAGAGAGAGTGAGCTCTCCTGGTGAGTTCACAACCTCCACACATGAGCAGTGTTGTGGCTTCCCAACATCAGCAGGGGAGAGTCATCCAAAACATCCAGCACTCCACAGTGAGCACCATGTGCCTTTTCAACTGGGATTTGCTGCTTTGTCACCATATTCTTTATGTGTTTTGCCCCTTACTTATTGAAAGAGGCAGAAGGGGCTGTTTTGCCATACACATGAAATCTCACGTTCCATGACTAATACACATCAGCATCACCCAGAATTATTCCCCCTTGCTTGTACTGCTCCAAACTCCCTATGTCATGTCTTACTTGAGCACCTCACAGCAGTTCAGCAAATTCCCCACTGAGTCAGGGGCCAGAAATATCCCCAGATGGCTGGGACAGAGGTATTGACTGGATGGTTTAAAGAGGCAAGGTAGAATGCAGCAGAAGCCCAATCTCCTGATTTATAGCCCCATGAGGTCACAGCACTGCCATCATGTGACAGCACCTGAATAATGACATCAGTGATGGGGTCAGGATTCCTACTGGTTTTTTCCATCCCCCGCACATGAAGGCTGCCCTTTCCCTCTGCTATTCAGCCATCGTACTTATGCCCAACAACAACTCACTCTTCTGAGAAGTCTGACAGAAAGGGAGTAAACAGCACTGTTCATCACTGAACACAATAAATCTAAACAATATTTTTTTCTCACAGTATCACTCTGCTGTTGTCTCACTTAGACTGAAGACTCTTCAGAGCTGAACCAGACAACATTTTCTGTCTCATTCAGCACGCTGTGGGCACCAGTAAGGATGTTTAAAGGCTGTTGCAGTGTTCAACCAGATAGCAGYCAGAGAAATTAAAGGGACTTTTGCAGCTGAGTCCTTTAGTCATCCATTTATGCTTCCCCTTCCTCATAAATCAAAGGACAGGAAAGCAATTTAATCAGAAATAAGCATAGAATTAGCAGTACAATTCAGCGCCTTGTGCTCTTTTCTCATTGCTTTTGATAAATAGAGTCAGCAAACAACCATACAGCAAAAGAAAAAAAGAAATCAAAACTTAAAACCCCCACTAGTGTCATCATGCTGCAGATTTAGTGAAGGCTTGTTCTAGTCTTAAATTTAATTTTCGTCTGTTTCCTCTTCTTTTAGTCCACTGCAATCTGGTTAAATAACTGAATTTTCAACTTATTGAGGATCTCACACCAGTTGTATCATTGCAAAGTTCAGAAATTGCAGAGTGTACTTAAATAATTTTTTATACAAACCTGGAGTCCAGTCAGATGTGGCTGGGTCTCCTCTACCCAKCATTCTGTTCTGATGTGATATGTAGATATACTTGCTAAGGGACATGGCCAGGAGGTCACTGAAAAAGCTTAGTAAAAATGTGATGGAAACAGAAAATGGCAACAAATAGAAAAAAAAGCTGGCCAACTATTAAGAATGCAGAAATTAACATGTAAAATTTTGCTGAAGGCTCTGTTGCCTTAGAAAACTGTGTTTCTGTGGCCCTCTCATCTCACAAAAAATGCTGTCAGAAGAGAATCCATTTTATAAGTACAAGGAAACATTCAGGAGCACATAAGGCCCAAAAAAAGAGAGTTGGAGACATTAAAAATATTAAATAATAATTAATGAAAGGATAGAAAGAGATGTGTGAAAAGAGCAAATGCCATGAAATTAGCCCTTTACCCTCACTGAAACATAAACATCAGAATATAGAAATAAACTAAGGAAAAGAAATGTATTCTAAGTAAATGGCAAAATGTTTCCCATGGGACTATCTTAGGAAAGATGCTGTCTGAAGACACCACAAATACAAAGTATCCTTAAAGGATTCACCAAAGACTCCATTTTCACAGAAAAACAGAAGCCACTGAGTAATATTTGGCATGTTAAAATATAGAGAAGAGACTGAAAAAAAAAAAATTAGTATTTTAGTGACTAAGCCAAAGATTAATTGTGCTGAATTAGAAGGCAACTTCCCCTCCAGGAAGATTATTCCACAAATCCACAGCATCTATCAGTGGGACAAACTTTCCCCTTCAGCACCTGCCAGCATGCTGTCTCAGCCAAAGAACGAGCTGGTCTGCAGCCCTGGTTTTACAGCAAGCCTTGCGAGCTGCCTCTGGCAACTGCGCTCCTGGGAACGGGGGAATGCTGCAGCTGAGCCAAGGTTGAGGCCAAGGGGATGCAAGCAGCAGGCAAAGCAGCCCACACTTTGCAAGAGGCTGCTGAGGAAGAGCACGTGTGCTGTGCTCTCAGCTGCCAGCTCCGGCCTGCCCAGGCACGAGGGCTGCCTCCAGTGCACGTGATGTCTCCAGCACAAATCCCTGAGAGCACTAAGATCACTCTTAAAGCAGCTTTTTGTGGTCTGCTCACTTCCAAATGCTGCTCCACATCCCTGACRGTGCATATCCATCACGCCCGACCCCGCAGAGCCCTCGCCTGCAATTATCCTATTACACCTAACACACTTAAAAATTAATTAATGCTCCTCTGCACTAAGATGCCATAATTAAACTCTTTCTCTTTTCATTTAAGACAGAATTTAAATGAGGATTTGGTGGCACTGCAGTACAGTAATGCTCACAAAGACAACAGTGGCCTGAGACCTTTGCAATGGGTTTTGGCCAAATAATTGCCAAGGGCTTCCTAGAACATCAAGATTTTGACCTTCAGCAATTTACATTTATAATCACCCCAGCTTTCAGCAATATTGGCTGAAACATACACATGGGTGATGATAGAGATCTCCTCAAAGAGAAAAGCAAAGTCTTCAGGACTTTTTTCCCCCAAAATGAGCCTCTCTTTCTCTCACAGGCACAGAGCAGCGACCCAGCCTTTGTGATTGACAGTGGAGAAGAATAAAATGACATTTCCTGACCTTTAAGAAGCATTTGCTGATCAGCACTAAATTCACCATTTCACTCATGTCGTTACTTACTATTTTGCCATGCAGTAAAAAAAAAGAAAGCTGTATTTTGCTTTTTATGGAATATCTCACACACTGTCCTATTCTCAGTGGCATCACCACACATCTTGGAAAGAAGGGGGAAGCCCTGGTTTGTTGTTTGCATTCAGCTCCTACTGAAGACAGGAGGGCTGGATATTCCTTACATCAGATTAATGTACATACATAAGAGAAGTAGATTTATTAAGCTCTGCTTAAAGAAAAAAGATCAGGTTTTGGTCAAAATGGATAGCATATCTTTTTATTTCTTTTTTTAATTAAAGCCTGAACCACACAGTAGTTAAAAACAGATAGTCCAAATCTAAAAAGGGTTTAGTTTGACTTCATAGAAATAGTCTAAATATGCCCATAGCCACACAAAGAAAGTACATCCTCAGTGCAGTCAGAACGTGGGACTGCTGTTTACCTGCAGGTTCTGATAGCTCTGAACCACCTAGAGCAGGCCCTGATCACACTGTGCTCAGAGCAAGGTGGATATCAGYGCTGACTGGCAGTACACAAGGACCCTACATAGGCTTTGCAGCTTGCATAATCACAGCTGATGGTCTCTGAGCCCAAACCCAGCTCTGGGCCACTGGGTGGATGAACAGATTCACCTGGACACAAAGGACCTTTYGGCATCCAGAAGGGAACTGACACCSMAGTGGCACTGCTATGCCTTCAACTTACTGCAAGAGAGATTTCTGGCAGTTCTAGCAAAGCCTCAGGGAAGATAAATGACTAATTCCTTCCTCAGAAAGGCTGACTTCAGCTGGAGATGATGCTGGCTGGAGATTGTTCCCATTTGCTCCCCAGGAACGTCTGTTCTCCCAACACTGCCCATGGGCAAATGAAGCCTTGTGAAAGCCCCTGTGGCACTCACCATGCTCTGCACACCTTCTCAGCACCTCTTGGTATAAACAAATAAGAGGGAGTTTGACCAAAGCACCGAGATGTGCCCCCAAATCCTGGCTGCACCCCCACTGCCTGCCAGTGTTGTATGGGGATTCAGGGCTCTGGGAACAGACTCACCCCAAAGAAAGCAATGCTTTCAGCCTGCAGCCCTGAGGAGGAGTTAGGGAGGAGAAGAAGCTTAGCTGGGCAGGATGGAAGAGTATGATCTCTGTCTTGGATGGGAGATTCTCAGGAGTGGGAAAAGGAAGCAGTCTTCTTRTCTGGACAGCCATGAGATCAGTGCATAAGGGAACATATTTTGTCTTCCATTCCCAAGTCTTGTCTCTCACATGTACATTTGGATTCTAAATAGAATTATTAGGAATTTGTAAGAGTTYGCTTTGACCAGAATATTCAGCTTCTTTCCCCCTCTGGTGATCACTACCACCAGTAATTTMTAAGGGTACACAAGCAAGATAATTCTATTAGTAGTTATGATATAAGAACCATTAATTTCCATATTTTCACACTTTGATTACTCCATACTTTATACTCTATAGCTCCTTCAGTACAGACAAACTCCTGAATTTTTCCTATGTCATAAATTTTACATATATGTGCACCCTTACAGACACACACCCTTTTTTTAGATATGCCACACATTGATATCTTTTATGCATCTACTGTTGCATTTTAATCAAACAGCATACTAGCAAAACCAGATTTGTGGGAAGTTTAAAAGCATGTTCTAGAAAGCTGAGAAATAAGATTAAATTCCCAAGCAGTGTGTTGGAATAGTTGGGAGTAGCATTTACAAATACTAGATTTGGAAAAAGAAACCCAAACCAATAACAAAATCTGGGGATTTAGAGTCACTTTTCAGTAGTTCTGGTCTCTTTTAAATTATTTGCAGTTCATTCTCATAGGTCTCTATTGCTGTTCCTAAGAACGTACCCTGTATTCACACTTCTAATGAAAACAATTTGTTATGGGTTTTATTGAGCAAGGGTGGAAAGTCACACTGCCCTTGAGGAGCTAAAACCTGCTCTGGCTGTAGCCCTGTCAGATCAGGCTCATCTGCTCTGGCTGCTTTCCTTTGCAGACACCCAGAGAGAAGAGTGTCTGGGACTATGCCAGGCTGCAAACCCCCCTGGCCTCCTCCCGGAGCTATCAGCTCCATGCCATCATTTGAGAAGCCATTCCAGTGAATATTCACTGGCTCATTAGCTAACAGACTAATCCAGTGAGGATTCCTCTCCTATATCCATTAGGAAAACAGATCCATGGGTTCATCCTCTTGTCTCAGTATATTTCCTTCCTATTTTCCTCCTTCCTTTAAAAACATATTAAATATCTTTCTCCATCTTCACCCCTTTATCCCATTAAATTCAGGTCCTCTGAAATTATTCCTGCACTTCTCAGATGCACTTAACAATGCTACATTCAAAATATTTCCATTTGCTTGTCTCTTAACAAAATGGTTCAGTATAGGTTTTTATTTTATTTTATTTTATTTTATTTTTTTCTTTACAAAGAAAGAAATCAAGTCTTTCCACCATCACCTGTTCAGTGGATGACCACCTGCATTTATTTAAGCCAAAGCTGAGAATTAAACACAGGATTTGATCTGAGACYTTGGAAAAGGCTTCCAAACTTAGGGGCTTGAAACAAGAATGTGGATTTATAGTTTAAAGCACAGACACATTAAGTTAAAAAGAAGATGATTTAAGACTGATTTTGACTGATTTATGTTCACCTAAGCTGTGCAGGTTTGTTGCCTCTTATGCATACTATTACTAATTAATTAGATGTGCAAGATTTTGCTACTTTTTACACAGATCAGTAGAAACTTGGAGCCTAAATCACTATGGAACTAAGAAAGAAATTAAATTGCTATTTCATGGTTGCATGGAAGGTAAACAAAAAATGAGGTTAACAAGCTTAAAAGCAAGAAGCTGGAAGCACAGTAAATAGTACAGGTCCATCACCTCTGACTTGTGACACCTCTTATAATGATGGGAGGAATCAGAAGAATGACCTTGAAATATAACGAGGTAAAATCATCAGAGAAGGCAGGAAGTAACAGAGATACATACATGTGGAAAGGAAGGGAAAGGAAGATAAATCAGAAGTTCATTCCCACCACTGTGGCTGTTACAAACCATGAGCAAGGAACAAACCAAGACAACWCATCTTTGTAGCCTGCAAGGAGCATGAAAGCCCAGAGAGCGCATCCCACACTGGTGAGTGAGCATCACTCCTTGGGCAGCTGCCATGCCCACCGGCACCACAGCAAGCTGCAGTGAAGGCTCTGAGTAGTTACTGAATTTTGACAGAGAATTAAAGTTCCTATTTCTCTGTTCCTTGATTTCTCATGAAGACAAAGCATTCCAATTTCATTCTGCATTTATTTCCACCCTGTTCAGGGGATTGGTTTGTATTTAAATAGCAATAAAGTAATTGTAACCAGCAATCCTAGGATGAAACTGTTGCATCACTTCTCTCCTTGATCTTCTGGCTTAGCTCAGCCTCATGGTTTTTCTCCAACATTAACTTTTTTTCCCCTCATATTTTCTCATTTCCTTCATGTTCTCTACGCACAAAACTATAAATTATTATTTTGAAATCGACTTCTGCAATACAGCTTCATCCCATAACTGTCCTTAAAATCACAAGGAAGTCATTAAACAGTGCATCTCCCACCCAGAGCAAGCATACCATATACTGTCTCATTTGATGAGTCTAACTGAAGTTTTCAAAGTGGGATATGCAAACTGATCACCTGCTCTACAGGGTTTCAGAAGGAGCAGAATGTGGAGTCTCCTGCACATAAATCTCCTAAATTTGGATTTATTTGATTAAATGCCCTAACAGTGCTTCAAGCATTTTTAATTTCCCTTTTTTAAAAAACAAAACATTCATGTCGGGAGGAAGAGTATTTGGGGTTTTTTGTTCTTTTTTACAAAATAACTGTATTATTTGTAACTATCTGTTTTGCATAAATATTTATATAGAGATAATTGTCTTCTATCCCTCAAAAAAAAAAAGAAAAAATAAAAAGACCCCATGTACCAAGCCAATTTCAACTTAACTGTTGAGCAAAGTTGCCTTGTCACACTATTTTTCAGCATATTCCTTTTGTTCCAAATTTTCAAGACCTGAATAAAAATGAGAAGCTATTATGCAGCACAGAATAAAAAGAGATTGCTCTGTAAATTTTCTAAGAAATTACAAGGTTTTATGCAAATCAGCACATTTCAGCCAACAGATTTGTTCTTCAGCTTCAGCGTATATAATTTGATTCCACATCAGCTTGTGAGCATTTTTCAGATTATTCTTGCCTGTTCTTTTGGCCGCATCATTTTAGTGTACAATAAAAATCACAGTAAAGCTTCAGTGGGATCTAAGCAGTCCCAAGAGGTTCTCCCTGAAGACCATAGTCCAGATGTAATTTCAGAAGAAACCAGGTAGGATTTACATTTCTGAATGTACATATGAGAGATCTGTGTCCATTCAAGTAAACTCCCACAGCTTTTTCCAGCAGTATTTTCTCCCAGTTGTGCTAAAGCATCCTTATCACCAAAATACACATGCAATCAAAAGAAAAGTTTAGYGCTTGGGATTTTTTATTTGTTTATTTTTTAAACACATATTATGTGTCCAACCCGTTGCACAGTTCTAATGCTTTAGAGGGAAATGAAGTTTTCTCTATTCTTTTTTCTTCTACGCCTTTTTCTCCTGAAACTTCTTTAGAGAAACCCTTCCTCTGTTGGATTAAAGACAGATGCAGTTTCTGTCCCAATAGCGCTCCCTGTTTGCATGCATTCCTGTGAGAGAGAACATCCCTTAAGAGGGATAGGACTTCAGGCTGGGAGTCTGATTCTCTTTGACAAGAAGGTACCATGCCTCTGATTCACAACTTGATTTCAGCTGCTTTTCCAAAGAGCTCAGATTAAAGGAAAAACRCAGCAAACAACAAATACATCAATGCCCATAGAACACTTACCTATCCCTGCCTTTCTCAACTGTTGCATTGCAGAGCATTCATACCACCCATATCCTTCCCCAGGCTCAGAAATATCCCCACTACATCCAGCTCCACATCACAGCTSGTTTTGTTTCAGAAGGAACTGCTGGGTGAGACAGAGTCAAACTTCTGTCCTTGTTTGATTGTTAAAGGTCTGAAACCTTTGAGTTTTCCATTCCTTAACTGTACACTGATGAAATATTTTGACAAAGCCAAACTGAACTTTGGTTCATAAAGTATGGTAAATTTGATCTTCATTCCATCACTGAACTCTCAAAAATTAATTTACTTATCTCTAAACCACAGAAATATGAATTAGAAAATTGTGGAACATTAATMTTATGTCAAGATAAACTAGCAGTCTGAGCAACACTCTTTCTTCTTTGCTACAGACACCCACAAAGAAATCTGCTGACCTGGTGTCAGAACATTCTTCCTTTTCTACCCACCAGTGAAGCATTCCCTGGAGGCTCTATTTGTCATTATCATTGAAAATTGACTTACAAAATCTCTGGACAAAAAGCCTGTGCAAAATCCACATTGATGTATTGATTCAATAAACAGAAGTTTATCACACAAAGGGAAAAATTTTATTTATCTGCCATTAGCCAGTTTCAATCAAGACCTTTTCAGGAGGTTGAATGGAGGCATTTTCTGTAAAACTGCTTTGGCACCTTCTSTTTAACAAAGGTTTTRCATCACAATACATCAAARTACAGGTGAAAATGCTGTMTTTTATTAGGACTAGAAGTTYAAAGTTATGATTAGGCATCGGCTTYCAGGGAATAGTAGGAGCAGGATGTCAGGCACCTTCATTTACAAGTTCCAGTACAACACACAAAGATATATGAAAGTGGATGACAGCACAGCGGTGCAGGCACATCACTATTGCACAGACAAATCACTGCAGGTAAAGATGCAGAACTCCRGGAACTTAGACAAATGATACATGAGATATCCATCCACTACATTTTTGCATRTATGGAGACACATCTGCATGTAATGCCCTTTGAAAAAGTTTTTCCCCCAAATGTTTCCATTAGATTTGCTGCCAGAGAGCTGCAACATGACTGCACTGCACAGCCAGCTGCTCACACAGGTGCAATTGCTCCAACACTGATGTTTTAACCAGCATCTCTAAGGCAGAAAGGGTTGATCATCTAAACCAATCTCCTTCTCAAAGCATCATCAGCTCCAGCAGGATACAAGARCTGTGGGTCAGGTTTTGAATCTCTGACAATCTCATCAACCTCGCTGGGAGGCTTGTTCCAGCATCAACCATATTTACGGTCAGAAAAGGGGGTTTTGTTTTAGGGTGGAAGCTCAGTGKATTTCCTGTATTTCCCATTGTGCCCATTGTTTTTGTCCTGTCACAAAATCAGAATGAGAAGAGTCTGGCTTTGTCTTTTTGCACGCTCCCTTTAGGTATTTATACACATTGATGAGATTCCCCTGCTCTGAGACTTCTGTTCTTCAGGCTGAACAGTCCCAGCCCTCCCAGTCTCTTCCATGCCAAATTTTCCAATCCTTTCCGCATCTTTGTGGCCCTTTGCAGGACTCCCAATGTCTTTTCTACCAGCTGYTTGTTCCCTTGTGCAGATTTCTTACCCTTTTTCTTTTATCTTCTGCTTGTCAGGGTGGACCACTCTTAAACTTGGAGCTGATCCTTGAAAAATCAACCAGCTCTCCTGGACTTAATCACACAGGCTGTTAGTGCAGAGACTCCCCTGAGCAAATCACCAAACACACCAGCAGCAAAGCCTGGCCTGCTGTGAGGGATGTCTTGGGAAGAAGAATCAAACTCAAGGTCCAACCCTGTGGGRTCATCAGCACACTGCTAAAACAAAGTTCTTAACCCTTAGGGTGACCAGCTATCCTGAGAAAATTGACAGTAAAGTTGATACARCACTTATCCCAAAGACAAAGCTGATGTGAAACTTATTCCGCGGATATAATGAAATTCRCACTATAGGGTGTATTTGAACCCCAAATAACCTAAAATGAATCATGTGTGACATGAGGCTATCCATTTTGCCATAGGAACCATAATTCCTGATTTTTTTTATATATCCCTGTGTCTGAATTCTTAATTTTCACATTGAACAGAGCACTGGCTGGATTCATGGCTAGGTTTGGCACAAAGACAGCTACACAGTGTCAGACAAGAAGCCTGTTTATCCCAAAGAGATACACAGTGTCAGACAAGAAGCCTGTTTGTCCCTGAATGTTCTCTTTGGCAATCAACACACAGAAAAAGCAAGCGAGAATACTCTGTATGTGTCCTGGTTCTTCCTGAATGTGTTTCCCACTTTCTGCAGTCAGTACTACAGGACTTTCCTAAAAGGTGCCATGCTCTTTGAGAAGTAGTAAGCAATCACTTACATCAGGCAGCAGCATTTTTCCACTTTGCCATGATCTGGTGACCCTGATGATATTTGTCTGCTCCTATAAAAATACCATGTCAGGTGTTCTGAAGCTGCTGTAGCTGTGTGGGGGATGGCCACTAGCACCAGGGAGCTGTGTGCTTTCTCATCAATCTCCAGATATCAACCAGCTCTTTGCTGTGGTTGATAGTCTCTCTTGCAGTTGAGGGAGAACACCACAGGGTTTGAGATGCTCTGGTTTATGAATTCCATGATTTCTCCGTGGAAATCACCTAAGACAGCTGAACCAGAATCACAGGGGTCATGACTTAGAACAAACTGGTGTGGTATGGCCTGTCCCCRTCACAGTGTGGGAGGTTCTTCAGCCAGCTCTTCAGACCCAGACCTTGGCCTCACTTGTATCTTTTCACAGACTCAGCCACTGGAAAGCCGGAGATTAATTAAAGGGAAGAACATAAATATTATTCCTCTGGTACTGCAACAGCAATTAATTTCCCTGATTTTTCCATGAGTCTTGTGTCCACTATGTGCATATATATGCATCATTGCCTTTTCTTTCAAAAGCTTTCAACATTTTCTAGAGCTCAGAAGACCTTTATTAATCTCCTACCAAGTCATCTTGCCCTACAGGTAAAATCCTGTTTAATCCAGGATTTTTAGAAACASCTTTTTAGAAAGCTCTGGGAATAAAAGTTCAGCTTTGTCACAGGCAGACATTTCAAAGCCAGAGATACACCTGCACCCTCACACAGGTACAAGCACATACCATAACTACAGTGCTCTATATACATAACCACACAGCAAGTCCTAGAAACTTCAGAATTTAAAAATACACTCTTGCCTGAAGTTTTTTTTGAGAATGCTTAATGGAATGTAATTCTAAGTGATCTGAACATGAAGGAAATATCRCCAAGTTTCTTTCATTTTCTCCATCACTTCTCCATTTCTCCAAGGTATTTTCTCATACTCTCTTTAGCCAAACAGGATTGCATGGACTTCGATTTGTTTGAAAATCCAGCAAGAAATTTCCCTCTAGAGCTATCACCAAAAATTATCTCCACGTGGGGAGTTTCATGTTTTTGTGAGCTGATAAAAAAGCACAAAATTTACTCTTGTACTCCATAACACTTACTCTTGCTTTATTTTTTTGCCTAAGCTTAAAATACTGGTCTTGACATCTTTGCTTGAGTATGTGTTGCTTAGTCTGCCAAAAGGGAACTAGCATGAGCTCAAGCTTTATTGAGGAGGTGAAATTTTATTGTGCTTCTCCCACCTTTAAAAAATTCTGTGCTGTAAAATTTGGCATTATTGTATATTCCAAATTCCATATGTACCAAACWAGCTAATTTAGGACCATGCAGACCAGATAGGCTTTTAAGTAGAAACTATTCCTGGAACAAAATCTGACAGGTCTACACAGCTGGAATAGGTTTAAGCCCTGGCTCTAAAATATTCTGGAGAGGTTTTCTCTCACCATATGGACTTCCATGAGTGTGTGGAAGGTATATTCAGGATGGAACTTGTGGTCATTGCTTGTGGTTTGCATCATTGCGTCTGCAGCCAGAGCCCTTAACTCTACACCCTGAACGCTTTCTTCCTGCAAACGCCTCTCATCATTAACTCTGTACCCCTGGGAATTCTGCACCACTTACTGTCTCTCATAATATATTTGTTTACTACTCAGCAAACCTCTTACCCTGCTCTGCTGTAGCAGCAGCTGGAGCTCTCCTGGTTGTTTTGTGGCTCGTGTAGTACAAACAGTGCTATTGGAGCGTAGGAGACTTCACAATGCATCCTTGTAACCTGCATTAACATTGCTGGAGGCTCTTGTTTTGGACAAAGGTACAAACCCACCCCTTTAATGATGTACATCATGTTGCCTCTGAGCACATCCCACTATAAAACACAAAGATGTGATAATCTGGAACYTGTAAACTTGCAGACTTGTATTGCTCTCTCATTTTGCACATATTTTCTCGTCCTTCCCAGCACACCATCTTCTGCGAAACCCTCTGAGCCTCTAAGGACAAAACACGGGGTGGGATGCCTTCAGTATGTCACTCTCTCCTCAGACAACACAACTCATGCTAAGAAAAGCAGCACCTTTAAGGAATATGTTTCTCCAGAGACCCCTGCAAAAATGATCCAGTAGCATTGGGGTTTGTCTGTGTTATCTGTTTGTATCTGTTATCTGTTTATCTGTGTTATCATTCTGTAATCTGGGTCGAAACCAGAAATCTAAATAATAGGCTGCTTTTCTCCTATGCAAAATATTCACCTTTCAATCTAGAGTTAGATTGAATCTGAACATTTTAGATTTAAAGGATCTGTCTCACAGATCTATAAAAATTTCTCAAGACCTTGAGCTTGGGTGCCCAGGGCTCTGACTCTCCCAGCAGCATCATCTTGTCAATTCATCACTCCAGACACACGTGAAAGCCMCATAGCCATGGTACTCCATGGGAAATAAAGTACTGTTGGTTACCCCCCTCTGGAGGAGACAGCAGAGTGCCACAGCCACCTGGAAATAGCACAGCTTTCAGCCAGAGCTGGTTCTGACTGAGCATTTTTAACCCATCCTKTGGGGACACCTGAGTCCTGCTGCCTCACTGAGGCCAGCAACTCTGTTGACTCACCCTTAGCAGCAAACCCATGAGGAAAAACTTCTTAAGTGATAAAGCTGCAACTGAGCAGACAATGTGGGAGATCTGCAAGAGCTGTGCTAAGGAGAACACAGGGAACATAAGACATCCAAGCCAGCTTACAACACAAGGGCACTCACAGTGCCAGCCCTCCAACAGTACAGAGTTAATGGGAAGCTGTTACTTGCTACCTCGGTCTCTTTCTTGGCAGTCGCTCGACTTCATAATTAAGAATGATGAAAGTGTGATTAGAATATTCAGCAAAATCTGAATAGTTTATGGTTTCTACTAAGYTTTTTCCCATGAATCCGCAGAGCTCATAAGATCATTCTGAATAATAAAATAAGTTATTCTTATAGGGACAAGGTATCATTATCTAATATTCATCATGACAGAATATCGTCATCTCACAATTTATGCTGCAGTATCCAAGGTATTATCTAACATCCATTATCAGCTATGCCTTTGAATTGCCTATATTACATTTATTTAAAGAAATTCAGGCAGGTGAGRTGTTCTACAAAGAAGCCATTTCCAAACAAGAAAATGGGGGGAAAGGCACTGACTGCTATAAATGTAATAAACTCCTACTGATGTCTCAAACTCGTTACAGTTCACCAGAAAGTATAAAGGCAGATGATATGATAAAATAAATAGAGAGAAATAGTWTCCTTTCCTTTATAGGAAAGGAGGTGCAACAGCTACTCCTCACTCCTCATCTGCCTAACATGTTTCCCATCCTTTTTGTCAGTGCTACATTCATAAAACAACCAGTTTTTTACTCTCAGCTTTGTAAAACTAGGCTTTGAACACAATTTAGGATAYACGGAATGCAATTTGAGAGCTAAATTTACTGTTTCTAGGGARGAAATTTGACTGATTATTTCTTTTTCAAACCCAAAAATTTAAAGAAATTTTGCAGTACTGTTGATATGCTAGTTCCTCCCTCTGTCTTACTGATAATCAGATGCCAATGAGATGAAATTTAGCATCATGCAACCAGGCAACTAGGGTACCAAACAGGTTTCAAAAGATTTAATCCTGTCAAAAACCTCACAGAAATATAAAACCCACCAGGTATGTAATCTCTCCACTCTGCCTCAAAATCCTACTACTGCCACTATAAAATTCAGTTTGCTGGTGATGCCAAGATGCCTGGGGAGCAAACAGGGCATATTTACCATGCTGAGTGCATTTATTCAAAGTCTTTCTGGTTTTGTCTTTTAAATTATTGARAAGCAGAATGAAGTAAATGAAAAAGGGACATCAGAACACAGCTGAAGTCAGACATCACTTAGTATTTGTCTTCCTCAAGGTCAAATATGTATCTTGATGTTACGTAATGCTGCTATAATTTGATTAATAATTTGACAAAATAAATTCTTTTTGGCTCATTCAAAGACTGCTTTTCTTTATGTCAATCTCATTTTGATGATGAGACATGTGCATCAAGTCCTTCTTAATCTGAAGCCACAGCCATACTGTGATTTTTCTCAACCAGAGCACAGGGAATTAAGGAGGCAATACCTGGGTGACAGCACCTCTCAGAGCAGTTTCATCTGAAACATTAACCTTTTAGCTTTCTCCACTGAGAAAGAAAAGAAACTKAATAATTAAAAATGGGGTAATTTGAAGTACTTCATCCCCTTCTTAAAGTGTTCAAGAAATGACTGTGTGTAGCACTTCCTGC
Organism: Cardinalis cardinalis; assembly: GCA_014549065.1. Classification (NCBI taxonomy): domain Eukaryota; kingdom Metazoa; phylum Chordata; class Aves; order Passeriformes; family Cardinalidae; genus Cardinalis; species Cardinalis cardinalis. The sequence goes on from JACDOX010000005.1 coordinate 12,314,064, forward strand.
CCTGGTCCAGTTGACAAGGAGGTGATCAGTCAAAGATTGGATGTGATTATCTCAGAGGTTTTTCCAACCTAAATGATCCTGTGATTTTGTCAAAAGGGTTTTGGCAGTGCCCCAAAACCAGCACCTGGCCAAATGCCCTAGAAAGGCCAAGGGTGTGCTGGCCTGCCAGCACCACCAATAGCCCGAACACTTTGAAGCAGGGATATTCCATCACTGCTGCCAACAGCCATTACCAGGGGCAGGCATCCACAAAATGCTGAATCTGYTTGTTCAGAGGATCAGGTTTCACAYATAAGAAAAAATTCTGCAGRGGGTGTAAAAGGAAGGCCCCAGCCCTGCAAAACATTGCACTGGGAGGGCCCTTGTGCAATTTAAAGGTCTGGGGTCAAAAGACATTTAAAGAATCTCTTTCCCATTAATTCAAGCTTTTTCCATGCTGTTTGCAATTAAGGGATAATGCATTTAATTACAAATTACACCAATCAGTCTTGACTTCCAAAAAGTCAAGGGAAAGTTGCTTTCCCTTACTTCCACTCATGTAATTGGCAAGCACAAGCCAGTGTGCAGACTGAAACAGTAAAAGCAGTGGGTTTATCTATTGGAGTCCATATCCTTCTTCACTTCCAGGCTGCTTTGGTGACAGTGATTCTGGCTGGACTTCTGGTTCCTTGCTGCACAGTAGTTCTAAACTGAAAAAAAAAAAAAAACAGAACAAATTTTGCAGAGCAAATGTGTCTTTTATGAAAATACCATCCCGTCTCTAAAAACTAAAACATAAAGAGAAAAGGAAACATGCAAAAGAAAAGGAAAACATGTTCAATCTCTTAAATACAAGAGCACCCAAATCTGTCTATAAATTGTTTTGGAAATATGAGCTSTGGTTCAAGTTTGCCTGTAGCACAGGAAGCTAGTCACTCTCTAGGAGAGATGCCAACAATTCTGCAGTGAGCAGTGTCAGTCAAGTCGTCTATGTGAGCTGCAAGCCTAAGGAAGAGGCTTTGTGGTGTTTCTGAGCTGGTGGTGTTATKAGGCAGCAGCACATGTAAGCATCCTTGACACATACAGCTTGTCAACGCATTTCAGTCTCAGGAGGAATCTAAAGAAAATCTTTGCCTAGTACGTTCAATACTGATCTCAAGAGGCATGAAGGAAAGGGGAGGGCAAGATTAACGCATATAAACTGTGGAGATCTTGGATTTTGAATCATCCAAAGCAATGAGAATCAGCAGTGGCTTACTTAATCTTTTATTTCCTTTCTRTAATGAGCCTTCCTCTATGAATGCAGTTCTCTTGCCTCTCAGCTGTTTTCTGCCACTTTATAAAGCAAACACAGCTTCAAATTTGACAGTTTTGTTGCTGTTGTTAGTCTGAGTTCTGGAACAAACTCTCCTGTTGATCKAAAAAGCCAGCAACTCTCAGTCCCATCCTGCTCTCGTTACAATCCTGTCTCTTCAGTGCCAAGACTTTCTTCAACTTCTTGTTTCGTCAATGCTTCATCTCCTACCCACAAACTACTTCCACATTTGCATCTCATTCTTTACCTTAAAAAAGGAAACCAAAACTAGCAATGCTGCAGGGCAGTAACACCACGTCCTATAAACTGCCTGGTCCTCAGCAGATAGAAATTTTTCTGACAAAGCTTCGACTGCAAAAAATTTTGCAGGACAAGGACAGCCAGTAACAAATTCTACCAGTCACAGCAGCATTACAAACACCTACAGAAAAATTGCTTGCTTCTTYTATCAAACAGCTTCTGAGGGAGGACGCATTTTGGGAGTTGTCGCTTCTTAAAGCCTGCAGCGTATGAGCAGAGTTAGCTGGGTTTGTAAGCTCTTGTTGGAACAGCTATATTTAATAATAACAACCCCTCTGAATGTGACAGAGGAGCTGTCTACTTCACATCCAGACTCCCACAGCAATGAGCAGCAGATGCCTCTGATACAGAACAARCACTGGGCAAGTATGTCAGGACACCTCCCCAGCACAACTTCCCTGCTTCAAACAGCCTGAAGTTTGGGCACATCCTCAAAGACAAATATGATCTACTGCTTAGCAGGCAAAGGATTTTTCTTCTTTTAGTTTTGCTGTGTTTTGGCATAGATAAGCCTTTGCAAATAAAGCCTTCTTTAGCAGTGATTTTCACTGTTGGCCAGATGCTGTGTAAGGAAGAACCTCTTTTGGTTCATTTGCAGTCTTCATGGACCAATTCAAAACTGCTCATTTTCGTAGCATAAAAAGTTATAATGACAAGCATTACCACTGCATTGTTCAAATCCAGGCATACACAGCATTTCAAACSTGAGCATTTTTCCTTCTACTCTTCAATTTCAGTTAGTTTTTAAATTCAAAATACTAAGCTCAGCTGAAGGATCCTAAATACTTATAAAAACAACAGACTAAGATGTGCAGTTTCCAATTTCTTCAAATTCATGAATTGTTTCATTTTAAACAAATCTTCATTAAATTTTCTTTTTTACTTCTTTCATTTTTMTTTTTTTCTTTTTTCTTGTTTTCTTTTTTTCTTTTTTTAAGCAGGTAGAAGAGATGAAGACGTTTATAACACCTAATAGGAGAAAAATGTTTTTACTGAAAGGAATTTCTGGATTTATGCCTGAAAGTTAGGCATTCAAGAATGATCTAAGAGCAAGGATTTTAGTCCTGTGACTGGCCACTTGGTTTCATATAGATCTGCTTGGGTGYGTATACTACCACAGGAAAGCCTTCTGGCCATCCCCCATTAAACAAGGCAGATGCCGATGTGGCCCATCAGCCCTTCCACACACCATCTCCTCTGCAGAACCTCCARCTGCAGTCCTGGGCCTGCTCCAGACACAGACAGGTGTTGAAATGAAGGGAACATAAGAACACGTGAGAAAAGCAAATTTAAATGTGGGTTTGCTCTTTATCTTAGGGTAAAGTCCCAGCAAAGGCAGAGTCACAGTCACTTTTCCCTTACCCATTTCCTGGGGTGTTCAGCACAAACAACTCAGTACACTGGAGTCAAAGATCTCTACTCTCTAACACACTCATGGCTGCTTCTAGCTCTAAGCAGCTAAAGCAAGGTTAATAATGCATGCAGCCCATTTGTGAATATACACTTTTCAAAATGCTTCAAATCCATCATCACTTGTTTTTTAGTGAAGAATGCACAGCCATGCAAACCACCCCATTTGGCCACGTGTGCACACATGGAGAGACGGGAAAAAGAYGTTAAGAAAATGCTTCTATTTCGAAGGTCTGATGATGAGACATTTCTCACCAAATAGCATTTGGACTTCAAGACAGAGAAGCAAAAAAAAAGCCCCAACTTTAACAGCATCACCTCAGTGAGCTTGAGTAGAGAAGCATGGCAAACAACAGTTGAGACATTCCAATACTTACAGATGCAGCTTTTTCTCTTTAAATTAACAAGTTAAGAAAAAAGCTAAAATGCTAAGTACAAGAGCCTATTAAAAATATTACACGAGGAGACTAATCAAAGCTTAATCATGACTTGCTTAAATTCACTMGTAATAATTACAACTAAAATTTGTTTTTAGAGTGGCCCAAGTCTTGGATTTTCCCCCTGACAACAGTAAAAATAGTTTAAAAGCACTACATAGCAAAGCTCATTGAGAGRAAAAAAGCTTTCCAGCAGTACAGGAGGAGTGTTCAGAGGGGGGTAAATACTGCTTATAGCCTTAATATGCAAAGGCTATTTTGAGTGGTTCTATTTGTTCTCTCTCTTTCTCCCTCATAAGAGTTCTCATGATGAGCAGGGCTGCTGAAGTTAACAAGGCAGATCCAAACAAACAGCTCCATTACCTGTCAAGCTCCTCAGTCCAGCACATCTGCCTATCCACTCCTGGTGCACTTTCACAGCTGGATTGAGATGATCTAAACCCACATTCTCATCAGGAGAGGTAAAGCTGTCCCCAGCCACTTGTTCGTGCCCAGTGCCAGAGGCTGGGCTCACACAAACAYCTGGCTGCCCAGACTCACAAGCTGATGCACAATTGAAAATTAACCCTGAAAATAAGGTTRCTGACTGAAAACAGTCAGGTCACTGCACAGCTGCCTGTAAGTCAGTGCTGGCAGAGGGAAAGGAGCACGCAAAGGCAGGCAGACAAAGGGCAGCAGTGGCTGCTTCAGAGATGGCATGGACTTAGATGAACGTGACCTGCCAGCAAAGTGCACCCTGAAATCAMTCCCTACATTGCTCATGAGGCCCCAGCTCCCAGGGACATCAGTTTGTTACATCTTTTGCCTCATAAAGTGTGTTTCTGGAATGGCCAGGAGCCCCTGCCCAGAGAAGTGGGGGACAGARCTCCATGTTCCACCTGCTTATCTCCTCAAGAATTCCTATTCAATTTCTGCTGCTCTATGCCCCATCCATGGTGATGGTAATCAATATTACCTAGATCCCTATAGATTAGTATTTGAAACAAATCACTTTTGTAAAACTTCTCAGACCACACCACAGCACAAATCCTCTTTTCTTTTTGGTGCTGCTTCTCTTGAGGACATTTCTCTTGGAACCACATGCAATGTAGTTCCAAGTATTCCACATGCAATGAATAATTTTTCCTTACATTTTGACAGTCTACCTTCTCTGGTTTACCTGGTTTGATAAATGGGAAATTCAGCACAAGTTACCAAATACAAGTATGTGAGRTTAACATCAGGAGACAAAAAATTATTATCTGAGTTGCATTTATCATTATAAAACTATCAATTGTTCATCAGCTCATTAATTAAAGATTACTGTCCTCCAACCTGAGATGTCTTGTGATTCTGCCTGAATACCAGGGGTCCCTTCTGGTTAGCAGACAATTTTTTTAAAACCCTAGATGTACAGACAGAAGACAAATAGCAGAAYTTAGAAGAAAATTGTAGTTTGAATMACAGRTACTTCAGCCATCTGGYTGTGTCCAGGTTGACCATCTCACAGCAGGGACTCAATTACAACAAATACAAAATGAGGGACAGCCACAGTGGGACATCTAAACCACAGATTATCCAMAAAATTGTTTCTCTCAAAGGTCTAGGTCTTTCTCAGAGCTCAGGGAACAACTCTGGAGGTGTGTTAAATGGGAGGAAGGTCTCTCCAAGGAAGAAAAAGTCTAAGAAACAGACACTGTAGGCACTTTGTAAGTATGTCCCATGTAAGTGTAATTTGAGAGGCCTGGTGGAAATAAGTGTTGTTTTGCAACAGATACAGACTATGCAAATGAAATTTAAGATTTAATTTTTATAATACTGAAAGRTCAGCAAGGTAGTGTAGCAGATAATTTAAACAAAAATCCAGAGGAAAAAAGTACACTTTCCAATTTCAGAAAATAAAAATAATCAGAGAACAATTATGAAAGCTTGAGCTATTTTTTCCATTTGAAAATAGAACAAAGCAAGAATTGATGAGTGAGTTGTAAAAATTAATGATTCAGGCTTAACATGCTTTAGAGCAGCTAAACTTGAATTTAAAACAGTTTTGTAAAACAGGGCATTAATTTGCCAGCCAGTCAGTAAGGGAGGGTTTGCCTCTTATTTGATTTCTGACATGAAAGTCACTAAATCCCAACTCTCCTGATGAATCACTGAGAGTGGGTTAAGATAAGCCACAAGTCTCTATTTTTTGTTTCTTCGAAGTTTTGTGTTACGGTCCAATAAACAAGATTTCTCTAGAGYCATCAAGCACTCAGCTATCAGCATTAGATTTATTCTCATTTGCTGAAGAGTTTTAAGTGCCACCATCACTTAAGCCAAACAACTTAGCTCATTTTTGCTAAAGTAGACAAGAAATATAACTTGATTTAACAATGGGAGAGGGCAATATTTTTAAAGCTAACAAATGGCATACTTGTGATAAAAAAATCAAGAAACCTTGATTCTTTTGGAGCACCTCTTTCTCCCAGAGCCTGGGAAAGCAGTAAATCATGAACACATCTGGATATCAGAGTCTGTATCTGAAGGGATCAATTTTGTTGATTATATGATTTATAGCTGTTTATTACCACAGCTTGTAATCTACACCTGTTTGTCCACAGCACTCACAGCAGTGTGTAGAGGACCAAGAGCATCTATACAGATTTAGCTCTACAGGGGATTTTTGATAGCTGTCAGTATCTTATGTGGTAATAGCATTTCCAACCAACTAAACCCTAGACTGAAGCTGTCACCAGACTCTTGCTGGGAGGAAGAGAAACTATTAAACATATATCAAACCAGCTGCCATGCAAACCTAAAATACAAGTAAAAAATGTACAAATAGATTTATAGAAAATGTCAGGGGAAAAAAAACCCAAAACCAAACAAAACCCAGTGGTTTGAGGCTAATAGCAACCAAAAGTTTTTCAAAGTACATTCATATGCAATAACAACAGCCTTCAGAGCTGACAGCATCTGCTCTCTGGCCTTTCACAGTTTGAAATGCAAGTAGGTCCTTCAGAGTGAGTCAAGGCAAASAGAGCAGAAACGATTTCTAAAAAGGAGTAAAACAGTCTGTATCTGTTAATCACTACCACACTTTAGCAGGAAAAGTGAATAACTAGCTCTTTTGATCCTGATTTATCTGATTTATTCTTTACCAGATTTTTCCCAAACATACAGTTTGACGCAAAACCAATGCAACCAATCTGGGATCTAGTTTTTAAAGGCAACAATGCAACTCCATGCTCATGCAAGTTGCATGTCAATGGGAATCAGATGTGCCAAACACCTTTCTGGACTGGAAATCTTAATGCAGGCAGACAAGAARTGCCTCTCTCACCCATTGCTCCATTCACCAAATTTACCCTGTGAGTGCTTTGTCAGGTCTCAGCCTTGGTGGGAAATGCATTCTTTCTCATGGATGATCATCTCCTTGCAGATATTGCCATTTTTACAGTAGTGTACCACTGTTCATGGAAAGAAAGGGCTCCTTTCAGAAGAGTTATGAGTGAGGAGGGTTGTGGCATCCCCCTTCCTGGAGATATTCAGATGAATATGGTCTGAACATGGTCTGGGGAAACTGTCTGCATTTGGACCTGCATGAGTGGGACCRGATAACCTCCAGACATTACAACCTCAACCACTCAGTGATTCTGTGATGTGCAGCCTCCTCTCAGGCACCTGCAGAGGGATCTGTAGTTGTGAATTACAGAAAACCAGACCAGAATTACCTTCAGAACAGCCATCAGTGYGTTTGTGTGTCACATATAAGCTCCACAGCAAGGAAACTGTCTTCAGGCCCAGTCTTTTTCACAGCTTAAACACCTGTATCAGTTTGGGATTTACAGGTATTCCAGATTACAACAGGTTATTTCCAAAGCAGAGCAGGAGCCATTTCAGCCATTGCCTGGGAGCAGCCCCCATTCTCTGTACAGTAATATCTCTGCCTGAGCATCTGCAGGCAGGACTTCAGCACACCTGGCATCAGAGAGGATTCAAACCCACACACCTACACTCCTATAGCTGCTGGAGGTTTGCAGATGTTTAGAGGGAGAAAGATTTTCAGCCACATTTTGTCAGAAGCCACATTGTTGGACCAGAGCTGTGTTTGTTCTCATGAGTGAAATAAACCAGCAGCGTTTTTGCAGAGATGGGAAGAGCCATTCCCACTGCAGCATCCTTCGAGCAAGGTGCTGGGAAGGAAATGACTGGCTGGCTCATGCCAGGTCTCTCATTTCCCTTAGCTGAGTTTCATAACCACCAAACAACTCCACATATATGAGGACAGAATGAAACTGACCCTCTTTTACCCAATTGTTTGGGCAGGAGTGTCAATGACTACTATTTCCAGAAGAAATTTTAGGTACCAGCTCCTGTCTTGCAGACATAGAGACTGACAGATATGATAGAAATTCTATAGCCCACAAACAYACCCATCATTTGGGTCCCAAAGGAGGCTTGGAAATGTCTGGAAATTACCCCTTATGGCTTAGGCACCTAATTTTGCTAAACCCTAAATGACKAAACCTTTTTGTATTTCTCTGAGGTATGTCTGCAGGCAGGGACACATTAATTAGAAAAGACAAGAACAAGAACAGATTAGTATTAAAMAAGCAATATAATATAGGAAAATATKAATTATRCAATACCTGATMGTTTATTAATTCACTTTATTTGRTGTTCTGCAGTGATAAATCCTGAGGAAAGATTGTTAGTGCCATTTGGGGGACAAAAGTTGGAACAATTGAACAAGATTGGTTGTGCCTTTGGAGAAAAATATTCCTGCATGTCACTGTTCAAATTTGGCAACTGAAACAGGCAAAATCACAGAAAAGAGATAACTAGAATAATGAATGCTAAATAATGGCATATCTGTACCATTTATAAACTCTAAATTTAAAATTCACCTAATTGCAAGCAGAATACAATCTCCCCAATGTATCAAATCTTAGGTTTTTCACTAATAATGAACAGCCTCAATTTAATCTTGACTCCATAAAATTATTTTTCTTTTTCTTAGCAATAGCCATAAAGAAATACTGTGCTACTAAAGCTACCCAGATTAATTTGTGAGGATGGCAATACAAAGAYACTGCTCTAGAAGCAGCTTTAACATTCACCCAAGTCACCCATGGATTTTTTTGTCCAGTCAGGAAGATTATGACATATCATGTTATATAGAGAGTCTGTATATACACTATATAATATAGTCTGGGCTGCTATGAAGCACCAGTGACAAACAAAAAATTTCTGCTTTGAAGACCATTAATTCCAMTTGAGACACCTCCTCACTTTCCAAGGGCTGTGTAGATTCACAGTTTTTATGTTATATTGTGTGACACAGTGGCTGTTAGCCCTTTCTGTTAAGTATGTACCCCATGTGCATGAACAAAGTGTCTCTCTATCCACATACATGGGTTTTAGAATAGGTTATAAATTAAGAAATATTACATCTTACAGAAGAATCGATTGGACGTTTGCTGGAAATCCACTTGAGGAGTCCCCCTCTTCCCTTGGCCCACCCCCAAGCTGCACCAATCAAACATTGCAACCAGCTCATCACCTGGGGCAAGAGTGTGGCTTCATTTTCTTTGTAAAACCTGGACCACAGGGGCAGGACACAGGCCTAGTCCACATCTTCATAAATACTTGTCCATCAAGGCAATGTATCACTGAATCAGCATTTTCATTGCCCTTAGGATCTGTGGGTCCTTATACCTCAGAAGATACCAAAAAAACCCCTTTTCACTAGAAATATAACTGCAAAATCAGCCTTTGCATCACTTATGCTGAAGACAGCCGTAATATTGTCACAGAGTAGAGTTGTGGTAATCTCACAGGTTTCCTTAGGTAATATCCTTTGGATCATGAKCTGCATTGAAACTCCAGGCTTTCCAGAACTGAAGGGGAGATCAGTTCTACATGAACAAGTGTGATGGGCCAGCTTTAACAATCAGCCAAACTCCCACCCAGCTGCTCATTCTCTCCCYGAGATGTTCACACCTCCTGGCTCGTTCCTGTTGGCACCACCAAATTTACTTAACAGGGGAGTAAACAGCAACAACAGAAATAATAAACTAGTGGGGTGAGATAAAAACAGGGAGATTGCTTCCTGTTCCAAACTGAGCTTGGTGAAAATTAACTTAATTTGTTGCCTACGGATTAGGGTGGCAGRAAACAAAAAGATAAATATTGAAACAACACCTTTCCTTCCCCTGCCTTTCCCACAACCAACCTCCTTCCTTCTCCCCTGCCTCCTCCACCAGCACCAGGTTTAGGTGTAGATGAGGATGGACGATTATGATCAGTACACAGTAATTCCCATGTGCTACTGCCTCCTCCTGACRTCTTCCCTCTGCTCTGGCATGGCTTTCCACTGGCTACAGTCCTTGTCAAGGAAGTCTGCTCTGGGRTGGTCTCTCACTGGCCTGTGCTATCTGTTCTGGCACTTGGAGCACCTTCTCCTCCAGCCTTGTTTGTGAACCCAGTTGTTTCTCACCTTTTATTCCCTTCTTCTCTGCCTGTCCAGTATTTTCTGTCCTTTCTTGAGCCCAKTTTCCCAGAGGCACTGCCAGCTTGGCTGATGGGCTCAGCTGYGTCCTGCACAGGCGGCATTCATGTGGTGCATGGGCTGACCTTGGCCTGCTCTCACAGGGGACACCCCTGCCATGGTCACCCAATGCAGCAGGAGGCAGAAAGAGGCAGCACCATGCTCCCAGTTTCTGCACCAGCTGACTGCCAACGCCTGCTTTGGGCACTTTGGTACRTGCCAGATTGAGCACTCAGTTCTCAAATATGCCACTTGTGAGGCATTGGAAACCCTGGCAAACATGAGGTTTTATTATATAAAGCGTTCTAAGAAAGAAATGAGTTAGAAAGAAGAATGGAGTTATTTGGAGATCATGTTCTTGCTGGTTTCAAAAACCTGCTGTGTAACTGGGAGAAATCCAGACTTGCAGACTGCAGAAACAGAGAATGAGCTGGTGAATCTGCAGTGTCAGAAAGGAGAGGAAATATCTTTTCCAAAAAATGCAAATTTATTGGCACTTCAGTAGAGAATATGTGAAGATTTAATTTTCCTATATTTAAATGGTCCTGAAGCGTACAAGGKGGAGACACACCACAGATGTGTATTCCCACACTAAAAACAGATGCCTTATTCTGCAAATTTATCATCCATACCTGGAATAAATCCCCTTATACTGTCACAAGGAACACTGAGCTCCAGTGAGTCTTTTGAAGGCATCAGTGCTTCCTGAGGTGAAACTTGGCAAATGCTACTGCTATATATAGCATCTGCTAGATAGGAAACCCCCTCATCTTGATGTGATCAAATATTCTACACCATAGGGGAGAAAAATCTCTAAATCTGAAGAGCAGGACTGAGGTGGAAGAGACTGTTGCATGCACTGCTCTGTATCTTGGAGAATTAGACATGTTTATGATAGAATTTTCATAGTCATATAAAAATACCACATCRGGAGCGTAATTTCACTCTGGTTTTCAGTATTAAGCAACATTTGGAGACATTTCAGGCAGYTTTGTGGAAGGAAATAAAAAGAAATAATTATTGGTGTGTGATTAAAACATTAAAATGTTGCAGCTAGAAACCAATTATTATTCTGATCACTTTGAGCCCCTTTGTAGGACTGGAGCTAAAGTCTGACCACAAAATTCTGCACTTCTGAAGACTGGTCATTTCTCAGAAGCATGAAAATGCTCAGGGAATAACCTATTCGGGTTTCCATAGGCAAACTAGAGTTTAGATTTGGTGATATTCAAACAAACAAATAAATAAATAAAAGGCTTTCACCATTTTCTGGCTGTAGAAAATTTCTCTCAAGAAAACCCAAATGAAGCATGACTGCACAAGTTTCCCAAAGGCTCTGTTCTTTGCTTTGCCCTACTTTTTATTTCTTGCCCCCAAGTATTGTCCCCAGGTTTTTCTGCTTTATTCTCAGCATTATTTTGTTTAACAGCGGTCTTCCTGCAGCAAATTCAAATAGTGCTGCTGTTTCTCATTCAAAACTGAGAAGGTCTCTAACTACTTTAAGATCAAGGAAAACTGGATATCAGTACTGGTAATGCTCTGGAGAGCACCCATGTGGCAGGTCATCTAAATGGAAGTATACASAATGACATCTTTCCAGTCCTCTCCAGAGCAACCCTATATTGATCAGTGTTCCCAGAAACACAGAAAACATCTTTCTCCAATGTTATACAGCATGATGGGAACCAAAGATGSACAGTGATTGATCACTGACTTATACAAGCACTGAATCCAGAGACATGATTTCCAGAATAGCAACAGAGAAATGTAACATTTGCTTCTAAATATTTTTCCTTTACTACCTGGCTAGAAGTTATAGCGCTTGTACTTCTTTCTTCTCCGTTTTTTAATCTTTAGCAGCATAAGCTTCACAGTTTTGAGCTCAGCAAGAACAATATAAACATTTTATACAATTTTAGGATCTCCGTGGCTTTCATTTAGTCCCCAATATGTAGATTTTGGCATCCAAAGTCAAACAACATTTCTGAGATTAGGCATTGGAGAGAAGGAGATGAAGAGCAAGACAAAAACAAGCTGAAAGTTTCATCAGTGCAAAGAAGTGGGCGAAGGTGGGGTTTTGAGCTGTTTTTTTCTAAACATCTGCTAAGGCTGAGGCACTGATTGAAAACAACTGCACTGAGCGGCTGCTCTGACTGCAGTAATTAGTCCTGCAATCACTGCATGCAGGTGCTTAATTACCCAGGTCCTGGTAGCCACATGGCATTATTGGATTGGTGTTTTCCTTCGGKGGCCTTTACTGATGTGTGTTCAGACTTGCTGGGATGGGATCTTGGGGGAGCACATCTCTGACCTTYGGGGCTCATTTCAGCTGTCTGGAAACAGGTGGCCCCAAGGGGCGCAGGAGCCCGGGGCTGAGCATCATGGTGGGGGAAAACAGGCTGTGCAAACAAAGGCTCCCACTAAGGCACACCCTGGGGCAGCAGGGATTCACATTAACTCCTGGCTCCCAGGACACACATCACCTTTAACCAGACRTTCCGAGGTCAGGATTAGAACTTTCCCTCCTTCAGAGCAGCACCAAAAGCCATTTTAAAAGTTTGGTTGTTATCTCACATTAGATCAAAACCTCCAGGTCAAACTATGGTAAAAAGTTCTTTGCTAGTTCCATAAAACAAGAATAAAAGCATTTTTTGTTTATATTTGTTATATGTTTTACTGCTTTAAACCATCTCTTAAATGTCTAAAAATGGAGCTCCTTTTTAAACAACCATTTGTAGTCAGATTCACATTTCTTTCCCAGAAGCAAAAAATTYCTCTTCCAATGTTATGAACAAAACAGTCTTCATGCTGAGACTGACAACTACATGTTTAAAGAGGAGTGCAACCATCTTCACTTTCACAGCAAAAATAGCCAATTGTTTATGAGGTTTGTTATTCTCTCCTCAGAAAGGCAGGTGATTTGAAAGAARCAGAGTGTAGAGTTGGCCCAGTGGAATGAGCAACATTCTTTAAAACTTCTGCAAATGAAATCCAGTATTCAGTGGCATTTGTGATCAGTCTTTGTGTATTMATTTCTCCTTCCTTTCTATGTATGCTGCCAGTGACCACAACAGAGTTCCTGAGACCCTTCCTCAGGGCCTTCTCCCCAAGAACAGAAGTRCACTTCTCTGAAGCTGTTCACACCAGAAGTTCCAGCACTAAACTAATCACTTCTGTCAGAAGTACAATACACATTTTATAAAGACATTGAACCCTGCCTTGAGCAACAGTAGATCCATCRCATCCGACAGTAAGTTGTCTCCTTAATTACTTTCTCTTTCAATCTTGTGCAACACACACACTCCCAAAAATGTATCGTGATCGTTATCCCCCAAACCAGTCTCCTCATCACTACAAGCTAACTGATAATCTTCAGACCCAGTGCCCTCCTCCTTGTGCACAGATTTGGCAAGGCTGAGCACCAGGTGACACTCAGCTTTCTCACCTTTTAAAGCATTTACAGCAAATTTATGATCCTCTCTCACCATGTGCTTGAGAACATTGGAGGCATTTTTATGAGGAAGGCTGTCAATCAAGATCAGCTCTTTATGTAAAGAATGTGATTTAATCAAATGGGAACTAATCCAGGGAAGCCTTACAAACCAAGCTTTGAAGGCTGCCAAATATTACATCTTGGTSTCTCTGTCATTGGTGTGAAGTTGCAGGCAGAGCTCTGGGCATGTGAAGCCCATGATGAATGGACACCAAACCTACACCCCATCCCCATGCTAACAGCTTCAGGGTGCCCTGGGATGCCAGAGACAGAGGGCTTTTCTCCTGGCCGTCACTTTTTGGCCCTCAACAACCTCAGAAGGTTACTGAAGGTGGAGTGGTCTCCTCCTGACAACCATGACATTGTTTTCTAAGACCTGTTCACTAAAAACCTGCTGCCAGAACTACCCGGACCATAAAATAAACAAAACCCACAACTGGGTGTAGAGTGTTGGCTTTACAAAACTGCAACAGAAGCACTGAAGTCTGCAGCTCTTGTTTTGCTCCTAACAAAAGAGAAACATCACCTGGTGCTGGAAAGGACAGTGACTACTGCCAGGAAGCTGAAGTATATGCTGCCAGAAATTTGKTCCATCCTCACCAGTAAAATTTCTGGAGACACACAGGATAGATACATACAAAATGTGTTTGTAGAAACATCAGGATCGATTCTGCAGGGCACACGAGAGCAGTGCTGTGTTTACACCCGACTATCCCAGAAGGTGCTCTGYGTCTCCTCCTGTACCAGCACCAGCCTCCACCCATGTGGGGATGTTCAGGCGCGGGCTGTGACCAGGAGAGCTGCGCGTGCAGAGCATCCCTTACACCAGCCCTGTACCCACAGCCGTGTGCTCTGGGGACAGGACTGACAAGAGCAGTGCTGGACACAATTTACCTGGAAACTGCTTTCTGCTGCAATAAGCTGCACCACACAAAGAGGTTTGACGATGGAGCACAGTGGGAAATCTGAGCTGTCAAAGGGCTGAGCAAGGCTCACCAGGATAACCTCTCACCCACAGATGTGGTCACTTCCTAAACGTAAGAATTTTACGTGACCTCTGTCTCTCCCAATAAAAGCAGCATCTGAATTCACAAAGCAGGACCTTTGTTTTTATTCATCAAGATTTCAGAAACAAAAATACAGGTCTGAGCAATTATCCTCAGAGAAAAAGCAGCAGCAAAACTGGAATGCATTAGCCATAAATGAGGCAATTAAGTCTAACCTTTGCTAACCTGGCAGGCCAATGGAATAAACAGTATGCCAGGAGTTATTTGGGTCCTATAGATGCCCTTTAAAAAGCCWATTATCTGGAAATGAGTGACTTTGTCAGATGACAATATAGCAGTCCTTCAGAAAGTGCTGGGAGGGGCGTGGGAGGGGGTGTCTCTCTGCCTGGGCCCACATGCAGCTTTCCAGTATAATTGGACAGCTCTCCTTGTTCAGAGGAAGGCAAAGGTTTCTTTCAGTGGAAGGTCTTTGAAATTAATTATACTGCCTCTTACTGGGGAACAGTAGGGCACACTTGCTTGGATGCTATGTCAACATGTGAGTAGGTTACTAAGGCGGAAAAAAAGGTGCAAATGCAAAGCAAAAAAAGACAGGGGACACAGCAAGATGTATGAGAGTGCCAAGTCTCAAAAATGCCAGGATGAGATGAAACACAACTAACTCAGCTCGTGTTACTAAAAGAAAGAAGAAAGAGTTAAAATGGCTGTCAGGGCACATAGACAAGCAGCAGTTATGAAGCAGGTAGGACAGGCATGCCCATTCAAGGACAGGGGCAGAAGGGGAAAGGAGAGCCTTGATTTCAATTTGGCTTTATAAACAAAAAATGCACATCTAAATGCTGTTTCACAAAGAGCAGCACAGCAGTTGTGAGACTTCTCCAGGTGACATGGCTGACCTCACAGGAGGTATCTCGATTAATCAATGGAGGGATTCCAGGTCCCAATGCAGATTCAGGCTCAATTATTTTGCTTCATGCCTAWTTTTTTTTTTAAGTTCATGAAACAAACTAAAATTACACTGCCTTTCTAAGGCTCAGCAAGGCAGAATCAGGAATACCTGAAAGGTAGGCAATGAATTACATTCACCTGCCATCTTTCTTCCTGTCTACTGGCCCCTCATCTCTCTGCTGTCTCACTCCCATCTCACCTCATCCTCACTTGGCCCACTGCTCCAAGCATCCATCSCATCTGTCCTTCACTTCCACACTCCAGCATCCACAAGCAGCAGAGACTGTAAAAGAGCGTCAGAAACCATGTTCATGAGCTWGCAGTGGGATGCAAGCCAGCATGTGCCACGTGGGCACACATCCAAAGGATGTTGCTGCTGCTTGTCTGAGATGGACCCTCATTATGTGCATGATGGTCAGGGGACTCATAATGCTCTTGGGGGTCTCATCTTGTCCAGACCACTTCCTTCTCCTGTGCAGGATGATGGGCTGGCTCTCACTGGCCCCAGTGACACACAAATGCTTTTGCATACCAAGAGTCTCTAAAGCAGTACGAGGTGAGGTCAGTGCTGTCTGGGGTGATGAAATTACATACAAAAGCACTGTTGCTGGTGTAGGCTCCTGTCTTTGCATGTAGTTGTCTTCACAGGACAGCAAGAGAGAATATCAAATTCCATAAGCCACAGCAGAGAGCAGAGAGCAATCAGAAAAACATGAGATTGTAAAAAAAAGAAGTACTGCATCCTAATTATATGTTCAATTTTGACACACAGACTGCATGGCTACAGCTTTGAAAAACAAAACATGACTATCACAGCATCCAAAGAAAGTGAAATAGACAGCAAAACTAACTACATCCATCAGCTCTATAACTATCTTGTACAGCCCTGCCACCAAAAAATCTTTTAATAYTCATTTCTTAATTTCCCATCCCAAATCCAGGTTCCAACAGGCTGTTTTCTCCGAGGAGGCTGTAAAGGACACATTTCACTCAAACCCCAGCAGCTGCTGCTCCGAACCAGCAGTTTCTCTSTGTGCCAGCCTGATACACAGGTAACCTGGACAAAAAGCACCTCCTGGGGTACTGCACATTTAATGAGCTGGGGACTCTTAACAAAACCAGATTTGCAAATTTTATATTTAATAGAGCTTTCAGTATAAGTAACTAAAATGCACAGACCATTAATTAAGCGGCATGCTTTGGCTGACTGTATTAGCAGAGCTCTCTGGTGATCTGACTACACACTACTTTTTACTTAATGGCAGCAGCTGTTGCTGTACCTGAGTGACATTCACAGAGCTTTACAGTTCCTTTTCTAAGAAAAAAAACATCTCCAGAGAAAGTAATCCTGTGGTCCTTCCAATGAATGGTAAGACAAAGAGCACACTAAGCTCTTCTCARCAACACCACTCTCCTCTGTTATTAACTTCCCACTCAGTCTGCTTGATGCACACCCCACTGACGCTGGACCCAGCAGCTGCTTTCCTGGAGGTGTTTAAACAAAGTCTTACCAATTCATCCCTGTTCCTATTGCTACTTTTTTTCCATTACATTAACTGCTTAGTCTGGGGTTTCCCCCCATTTGTGTTATCATGGCAGCAGTTTCCATATACCTCAAGCCACCTTCTGTTCAATAATCACCAAATTCTCAGTGTTGCTCTCAGCTCTGTGCTGCCTCAGTCCTGCTGAGACAGCCCAAGATTAGCTGTGCTCACACTGCAGCCTGCACACGTGCTTCCATCAACTCTCAATGGGAAAAATAATAGTACAGGGGGCAAAAAACTTCAATCTCGACTTGGCACTTTTGAAATCAATAAGGGCTCTCACTCAGATCTGACCTTCTATCAAGTGCGCAGGACAACCACAAAAAAACTCCAAGCCTGAAGGTTACTAAWGAACACTGCAAGTGAATCACAAACACCTAAGAGTCATCCTTTGGAAAACAGCAGAAAATGTGGAGGGCAGACCTAATCTTGGTGTTTGGCATTACTTGTGCCACAAGTTCAGCAGAGCAGACTTTCTTATTTATGGATGATGTGTGAATCAGCTCCTTCTGCCATATAAGATTTACCCACTTCAAGAAACTGGCAAAAACATGAAAGCTAAAGGGCTCTTGGAAAAATATTTTTTTTTTTTCCTTGTAAAATAAAAATTGTATTTGATTCTCTCTCAAAGTAGTTTCTTCTTCTGCACCTGGGAATAAAYCCTGTTTTCCTGAATCATGCCAAGGCTTTTACTGACAAGCACCATAAAGATGGTGTTCACGGGTCTGTCTTCACACACATGCCTTACAGTCTGAGATTTCTCTTCTTCCCTGTATTCTTCATTCAGTTCAGTTTCTTTTCATATGGAAAAAGTGACCACAACAGCTTAGACATCCAAGCAGTCTTGTGCTTGCACATGTAGTGTTCAGACGCAGTTCTCATTAGATATTGTACAGGAATTATCTTGATTTTCCAAAGATTAACTTTCCAGCCTTTGTACCASTTCTCCCTTGGCCCACAGCACATCTCCACTCCTATTTTTATGGTGCTTCAGATGATGCTAGGGAACTGCAGGCTTTCAGCATCCTTTCTCTGCTGATTCTACCCATGTATGACCAGTGCCTGCTGCCCCCTCTTTCAGAACYTGAAGAAGTCATCCTGCTCAGAGAGTTTTCTTCAGCACCACAGCCCATCCAAACCTAYCATCTCATGTTTGACCACCTGAATTCCTTCAAAACAGCCTCTACACAGTTTTTTCTTACAGTCTACCATAAATGCTCTTCTTTCATTTAGCTCAGTTCCTTAGATACTTCCCACATGGGAATCCAAACAGATCTGCACTGGCCATCCAGCCTTTCTTACTAATTTAACTCACTCTCACTCTTCTGTGCATATTCTTCTTTCACAACTCGTTTATCCCATTTCTCTGGTTTTGATCTCTCTTTCCAGCCATTATCAATCCCAATTTTTTTTCTCATCCTTTTAAAGATTTTAAATATTCTTTGCTGATCAGTTCCATGTTGCTCWGTTGGTTTTGGCCAAGGACCCCAAATAACAGGGTAACTGTACACATAACATCATAGCTTATTCTTCTGTCCTCGTTTGTTAACAGGACTTCTCACCAGCACCATTTCAGGGTACCAGCTGCGTTCCCTATGATAATTAATGCCCATTTATGAAGTCCCCCTGCTCTTAAACTCCAAGAGGACTGTGTGTGAAATCAGTGCACATGAGCTCTTAACTCCAACTGCACACAGCAGCCAGAAGATGGATGGATAGTTGCATTSAATGCTCTCATAAGTGAACAGTTTTGACCTCTCCCTGGAAATCTCTCAGCTTCAGAAGAGACACCAAGCGTGCCTGTCACCTGGAAGAGGGAAACACATCATGACMATGGGTAGCAGAAGGAGAAAACTGGCACGAGGGAGAAAACTGGCAAAGGGGAGTAGAAGCAAAAATAAAACCCACTTTATCTGAAAGACTCTAAATCAAAAGCAAACCTTAATAGCAATGTCCAGAAATCACAATGCTCCTTCAATATAATGTGCATGGTGGCAATTAAGCTGGAGGGAAAAACATGATGCAACATTTGAGTTTGGAATTGTAACAAACCTTCGCTTTCAGGTCTATACTAAACCCCTTTGCCTGCATTCATACACGAAAAGTAATCAAGGATTGGAATTACCTCTATTCATCTGTTTGGGTTATTCTTGCCTCACGGTGCTGTAAAGACACAGAACTCCCTCTTCATTTTTTTCCCAACAAAACCAAATGATTGCCCATTTGTTTCCATGATCAAACGTGAAATAAAAACAAGGTTCCCACACACTCCTTGTGCAGCTGCTGCTAAGGGACACTTTCTTGGAACAAATTACAGTAATATGGGTCTTCTAAAGCAGGGACTCAGCAAACAAAAAAAGCAAGGGTTATGATCTCCTTTTTTATGTACTGGAAAGGCAGAATAAATGACTTGTTTTGCTTGATGTAAGTCTTCTTTTTGTTTAGCACTTTTGTTAAAAAAATTAGGTAAGTCAAAAATGTTACATCTTTCCTCCAAAACAACCCAGAAATATCAGGTAGAAAATCAGGTGCTGCAAGTTTAGCATTGACAGCTTTACTTCCACTTGCCAGGATTTTAAGATAAATCTATTTTCTAGACAACCTACTAAAGAGAATAGTAAACAATCAAAACAATACGAAGAATCACCCTGCTTCAGTTAATCAAATTCATTTGCTTATAATGTATGATCTCTCTAGTACTCTATAGTTTTTCATAAAAAATGGGGAAGGCAAGATAATCTCATACTATGAAAAGAAACAAAAGCAAAAATTCTTTATGTCATTTTAGCAAATCTTAGAAGAGCAACAAGAAGTCCTACTTCTTCCATTTTGCAAATAATTGCATCAGTAATTTAGGAGCTGCACCATCGTTTCCAAATGCATTATCTACAACAGGAAGCCTCAATTAAATCAGTTATTAGACCTAATTAATTAAAGTTGCATGATTTCTACACAGGTGCACTTGTTTTTGTCCAGGGGAGTCTTACTTGCACTTTGTCCTTTTTCTAATCAGCCCAAACAAAATCAATACATGAGAGTTGATACCGCCTGTTGGTTGTTGAAGGAAGAATTCCAAGTMATTTAGTTACAATTAATTTGGAAACACTTTCTCTGCTACAGAAACCTACTGAAATTGCCTTTTTCTCTTATCTGAGAATCAATCACTCCAGTTGAAGATGTGGAGGGGCGAGGGGATACATCCCTTCACTCTGCAGTATTAAATGACTAATTAATATTTTCCAGGCAGCATTTTAAGTTGAGAGGAAAAGGAGAACTTAGATGATAACAGCTTGTCAGAGCTTGAGGAAAAGCTCCTGTCCCAGAAATGGCCATGGCTGTTTAGCCAACACCAAGAGCTCCCACGAGCTGTTCCACACAAGGCGTAACACAGAARGGTTTGCCGTAGTTTTGACTCATCTTCCCTCTCACATCCCACTAGCTTTTTTAAGCATTTTTCATTTGGCTCTTCCATCCAACAGCTCCTTCAGGTTTTTCTCATGGCTCCTACATCATTCCTTGTCTATTTTATATCCTCTCTTGCCCTGCTCTCCCTTTTTCTCCTGCCATCTCCCACTTTTTCTTCTCCAAGACCATTCCCAAGCATTGTAAATGTGACTGCTCAGCAATCAAGCAGAAAGGGAAAACCCAGGCACCAAGGGAACCTTACTGCCTAGGTCTAACTTGAAATAGACTGACATGGGAGCAATTAGAATGTAATTTTATGTAATAAGATGATTTATTCATTAGCACAAGGCAGGGATAAAAGCTTACAGCTGATGAGAGAAGCAGGTTTGTTACAGCTGTCAATTCCACCAGCAAAATGTATTAGTCATTTAATTTCCTTTTTTTTTTWAACTCCAAAAGCACCCTATAATTACACGTGTGTGCCCTTCCTTATAGCGGGAGATTTTGYGCAGAGTTCTTTGTTTTCATAATGAAAGGAGAACAATTAAAGTGTCATGAGATGATTGGTCTGTCAGTGAGTTTGATTGACCATATACTACAAAAAACCCATGCTTTTTAAAATAAATAAAAAGATATTGGAATCAAAATACCTATACTTGGTCAGAGAAGGAAGGTTAATAAGTATCAGGTACCTCAAGCGTACTCTTAGCGAAGAGACTTACACAAATATTCAGATGGTTTCTTTTCAAGGRCAGCTTCCTTAATAGGAGTCAGCTCTTATTCCTTTACTGCTTTCAAAGCAATCTCAGCCTRGAAGTCTGATTATCAGCATCCAAAGCACTTCTAAAGCTGGCCTTCCAGCCCATAATGATTAGTCCCRGCGCAAGATTGCCATGGGAAGCATCTGCAACACTGATGACAYGTGGAAGAGAATGACAACATGAAGGCTTTGACCACCTCACACACTAGCCACGAGGCCTGGGACTCTGCAGAAAGTAAAGAGCACTCTGCTGTATCTCTCTACAGCTGGAGAGCACRCTTCCCACCCTGCACTACCTCCTAGGTAGAATTTATGGTGGATAGGAATACCCAAAGCTTGTCCCTTTCCTGTCTGCTGGAGAACAGGAATACTTAATCCTCAGTAAGACCTTGGCTGAACAGTGGTTCAGTACTTAGTGGAACCTAGCGGGCAGCAATACATGGCAGAAAGGACCCTTGCCTAGTGCCAAGTTTTCCAGATCATTCCACCTCYCCCTACTTCCCATCTGCCCTCCAAGGACTTGGTGTTCTTCAGAATATGAAATTGCAGACTAGACACCAAAGAAACACTGGTGATGCTTCACTTTAGGCAAGATTCTCAACCTGCATCAACCAGACCCTATCTCTGCTATTCACCATCCAGCAGTGGAGAGCAGGAGCCCCACCACTGGGCTGCCATGGGGGGATTGGGTTGTTTTTAAGTGTCAGAGTTCAGTAATTATATTAGCATGTATGGCTCTGTTAACATTTTACATACCAGGATGAAACTGCAAAGAGCCAGGGCTGCCCTTTCTAAAGTGGAGTGGTCATCCTTATTACTGTTCCCCTTCATGACTTGCGAGCACAAGCTGCCGGCTCCTGGTGGGACCTTGAGCTTGCTTGGGGTTTTCCCAGTCCAGGGAMCTGCCCCTCAATCATCATGATCCCYGAATTAGCTGCTGAATGTGCCTGCAACAGAACTGATCACCTCAGCAGTCCTTTGTCATTCCAATGAGAAAAGGTTTTCCTTCCAGTTAAACTACACCAAGTATTTTCTGATTCAAACTTTCCCCTGTCAGCCACCAAGATCACAAACACATTCCAAGTACTTAGACATCTACTCAGCTCTGCAGGTGCACAGCAATCCATCCAAACACCTCCTCCAAGAAATCTCAGGAGGGATCTTCCCTTTACTGGGGCAGAGGGGAAGCACCTGCCTGTGCCAATCCCCAGCAGGTGGAGAGAGGTGATCCTTCCCTTTTATTCAACACTGGTGGCTCCTCTGGACCACGAGGTCCAGTTCTGGGCTCRCAGCTACAAAAGGGACATGGGCATACTGGAGAAAATGAAACAGAGATTAATGAAGATGCTACATGGATAGGGAGGATTTGCCACAGGGAGGTGGAGAGCTCACAGCCTGAAAACTGGAAGGCTCAGGGGCGATCTTATCAAAGTGTATAAATATCAGATAAGGGTGTGTAAAACAAAGTGAACCAAWCTCTTAATGAAAGGACACAAAAGGCACAAAYTGAAATACAAGAAATTCCATTTAAACATAAGAAAAAGGGGGGTTTTTATTGTCAAGCTGATCAAATAATGGAACAAACTGCATGGAGACATTTGAAGTCTGCATCTTTGGAGATATTTACCACTCAACTGATCATGGTCCAGAGCAGCCTGCTGTAGTTGAGCCTGATTTTGACAGGAGATAGGACTAGACAATCTCCTGCTGCCCCTTCCAGCCTTGCAAAGAGTGAGGTGGGTTTCTTTACCTCCTCCTGGTTCAGGATTCYCCCTCAGCCTCTGATCTTCAGTTTTCCTGAGAAAGAGGCTGTTAGCAAAAATACAGTATGAGCTRTTGGTCTGGAACACTTTGCTCCCTTTAAAAAACAAGTCTGCTTGCATCATACTTGAGTATTATCATTAATGYGACTCCTACCAGGAACAGCTGAACAAAAGCAGGAGGTGTATTTCTCAGAAGTTCCACTCCTTCTGCTGCTTATTTCTCTGTCTGAAGGCAGCTGTGACTGGATCAACCTAAGTACCTCGTACTGTTTGTAAAAAAGAAGAGGCATAAAAACAGCCTGTAAGATTCTGGTAAACTCTCCCAAGGGACAAAGTCAGTCCCATTTACAGCYGATATTTGGGAGGCAGCTGGGTCGCATACAAACACTGATGTAAATGCAGTTTCCTGCCCACCCCATGACAATTTACCAGAGGGCAGTGCCTTACCTGGCAGGTCTTCCCCTGTGAAAGACATATAAGCAGCATACTCTAAATAGAATGTTGTCCAACAGGATGAGGCATTTGTATCCAAACAAAGCTCAGTATCTTGCTAATCATCTACCAGTAACATTCTGGCCACAAAAGAATTGCTGCTTGCAGCAATGGATTTGACAGCCAGCTAAGGACAACAGGCCTTTGCATAAAATAGGTTAAAAACTTTTAAAACTGATTTAGAGATGTACTGAACAAGACCTTTTAATGGAAAAAGTCTTTKTTGAAGTCATCCTTGCAAGTAGAATCTATTAATTTGAGTGCTGCMGGTCTCTGCAAATGTCAGGTTGCCTTTGGTACAAAGCAACTCGTGTGCAGCTTCCAATAAAGGAAAAATGTCAGCTGCTTTTTAAGTTTCCTTGGGCTGACACATCTCAATTGCATGCAGTTAACCCAGATCTCTGTTCCCTACCATCTGCAAGAGAGAGTTTATGACACAGGTTTCCTCTTTTTAATTTACCTACTTCAAGGTACTTCAAGTTCACACTTTTTTTTCTTGCTGAAACCAACCTGCCTGATAGCAATGGCTTAAGGCAAAGTGATACATTAAAAAAAAATTCAAAAGACAGAGCCAAGTAGAACAGAAAATAGTTCTCCAGCCCAGCCCCCATTCAATAGTAACTATACATATAGTTACTCAATAGTGACTATACAAATCTGTGACACTCTGCCAGACAGATACCTCGTCTCACTTTGTAGTGACAAAACCATATATTCCAGAGTTTAATTATGCTCAATTAGAATGGGGTTTTTTTCTGCTAATATCATAGAGTCATTCAGTAATTTGGGCTGGAAAGGACCTTAAAGATCATCTAGTTGAAACCCSTTGCCACCTTTCACTAGACCAGGTTGCTCAGAGCCCCATCCAACCTGGCTTTGAACACTTCCAGGGGTGGGATATCCACAATTTATCTGGGTAACCTCTTCCACCCTCAGGGTAAGGAATTTCTTCCTAATATCTGATCTAAACCTATTCTCAGTTTGAAGCCACATCTAACTTAACTTCCTTTGCTGTAAATTTCAATCCATTTATCCCCAAAGGAAAGACATGGGAACAACAACTCCGTTTTGTTCAGYGCTGTTCTAGGTTTCTGCCTCTTTGAAGAATTAAACCTTCTCTTTACCCAAGTCTTTTTTCTAGCCCATAGATCCAAGTTTGTAGACATTTGACTTTCTTATACTCCTCTCTAATCTGTCTCTGGTGAATTTTTATTCTTCCTTAATGACTGATGCTGAAATCTGGAAAAAGTACATTGACCAAAAAGAGTTTCTCTGTTATTTTTCTGAAATGACAGAACATAGCATTGAAGTCATGAATGAATTAATATGAATGAAGTCATGAAGACATGTTTTRAGTCTTAAAAATTTCTGTCTTTTCCAATTCTTTATGCTGAAGTTGTTTGGCATTTAACTTGATAAAGCTAATTTAATCTATTTTTTAGGCTATTAACATGACCAGTGCATGGTCAAAATACATGATTTTGCATATTCTTTAGAAGTGACATACCCTTGCACAGAAACTTATGCAAATGAAAGTGAGTTATCATACTRAGATTTGTAAAAACAGTGAAAAAATTCAGAGGTATTATACAGTGGCTGATAATCCATGGACCATTCCAGAATTAACATATCTTTTCCAATAGCACAATTGAACTTCTTTTCATAGAGCCTCACAGAGCAGAGATGTAGGTGAATTAAATGAAAACTAGAAAGCGACAGTCACAGAGGAATCCAAATAGGGATACCAAAATGAATACCTGTATGCCTACCAGTGCAGGAGAGTTTCAACTGTCCTTAACATGRCAGAGATGGACCCTGGCAAGCATTTTTAAAACCCAGACTTTGGGTCAGTGAAAAGTCCTGCCTCTTCGTGTCACACTATGATTGTGTCATTAATTGGCCAAGACAGTGCCATGAGCCAATGTCCCAGCACTTTCAGCTTGCGTGGCATTTACCTTAGCATAAGCTTATTTTTACATCAATGTCTATYAGCATCTGAAAGGAGCGTGGCAAGAGGATGGAGCCAGGCTCTTCTCAGTGATGCTGAAAAACAGGACAAGAGGCAATGGGCAGAAACTAATGCACAGGAAGCTACACCTGAATATGAAGAACTTTTTTACTGTGCAGGTAATCGAGCACTGGAACAGGTTGCCCAGAGAGTTTCCCTCACTGGAGATATTCAAGAACAATCTGGACACAATCCTGTGCCTTGTGCTCTAGGAGGCAGGGATGTTGGACCWGATGATCAAATGTGGTCCCTTTCCAACCTCGTCAGCTCTGTGATTCTGCGAACTGAGGATACCGATTTTATAGTGAATGACCATAGGTTCAAAGATGCTGGTAATATATATACATATATATATATACAAAACACATTTATATGCCCATAACTTGTTTCTTCTCACCACTGATTCCTGAAAAAGCAACATTACTAGAGCAAATTCATTCTCATGAAGTAAGACAARTTCTGATTTAATAATGTATCTCTACCTACCTATCTATCTGAAGATTGATCCTTTCTGTAGGGCTTTTCAAACTTCAGGTTTAGTAGGTGGCAGGTACTGTGSCTGGCATGGCACCTAGAAAGATGTGTTCCAAAACACATCACATCACTTGAGGATTTTAAATTGTAAGTGAATCAACAGRGAGTAACAGAAAAAGCACATCTTCTGTAATTAAATCAGAGCCATCAGCTATTTGAGGGCCYGACACTACTTCTGCAGTAGCACTGACTTAACATTAAGCAAATGCTGATGGCTTCCTGCTTAAGCCAGCCCAGGATCACTCTGCAAGTGTCTGTGCACTGATCCATAGTGRAAGGTCACCTTCAGCAAATGAACAAATGCATTTCTAAACAATTTGTACAAACTATAAATTTTAGGTAGAGGTAGTGGTCATTTGGTAATCTGCATGCCTTAATAAGCTAGTGCTGCACTGAAGCACAGGAAGCTGTTTTGCAGRTTTAAGAGGTCAGAGGGACAGATTTGCTACGCATACATAGGAGCAATCAGACCTGCCTTCTCTCCTGCAGCTGGGGTGAGACAAGACAATTCTGCCACTTTACTGTTGAGCTGTTTATCTGATGACACACTAAAAAAAGAAATGAATAGATTTATGAATCATAAAATTATACTAACTGCAGTAGATGATGAAATTCATGACTCAGGCTACTAAGATTACCATGTCCYAAATTATACTACTTGCATTTCTTTTATTTGTTTCTTTGCAGCTAGTATAATTTGTAGTAATCATCAATTAAATGACAGTCATAAACCGAACTTTTAAAAGATAAAAAAATTGGTCGTGATGYTGAGCCAAAAAGCAAATAATAATGTCAAAAGATTAACTTTATAAATGCTCTGAGGTATTGAGATATTAACACAACTTGCCAGCCTGTCAGCATGCCCTGACTAGGAAATTTTCAATACACCGAGTATTCAATAAACCAGATTCAGCATTTCAGCTCACTTAACTGCACTAACAGGTTGTTTCCTGACACTGTGTTCTTGCAAAGGTCAGAAAGTGTAACTTCTGGTAGAGTTAGGAGCAGCAGGAGCTAATAGTACCTACTACTTGTGTTTGAAATAGTGTATGGGTGGTACGTATAGGCACTATCAAGTACACCTCAGATGAACTACTTAGAGCAAGTTCCAGTGCGTATTTATCAAGCTTCCCATCAAAACCTGTCTTTTTTAAGAGATACTTTCACTGAAACAAAAATAACCACCAAGGAAAAAGAGGTGTTCCAAGTCATTGGTATCCAGTATCTCCCCAAGCTCCCCACACCATTTCTGTCTGCAGCAGGAGGAACAGAAGACTATAAATAAGAGTGAGATTTTTTGATCCTATCTTTAAAGAATAGCTCTTCCCTAGTGAAACAGTGGGAAAATCTGCAGCRCACATGGCTGGAAGTCTATTATTAAGTTGGAGGCTACAAAATACCCAAATGTTCAGCCTCACAGTTTCTGTACATTAGCAGTCACACTACTTGCAAATGGCACCACGAAATAAATAACAGTGTTTCCAAGAGAACTGTCTACAATAGCAATGTTTGTAGAGGAAATGTAAGGAATTAATACTGAAATACAAAGTCTGTTGAGTCATAGTGACTGAACTATAAAGCCCCAACAGCAAATGATGTCTCAAGAATGTAGCAGCTTTGAAGATATGTCACTGTAATATAATAAAGTCAGGCTCTGGCTAACAAAATGCTTCAAAAAAGTATTAGGAAAAAGGCATTAGAGTAAACATACTGTTGTCCAACCAGAACACTTTGAAATATTTCTTTCTTTCATGTGATATGTTGGAAATTGTGGCCTTAACTGTGCCCGCCAGTCACAACCAGCCTTCAAGGAGAGCTTAGCTTCGCTTTTGTGGAACCATCATTTTGACAAATATCTTAAATTAGAAGGAAGAAAAGTTGCTGTGGAACAGAACTGCATTTYCCAACAGCAGATTTGAACTTTAAACTAAGATCTATGAGGAAAAAAAAAAAGCTTTTTAAAATAACACGACTTYTACTTCCATCAGCCTTTATCTGCACCTCCTGAGCTAGAGGACAGCAGGGGCTTTTCCTTTGAACCCAGCCTTCATCACAGTAGTTGGACCAAACCACCTTCAGTCTGCTTGCTCCAAAAGAGTTCTGGTTTCTCTCCTGAGGGAGTTTAATCGATCCTGGAAGCTGGAACACTTGTATACAAAGAAATCCTCTGAGTTGTGCTGGCTATACAGATTCACACTGCATGTGCCTTTTACACTGCACGAGGCTTCTTGTGTTTTTATTCAGTGTTTCAGCTGGTAGGACTTGAACAGCTTGCAATTTACCACAGTTCATGCAAACACAGCATAAAAATTTGAAGTGTGTTAATTACCATTTAAAAATCCTTCTATAGAGCTTCAAGACACTGGAAATACWGTCTGCTGGATACATAACTCTCATTCCCCTTCAAGAATTGTCCTTGTGTCTACTCTGCTGCTACCTGGGCAGGGTAATAGCTTAACCCACTCTAGGGTACATCAGGCAGCACAATTAAGAACTTGCATTTTGYGGATCTTCAGGTTCCACTAGCATCACTGTCTTTGAGAGCAACAGGAAAACTTTATTGCCAGAGTGGGGAGAGAGAACAGAAGAGAAGTTCTCAAGAATTTGGTTAGAAAGAAAAKCTGGAGCAGTGCATGGAGGGCTCAGTAAGTGATGGAGAGGAGGATGTMTGTGTTCCCTCAGCCCTTGCAGCTAACTGCATGCTCCCAGGGCTGTAACATGCACTTCTGCAGCACAAGCAGCCTAGGCCACATCTGGGAGAAAAGAAAGCCCAAGACACAAAGAAGGGCAAAATACGCYGTTGAGACATCCAAAGGAATATGATCTTGTGTCTCAAAGCCCCAAGGCTCACATTCACCATCTTCTTTGACTCCCAACCAGGACTCTCTCCAGAGCTGTCACGTCTGTCAGTGTCCAGTGTAACAGTGCCGGGTGGTGCAGCTCCTGGCTTTGCTGAAACAGACCATGGAGTTGGAGAAGGAGGTCAGAAAGAAGCAGAGGGCTGCTAAGATGACAGATTAAACTTGCAGTACCATTTTAAGAATACCAGAAACTTCTGGTCCACACCAGAACTGCCAAGATGAGACACAACAGATCCAGTCTGCTTGACTTGTACTAATACTACCATTTGTTAAGGTTGCAGGGAAGTTGAACAGCTGAAAGTTCACAAGAGAAGAAAGACATGTCAGGCAGTTTTGGCAAGCTTTCCCATCTCTGCAGTGCAGGAAGTGCAAGGGGGTTTCACCCAGAACCCTCAGGCARCTGAATAGCTGCTGGCAACACAGCAGGTGACAAATACAAACCAGCATCACATCTTCACACAGCAGAGCAAATCCTGTTTCTCTCCACCTGTTGGTAACATAACTTACAGCATTAACACACAAATGGTAGGCATATAAAACATACTAAAATATATCTACAAAAAGTCCACTTCAGCATTTTAACTCAGCCTCCTACATGGTGTGGTCCTGATGTATTGCAGTCCCTGAATCTAAATCTGCCAAAACTCGACTCCAACACTTGATCCCATGTGCCATCAACACATGTGGGAGCAGCAGATTTAGGACAATTTGAAAATTGTTTATCTAGCCATGGTGTGTCTGCTGTGAAAAGCACACAGTCCAAGAGAACTGCTGCAGGAGCTGTGGCACAGCACATTGYCTTAGTGCCTGTCAGCACATACCCAGAAATCTGAGGAAAATTTTCACCGGGTTTTAAATTATGTGAATGAAGATCAGGCTCTCAAACATTCATCACAGTCTAGAAAGTCATCAACTTGCAAGCTATCAGACTCCTGATTTGAAATCAGGACAAATTCTTGTCAGTTTCTTTGCAAATTGGGGAAATTAAGTGACTGCAGATGAAATCAATCTTTGTCCATTCAGGGGAATTCTTGAGGCAGTTACCTCTGAAGGAATATAATTTAACCTGCAGGCTATACATATGTACAGGAAAAAAAACTGTTAAAATACCAGTGAGTGTTAGTTAGAAGGACTCTTACTTAGCAGAAATCTATTTTGAASTACAAAATACCTACCCCAGCCCTTCTCAAAACTACGTAGGCACAAGTATTAAATACTGATGAAGTGAGCAGCAAGCTGCCTGGAAAGATGCAGTAATGTTATTACAGATGTTAAGGTAGGCATGAAGAACAGGAGGTGTTGAACAGAAGAGCAGGAGTCACCAGAACTGAAATTGTTCCTCCTGCTCCACCCAAACCATGGAAATAAGAAATGTTGATACTCTCCCAACGTGCTGAAAAAACTCCTCTTCCCAAAGAAAAGCAGCCCTGTGGCAGGTCTGCAGGCTGGGTTGGGTACAGCCAGAGGAAGGGGGTGCAGGTGCCTGAAGAGAGCATTCCCTCTGGGGTGACTTTGTCACCATTTCTATGCCCTAGAAGGCAGCTGTAGTGGCAGACTTGGGCATTATATGCTGGGAAAAAGCCAAAGCTGATTCCAAGGCACAGCTGGTGAGCATCAAAGTGAGGAGTGAGGGGAGAACACAACTCTGAATAAGTAACAAAGGTAACAGTGCTCACCAAAGAAAGCTGTCAGTGCCAGGGCTGGAACTGCAGGACTGGAGCTGCAGGCTTACTGCTAAAGGCTGAGCACCTTCCTTGCCAGCAAAGCAAAACCCAGCCCCTGACAGGCCCTCACCATCCTGGCCTGTGCAAGGACTCTGCTCAAAGCTGCAGATTGATGACACCAAGGAAGAGTGAGGCCAGTTTCCTTTGGGCTTCTTGGAAGAAGGAGCAAGTGAGCAAGGAGGCAGACAGACAGTTCCTACAGGATCATTTCAGCTCCCTTCCCTGTCCTGCCAGCACCCATTTCCAGCCAGAAGAGATGCAGCAGAAAGAGATGTCTCAGAGCACACAGCAGGCAGYCCATTACCATACATTAGCATTCAGCTTTGGCAGCAGACTTGTGCAACACCACCCTGARCCAACCTATTTTCTTAAGGCCTCCAGCAAATAAGGAAGGAAAAGAAAGCCAGAGCTACAAAATTACCATAGAAAAATGTCAACATAGAAACAAGCAAAACTGGTGACACTAAAACTTTAATCARTGTTTAACTCAAATAGAAAAGGCTCATGCATAACAAAAGGTTTCRTGATACTTACAGCTGGTAAAAAAATTTTGAATGATCTGCAATTCTTTTTCTTTAATCAAGCATAAATGATGACTTCTGGTTTCAGAAAAGCAAGAAGGTTAACACTTTGGGGATTTCAGTACACTTTAGTTTGCATGGACTCCAGAGAAGACAAATATTTATTCTAACATTTGTTGCACAGCATGATACAARCAATCAGGTTACTCTAACCTCTCTTCAGTGTTTAACTTTCATTTAAATTAGAGTTAGAATTTTAATAATGAAATTATTTAAATGTTAGTTAATAGGGAAAGAGTGCAATCAGTATTTGGAAAGCATTCCASAAAACTTCTTAAATGTTTATTGACAAAATTGACAAGCTACTATTCTTCTGTGATTTCTATAGYGAAAATATTTATCACATTACCCAAAAATTCTACATAAAAATACTTTGTTTTTCATAAAAATACCTCCAGTGTTTTACTGGTTTTGGTTAGGTACACTTTACAGAAATCMAAAAATCAGCATCACATAATGAAAAGGGGATGAGCATCTTACACACTAYTCCACATAAAAAATCTAATTTTGGTTTAAGGATAAAAAACCAAGAACAATGTCAAACATGAGTCTGCYAAGGGTATCTTCTACCCACTGTGGACTGTATTAATGTACCTGAGGGCTCCCCAATTCCCCTGGTGCTGTTGCTTACCTGTTACATACTGCATTTTAACATTCTTCATCCAACAACATCAGCTTCAGTAACTCTCTTGCAAAATACCAGTCTGCCAACAGTGCTGTCCAAGAGCAACACCCAGAGGCTAAATAWACTGCTACAGCAACACTGCACACTCTGACCTGCTCCTTTCTGAGAAGAAAGAAATCCTTCATAAAGATAAACAACAATTTCCTGTACAGATAAAGAGCTGACAGAATTTTACAATAGAAATACAACAGCCAARTGTTGCAGCCAAACAAACCCATTCGTGAAAATCACTCCTTCATAGCTACTGCAAAAAAAAAAAAATTATAGCAGGTGATACATGCACACAGAGCAAGTAAACACCAGGTTTTGCAAAGGTGTGTGTAGAATATTTTGGTTGGCGGCAGCAGAGCAAAGGAGCAACAAGAAGAATGGCTGCTCTCTAGAAAACCAATTGCATCTTTCAAAGGCAAAAAGACAGAAAAGAGGAAGGGTGCTCACCATTTTTTTACCAGTTTTCAAAGCAGAATATTGGGGAGTTTACTTAAATCCTGAAGGCAGTTACTGTAAGAACAACTGGTCTATGCAATAAAAACAAATCTTCAGAAAAAAATAATATCCTACAACAYCTTTAAGGGGAATATGTTATCTGGATTTAGAGCATGAAGAGGGATAGAAAACTCAATAAAAAAWCAACTCACTAAAGTTTCATCTTAAAGATCTCTGGATCTAACAGGACTGGTGTCTGTAAATTTAAAGCCTACATATGAGTAAAGAAAAAAACTGACAAACCAAGAATGCAACCAGTAAAATCACACTTATAACTCCAAATACTTAATCAGAATAAAACATACTGAAAAKAAAACATAGTGAAGCCTGTATCATCTCAATAAATTAATGCACCTATCAAACCTTTTATACTTTGATATTTCAGATCAGGTGAATGATTTCAAAACAGAAGTCTCAAACACCTGATGGAAAAGTTTTCATCTATTGAGTAGTGTTTGCTCCATTCTCCTCAGTTAATCACTTTTTTTTCAATCTGTTGTCTCAGAATTTTGGTTTTTGTGCAGCTCATACTCTTCACCTGGGTGCAGTGAAACTGGAACCACATCAATTGTGAGGAAGCAATCATTCCTCAGCACCTGCTCAGGCATCAGTCTGCTACAGCAGAACAAATTCAGGAGAAGAGATTTAACTTTATCATCCTACAAACAGAGGGAGAAGTGTTTCATCAGTAGGCAAAACAAACTCGATTAAAAAGAACAACMAACCATTTGATGAGCATATCTTGTAACTTCTTAGGGCCTAAAGCCTTCAGAAGATGTGGTACCATAGCATTCCCAATGGACAGCAACACTTAACATCATAGTGCTCATTAACAACGAAATTCAAGCAAATGTTCAGCACCAGGTCTGTCAACTCAGTGCCAGCCAGAAGAATGTGATGTTTTGAAATTTTGAAATATGAATTCACTGAACTAAATTACAGAAATACTCAAGTTGGTCTTTCTATTGAGAACAAATGAAACAGGTGCCAGTCACCTTCTGTAACTTTTTCTGTTAATTTTGTCATATTGTTTTACCTCTCTACAGCAGCAAAAGAGGAGAAGGACACAAAGTAATGGACTCTAAATCAACAGCAGCTATTTTGCCTTCACTTAGGCTCTTTGGATTTATCAGAAGGGATTATATGCCTAAATACTTTTCACATTAACAGCGCTARACTCCATACACAAAACATAAATCCACAGCTCTACACAGATGCATAAATACCAGCTGTGAGCAGGAAGAGCACACGCTGGATTTGGGCAAGGGGACTACAAGAAAGACAATCTCAAATGCTGATCTAGAAATCTAGATTACCAAAACTCAACAGGAACAGAATTTTTACACAGGTAGGCTTGCTTGTTCATAGCCTCCAAGCCAGGAACTCCTCTGACCTGGGTCAATATTAACAGCAAAATACAAGATAACTGTACATCTCTMACCTATCCCTATTTCACCCAGAGAAAATGATATGGGATGTCAGGGATTGTACACAAGTAGTCAAAAACTTGAAGACAGAAACAAGACATTTCCAACTTTCACTGATTATCAGAGTGGCTCCAGAGAATTAGTCACTTCCCAAGGAACCTGAAATCTGGGTTAAAAGATGAGATCTGAAAACTGTGGGTCTTGCAGGCATAAAGGATTGTTCAATATTTATAAAACATCATAAATACTCAAAGGAAAATCTCTAGCTGAGAGGATCCAAATGCATGCAAAGAAATACACGAGTGAACCATGATTACACACTTAAAATTAAAGTGAAGAAAATCTGAGCATTTGAAGAGCTTGAAAAGCTTCTTGAGTATTTGCATTTCAAGATACTKTCAAATGTCTGTCAACAACAWATATCCCCTTCTCACACTAAGGAAACTGAAACTGAAAATTGATTCTATRAGGAATACGGCTGTAGGACAACATTTCACCATGTTTACTSCATTTCCTTGTGTTTGATCTTACTTGCATTTTATTTTTTTAATACACAAAACTGCATGTTGAGACAGACTGAACATTGAATCTTGGTGTGGCTAAATGAGGGGCTGCAAGATCTTACTGCTAACATTCCTCTTGCTACACAGTTACCTAATATTCATGTCCCCGTTTTAAAGCCTTACATTATTTTCCTGTGGCAATTTTACATTTGCTAAAAATAACAAAAATTTTACTGGTTACAAGTGTGCCGTTGCTCTGRGCACGAGATTGAGATGGAAGGGAAATTACCAGTCTGTCAGGAGCTTGCAGATGGGCATGGAGATTAATTCTGACTAAGCTGATTATAGATAAAGCACTTTGAAGCAAAATAGATTTTCCCCAAGAACTGGGACAAGGATTAACAGCCAGAGGTCTAAAAGACTCCCCAGGAAACAGCTGAAAGATATTTATTAGTATTACAGTTCTTAGTAAAACTCTCTTCTGTATTTCTGTACTCTGCAGGCAGCACAGATTGCTTTCTGGTGAACTTTAGTGGTTGGGGCACATGCATGTACACACATCCMGAATGAATCCTTAAAAACTGCCAGCAGCGCTGTGTTGATTTGGATTGTATCACCTTACACTGTCAAAATCAAATGCTTCTTTTCTTCAGGTAAAAGTCAAAGAAATTTTCTCTTRTTAATAGCTGTAAAACTTATTAATCCCTGCTAAAATCAACAGCTAAATTCATTCATTATGGGAATTAACCATGAGATAAGAGCAGTTCTTTGCACTTCAGAAGGTACCTGTGACAGAGGAACACAGAAACRTAATATCCTGAAACTGGCCATTAAAATTTTTATTTGTGTACTTCAGRCCTTATTTAGAGAATATTATCACAGCAGAAATTTTATGGAAAGCAGAATGTGAAGCAACTTATTTTAATGTCCCAAGTAATCTTCTCTACATCCTCAAAGCAGAAGTTTTCCTTACACATGAGAGAAAGTTAGGGGGTTTTAGTATCTAAGGATTATTATGAACAATCCTGAATGCTGCTCTGGGCAGAGGTTCTGTACAAATTTTGTGAAATACATTTAAAACCCCTAGCTGGCCCTAATGTTCAGTCATGAAGTACTGAATCTTCCTTCCTATAGAATTGTATGTTTCATGAGATTCACTTAATTTTTAATTAAAAAATCCATCAACTACAATGAGTGATAAGATATCCTGTAAATAGTGTAACTTCCCTGCTCAAATGCTGTATGTTTTATTCTTCTGTTTTCTGTGATAGTGTCCCATTGGAAATAATTTTCCAGAAGGATTTGTTAGACAGTCCTGTGCATTATCARTAATGTTTTCACCACTGCAGAAAACGGTCAAAGTGAAAGTATTAAAACACATACTGAGAGAAGYCATGTAACAAAATGAGATTATTTACTGTACTGTGTAGGTGATATGCAGTGATACATRTGCTACCCTGCCAGGACACTGAAGCCACTACAGCTGTGTTGGCCTGGTACTGGATCATGACATTTCCTTAACCCAAACACAGTAAACAGGATACATTAAGCTCATAATTAACAAAACTCTTATAATTTAGCTCCACGCCTAAACAGTCTTCTCTATTTAAAGCTGGCAAATCATGAATACACAAGCATAACTAAGAAAGAGGGATTTATTATTTGGCCTTAACTCCTGGCCAGAAAACTGAAAGATTATAGAAAATAATGAARAATGAACCCAAGAAAAGACAATTCAGGCAAAGAGTGCACAGAGGCTATAAAATTATGTGCTAATGATTGGCATTCAAGAGAAAGGTAAGTTAGAGAAGATTGACTTCAAAGTTGGAGAGCCAAATTGTGAAGCATGAAGGTACACAGATACTTGYTATTCTCCAAGAGTCACTGAGACCCTGGGCAAGGATAAGCTTCAGAAAAGGTCTGCAAATAGAGTGGAAGGAGAACCAGTTGCTGTCCTAAGGCAGGCAGAGAATAACAGTCGAGAGTAGAAAGAATGAAAACATCAACAACAATTTGTATCATGCAGGGTTCACTTATATCTGCAGATTTGTTTCAGAGGCACARGAAAAATTGCTGCACAAATAAAACCACTAAACAAAGAATAAAGGGCACAGTACACRTGTTCAACTACATTTACATGATTAAAATTTAATTTGGCTGCTTTAATAATGCTCAAACACTGCAATCATTGCGTAGTAAGACAGATGAAAAAAGTCAATTTCCTGACTTAGAAAAAAATAGATTTCTAATACAAATATCTCCTTTGAGGCTGAATCTCCATGACTTATTCTCCAAGTCTATAACACAGTATCATTCAATTATTAGYTGCTCCTTCTGAGATCTGAGTTAAATATTAAGGGAACTCTAGGGCTTCCTACCTTCTCAATTGTTATTTGTACAAGCTATCCAGAATTATGCAAATAGTCAATTAAGAACATTTTTTTCAGCCCAGTACTTCAAATGAAATATTTCACTTTAAAATCCAACCAACCACCTCTATACAAGAACAGCCTTTCCTTCCTCATCTGACAACTAACATGTCATTACAACCTCTGCCTCATGTGTTTCATCTTCTTTTTATGCCAAATTCCTGGTTTTGAATGCAAAGCTGTAAATTAAAAGATATATAATACATAACTCTGGTGGGTTTACCCCTTTAGTTCAACAAAACCAAACATCAGTCAAGGAGATTCACCAGGCTCCAAATGAAAATGGATTGATATGAAAAAATGGCAAGGATTTATTTCTAACTTTACAGTAGGGTAAAACAGACAAGGGGCTCAAGTTTCCCTTACACAGAAACAAGAGGGGRAAAAGTAATGTCAGAAGAAAGTCTAAGAGGTCAAAATAAATAGGCTTTTAAAAATATGACTGAGAGGTCCTTGCCCAAGTCTTCTATGCTAAAGAAATGTTGAGGGATAAGCACACTCTGTCTGACAAATGTGAACTTTGTGCTCACAAGCCAAGCAAAAYCCCTCCAGTCTTCATTATTGCCTGGAAGCCTGTATGAGTAGAGCATTTTTCAGACACTGCCTGCAGRTTAAGCTGAAAATGCCTCTGTCCTGAGAGATCACATAGACAGSAAAAGGAAATGTGTTTAGTCAGTGCTGGGTTCTTGGGACACGGATCAGCAGAGAATTTGAAAAATCACTGGCTGCATTTTTGAAGTGGCACTGCTATGAAATGAGGGAGAGCAGAATTTCAGATGCCCAACGTGAAACTGGCAACTGCTGAAAACAATACTAAGAATTTTCCATCAAATGATGAATGCAACACCAAGTCTGAGCTGAACATTCGTTATAGGTGGAGCAATCTGAAATTCACCCAGCAAACTTGGATGAGGTTCCTCAATGCTTAYCTCAGATATTCTCTTCTAGAAAAATCAGTCATTTGTAAAACTGTCTTTGTTCCTTTTGGTTTTGGTGGGGTTTTTTTGCCATTTTTGAGGGGAGTTTTTTGTTTGGTTGGTTTTTTGTTTTGTTGAGTTTTCTTACATTTTCTTTTTTCTTCACTTCTATGTGAAAAACCCTCTAGAACAGAGCAAGATCTGAATAATGGTAGCAAAAGCATTCTAACTAAATCCTACCACATTAATAATTTATAAACATCTATGATATCAAGCTACACTTTAGCTAATCTATTCCATCACTCATTTATCCAAATAGAAAAATTACTTAGTTTTAAGCAACTGCTCTCTAAATGGGGAATAAAACACAATGAAGAGTGACTTTTATATGAATCAGCATCATCTTCTAAGCCAAATGGTGGTTACCCATCAACTTGCAATTCACATCTTTGTTAGGAATTGTTCTTAAAATGCAGCAGCACAGGARGCTTTACTGAAGACATCGCTGTAGGGATGATGGAACTGCCAACATTGCCCACAAAGACCTGCCCATATGCCTGGAGCTCCAGCTGGTACTCAGAGAACCAGTTTAAATATATGAACTGCTCATGCAAAAKCACTGCATAGGAACATGAGCACTTGCTGTGCAGCTTGTGGATTTTCAAATTTGGGAGCTTTGCTGAGTTGGGGAGGCAGCAATTCAGTGCCAGAATACAACAAGGAGGTGGAGGAGATGCTGTCCAACACACCACCTAATGCAGGAAAGTTGGCTGCTTTCTCCTTCCTGGCATACCATCCACTAAGAAACTATTAAAGCTCATAAGGTAGCAAAGAATACAAACTGCAAAATTTCTCAGAAAAAAAAAATTACAAATACAAAAAGACATTCAGCACTATTTTGACAAATTTCGTTCTGCCAGGTTGCCTATTTTTTCTTCCCTGCCTTCCTGTTACTGGTTGCTTCCCCCCTCCTAGTTTACAACATATTTTGTGACTCTCTACTGTCAAAATAAAAGCAGACCCTGAGTTTCTGTCCCCTTCCATGATGGCAGCCAGCAGTAGCTCTGGCCAGACAAGTTTGCAGATTGGCAGGAGCCCTTGGTAGCACACCAGTCGCCRGCTCCATCCTTTTGTGACCACACAGAAAGTAGGAGCACTGAGCAGTACTGACACCCCCACAGAAAAGGCACAAACTGATCCAGGCTGTGAGCCAYGGGTGAAACTTTCCTGCTCTGTCCCATGAGCTGCTCATTTCAGCACAGCCCTTACCTGTTAGTCTTCCTGAGCTCTTGTCTTCTCACAGTTGCACCATCTGTACCTAGAATGACCTTTCAGAAAACTCAGCTGTCAACAAGCAGTATTGTCTGTGACAGTTGGAATTTATTTTTATGTTAAGTAAAAGAGAAGTTTTATTATGTCGTTTCAAAATCACTGTAACCATCAGACTGTATTAGGAATAACCAAGTCTGTGTATAATTCCCATTCTGCTATTATACCAAGCAACAGYAATCTACTACATCAGGATTTAAAACCAGCTTCCATATAACAGTTCTGGAATTGAATGTATTCTCAAATGCATATTTTACTCAGTCTCCTTCCTGGAAACACAAGAGAATCTCTGAAAACCTAATCACTGAGAAAGGTGTTCCCTTTATTTATGTGACAAGCCAAATGTTCTAGCCTTTTGCCTACTTGTTTCCTAAAACAAAGAGCTTTTTTTTTTWWWAATTTTAATTAGCTGGTCACATATAAAAATCACAGGAATGTCATTAATCTACCAACAACACCAAGTTCCATAATTCATTCATTTTTTTCTCCAGTAAGCAGAAATTTTCTTCATCTCACCTCATTACTCAAGAATCCTTTTCCCAGTAGGTTTCCTTAGTGCATCTCATTTTAAAGCCCTCTTGGGAGTTTACTGCCCCTTTACAATTCTCAGAGGCAAAGTGCAGATTCTTTTTCTCCTTAAGCATCATCATTAGAATAATTAATGTACAATCAAGCCAACTGCAGTGAAGCTGAAGTAGTATTTACCTTCTTTGAAGCTCTCTGAGGAATAGTGGGGAACCCTGAAAGCTGGAACAGACACTGACTTCTGTCACCAAGGAGAAGATAYACACACTATCAACAAAGTTAAAAGTAACCAGCGCAGCAGAAAGAGCTGGAGAAAACTGCTCGTGCTGTGAACAGCACCTGTCACCAGAGGGAATTAGTTAAAAGCACAGTGTCATGGCTAGAGACTGAAACAGAGAAGTCTATGTACTTTGTTATTTTCCTTGATGGTTGGTTAGTGGAGGTATTTTTTGTTTTTYAAACCATTCAAGCTTGGTCTCAGGGGCCTATAAAGCTTCCACATTCAAAGGCAAAACTTAATTCAGGAGACATAAACTGTTTTACATAGTTACCTCTTACTTGGAATAGATGAAATTAATGTTTCTTAACCCATCTGAACAACACAGACAAAAATTCCAACACCATAAAATTGGCTCCTTTCAAACAGCTTCCACTTTAACTGGGCCTTTAAGCTTTTCACAGTTTTCTTAACAGATAATAAGTAGTGAATAACATGTCTTCTCTTCGAGAACTCTTCTGCATGGTTTTTTGAACTAGGAGGAAAAGAAAAAAATCACAAATTGTTGAATCTTTCTATTTTAATGTTTTACTCAAATGCATTAAAGAAACAGCTTGAAGCCTGTTCGAAYTCAGTTTTTCAGGGTCCTTTCCCACCGAAGAGGGTTTTTATTGTGTTTAATTTTAATTACATTAACAATCTTCTGAAAAACCAATGTTACCTATGTTCTACTTAAAGCCCTTAAGCTACATACCACTGATTTTGTCACAAATCTAGAAATTCCAGCTTGCATTGCTTTATTTTTTAAGAAAGTATCTTTGTGTTTAAATGTATGAAACTAGGCATTGACTAAGGCAATGTACCACTGGGATTCTGAAGCTTTAACCCAACTAACCTCTCATCACCAATATATTCCTAAAACTCTCTTCTGAAAAKATAAATGAACATCTACCAAAAAGAAATTGTATCAAAAATGGCTAGAAATAAATAAGTTATAAACTCACCTCAACACTGACCAAGTATCTATTCTGTATGACAACGGTTATACTTTGCTCATGTTGAACTTCATATATGGCTTTATTGTGAGTACCCATAATTACTCCCTTCTGTGCTTCATCATGCTCCTGAACTGAATTAGAGAGAGAGAGAATACAGATTGAGAGTCACTCTTTATGCACACCAACATTTAAGATGTTAAACCTTGACTGAGAAATTCCATCGTTAATGGAAAAAATATTTTATCAGATTTTTCTCTCTCTTCCTATATTCAAAAAGGGAAGTTAGCAAGTCTAAAAGTTCATCCAAGAGTTTCAACAGGATAAAACTGCCTGGTACTTCTTTGCAGAAGTCAATTTCATATTCCACACGCTACTAAAGAGTTTTTTAAGGCTAGCACAGTTAAATAGATGTGGAATACTARAGCACACAAGGAGTGAGAGTCACTGGCTCTATCACCAAGAGCAGTCACAAGCTAAACTCCTGGCTTTTTRTTAGTATGATGCCACACCAAAGGACAGATGCAATATCTACTGAAATRGCCTTTCTCTGGCACAGCAGGGACTCTCATTGCAGAGACAATTCAAGTACCTGAGAGTGAGCAAAGAGAATGGAGGAAATGCTTATTGGAAAATGTAAATAACTGAGAAAAAAACTCACACCAGCGCAGAAAAAGAGTATTGGTAAGGCAAGAATACTTGTCCCATGCAAAATGAAAGTGATGAAAATGTGTTAATYGCTTAGGACTGGAAAAAGTAAATTTATGCATCCACATAGACCCAGAGAGGAAATACCATTATTTCAAACAAAATTTTCATGTGTATTTTCAGCACATGCAGAAAAACTTGGTAAAGCTCAAAGAAAGCTTCTCAGCACATAGAGAGGGAAGAATCAGTTTTCCCAATATTTCTTAGTTAAGCCAACTCAAGAACTTCATCCCCACTGAGAACCACTTCCTCTGAATCTGAAGATACTTGTGGCATCAGGCTACAACACTTCCAAGAGCAGAATGGAAAAAACCCCCAAACCTACCCAGGCAATCAGCCATGCAATTGAAAATAAGAAGTTAGCAATCAGACTGCAAAAACAAGCAAGAAATGCAAAGAGTTAGACCTCCTGGAAATATAATCAGGATTTGTGATCAGATCTCACCCCACACTTAAGTAATATAGCAATTTCTAGAACTAACAGCTTTGAGATTCACCAGGAAAAATAAAGTTAATAATTCCCTTGATTGACTTTTATTTTCCTAATCTCRTTATGCTTTTTATCAAAATATGAAACAGTAGAAGAGTCAAAATCCGTCTCTTATTGAGTTTCATGTCAAAAATCAACATGTGCTGCCCTCACAGCAGTACACAAGATTTCCATTCCTACATGGTACTGGCAGAGATGAAGGCACATTCTGGGATCCATTTCACAGTTTATCAAGTGTGGCATGAGGTTAAGATTTCACCTGGTAACCATAAGTACTTTCATAAAAGACAGAAATAAMTTCAAGATA
The DNA here is from genome assembly GCA_014549065.1 of Cardinalis cardinalis. Taxonomy (NCBI): domain Eukaryota; kingdom Metazoa; phylum Chordata; class Aves; order Passeriformes; family Cardinalidae; genus Cardinalis; species Cardinalis cardinalis. Next base: position 12,356,157 of record JACDOX010000005.1, read on the forward strand.
TAAAATGCAGAAAGGAACAGAGAAAAATCGGTAAGATCAGCTTATAATTACACTGAGCATTGTTTTTAGTAAAGTTTTGTTGCTCATATCTGCAGAAGAAAAGATATTAAACTAGCAACCAGAACTAAAATAGAAATATGGTGCTGTATTTAACAGGCAAGATACACAGTCATAAGAGAAACCTGGAAACCTGCAAACCCCACCTCATTCACGTACCTATCAAACTTGTGCATTCCACTAAATATTGTGAAAATGTTTTATTGTCTTCTGTCTTAAGCTTAAAGGAACTAAGAAAAAAAAAAAACCAAAACAAAACAACTTGAACAGTGAGTTAGAACAGTGAGTTCAAACAGTGTTGCTCCTGATCACCTGGAGGTTCATACTGGAATAGTTATGCAGGCTCTGAAATTGTCCTTGTCTGTCACTGATCCAAATCYATACATTTCCTATTGCATAGATTCTCATCGATGCTACAGTAGATTAATTCGGATTCAGAAAAAGAGGGAGAGAAGTATGTACTTAAAATAAAGAGAAAGGAAACACTCCAAAGGAGCATTTCCTCTATACAATTGCTCACCCTTTTTTAGAGGAGGTAGAAGTTAAATTGCAACAGAAAAATTRCATAGCAAAAGTTGAAGTGACAAAGGATAAATGAAAATTTCTTCCTTGATCTACCAACTGCTGCTATATCAATCTGTACGAAATTTGTGTACATTTCCTGTACCTACGAAGGTTTTGCAGAAAAATTCAGATTTGAATTAAGTAAACCAATGTTGTTACTATACTAACAAACTTCAGCCATGCTTCTACATACAGAATACMCCTCAGAATTTCAATCACAGAAACCCACCTGCWTGTTTGTTTGCCCCCTCTAATAACMAACRTGATTATAAACAGCTGTAAGTAATTACATTCATTAACTTTATACTCTGCATGACATGAACCAAGTCTAWACTGCTGCATCAGGCTACAGTAAATGCTCTGGTTGCAACGAGATGCAAGAGCGAAAAACCAATTCCCCATGAGAGGGCACAACCCTTGTGATTATGCACAACTCACATGGGCAGGGAGCCTGTGCAGACACAAATAGAGTATTTATGGGTAATAGTGACAAGAAGGAGATTGAGGGAGCTGGGCCTGCAGGAATGGAGAAGGAGCAGCTGACAGTCCTTCCAGGAAGATTGAGTCCTAAACAGAGAAAAAACATAGATATTAAGCACAGGGGTAGGAAAGTCTCTAAGTTACCTCCCTACTTTGTGCTTTCTTTACAAGTGGAACTCAATGAATGATAATCCACTTGCACCATCCATCTCCTTGAAGWCAAACAACCTGCAGCCACTTTCATTGCTCCAAACCTCCTACAACTCAGACTGAGACAGAGCATCAGAATGCAGAATGGTGCGCACTTCATTTGTATAAATTCTCCACACTCAGTATTTCAATGAGAAAGAAAATCTATTATGTACTTGTCTGCAGACTGTACCTGCATCACATCCAGTCAGATTGGCTGTTCTTTATGTAATTCCTCATCAAGAAACATTTTTGAGCTAGAACCTTTTAAAATCTGAAATCTTTCTCTCCAAAGGCGGCTTGAAAGAATGAATTAAAACATTTCAGTCACACAACCAAGGTGGAAGGGCACACCCAAAATTATACTTGCATGAAAGCACTGGCATTTCTGTTTTTGAGGGGACATCTTTTGTATAAACTCCAGCTCACTACACCAAGAATAAAGGACAATTRACTCTCTATTCCTCAATGCATTACCTTTCCCTCTGTCTTGAGACACTGAGATTTAGAGCCATTGTTCATATGCACAACTTCCCTGCCACAAACAATTGTCCCTACTAATGCCTATGCCTCACAAGCGTGGATAGACGGTGTCACATTTCATCATTTTCACCAACAGGAAAGATTGATTACTCTTCATACCTTTTAGATGTCACTGAACCAGTCAGCAAGAATTTGCAGAGTCGTGTCCATATTATTTCTGACACAAATCAATTTCCTCGTTTTAACACCCATCCACTCAAAGAACTGTTGAAATACCTCCTGAGTCATCTGCTTCAGAATCTTGACCATGCATCATCTCCAGAGGAGCTGTCAGCTCCTGTGTGTCAAGTGAATCAAACAAAACCAGGTTTGCATACCTGATGAATTCTGTGACCACATATAACCTACTAAAATCAAGATTCATTTATCACAGAAAAAGTTAGCACCATCTACTGGTGTAAAATTACTTTTACTACAAAAGTCTCTTCCTGTATCCAGTGAAGTATATTTTACTTTGCTTTACATTCCACTTTCTTATGAGATCAGGTGCCAGTATATCTACTAGAAAATACAATGCAGAGGATAAAGAGCCAAATGGAGTTCAATTTATAATGAGTTTGAGTAAACTACTCAAACTCAGTAAAAAAATCAGAAACAGAAAACAAAGTGAATTTGTATTAAGAGACAAGGTGAGCAGCCAAGGAATGCTTTTGAATGTAAAGCCTTTTGACCCTTCAAATGACCAACCAGGTAGAACACCAAGTAAAATGGTTGACACCACCACCAGGGGTTGGAACAGCAGTGGCCTCCCCCTTTCTGAGGGCTGCAGGTATTGTGGAGGTGAGGAAGTGAATTCAACCAGTTTTGTAGAACCATGCATGATGATGCCACAACCTGAACTGGCACTACAGACACAACACAGCAAAAGTTCAGATTGGGGCCAAAATAATATGAATTTCAAAAAAAAAAAAAAAAAAAAAAAAGTGGCAAAAAAAAAAAAAAGAAAAAAAAAGAAAAAAGAAAAAGAAAAAGAAAAAGAGCACAGAACAAACAACATTAACAGCATTTTATAAAAATTATAAAACTGCTTTCATAAGGAGAGCTGCTACAATGAGCAGCATTCATTCCATACAATCAGCTGTTTAAACAGCAATTTTCAACTGAGCCAAGTGGCATGAGCTCTGTACAAATATGCTTTCCTATAAGTAAGTACCAGGAAGAGGTTTGTGCTGTATTTATGAAGACAATTTAAATAATTCCTTTGCATTTCCTTAATAGCTGGGATTCAATACACCAGGATACACATGGGTAGAAAATGGCAGGGCAACATAATAGCCAGGTTCAAATGGAAAACTCTGAAGAAGAGAGAAAAAAATCAGCCCATTTAACAGCAGCCAAAGTGGGTAATAGAGCAGAGAAAAGTGATCAGTAACGGTTCAATATCCAATATCACACACTCTATTTACAAAAATAATGGCACTAGTCACACCAGAGGAGTATCTGCATGTATTCCACCAGACTGTCCTCGAAGAAAGMATGCTGTAAGTGATGTCCTATTTCTTCCCATTTATTTTTCATACTATAAACACAGTTCACTAAAACACTAACAATTTCACCAGCATGAGCACGCAGAAGCAGGTTCCAACTCCTAACAGAAGAGAGGACAATCAAACCCTGTGAAGATGAACCTCAAAATTCAATCAACACACTCACTAGYAGTACTTCAGTACCCCTTCAAATATTTGCAGAACACTGTTAAAATTTCTCTGCTGTACAATTAGCTRGAAGATGCTTAATGCCTACCACCTAGTGGATTTGCACAGCATAACCTCTGAGCATGCACACAGAGAAAAATACCCAAACCAACTCCAAAACAGAAAAAAAAGCCTGCAAACAACACACCACAACTTTTCTCCATCTGAAGGAGCAGGATGCTCACAGAGCCTCCAGTAATAAATTCCAGCCATGGAGTGCTACCTATCCAGTATCTTTTCCAATTAGACACCAATCTGTATATCAGACCATTGAAAAAATATAAGTGTATCAAACATTTTTTACTGGCATTGAAAAATTAATCCATTGGAAATTGAGTAATTCCACAAAAATTTGAATGCTTCAGTTAATTACTGCTGCTCCAACCTTACACAAACTTATGTGCAGACTGCAACCTTGGTGATTATTCATAGGAATTCAATCTCATATATGTGTGGATGAAAAAATATCTGGAATTTATACAGACAAGCTGCCCAACTACTGATAAAATTTTCCCTCTCCATACACAGGAGAGACTCGCATAGTCAAAATTAAGGGCAGTAATATTTCTGAAGTAAAAAAGAAGAAAATGCATTATTTCTAATAGTAAGGGCCAGTAAATTTTTTATTTGCAAAGTCCTCTGCAAAAGTTCTTAGTGCCACTATGGAGCCTATTTCCCCATCTATATCCCGACTTCTGCTGTTGAGTTGGCTGGGAGGTAAAGAGACTCTTAGTAGGGAAGCATGTAATCCAACAAACCAACCAACACAGTACCAYAATTTACAGGATAACTGCATTGACTCATTGACTTTTTAATAGCAGGTTCTCTCATTAACACTTGACTTGGAAATATTCTGCACTTGGTGAAGTCTTATCAGTCACCAAACACAGTACCATGAAAGAAAAGCTAATGCTCAAATCCAGGATCTAGATAATAATTCCCCTCTGGAAACAAAAGATCTAGGAGACCAGGATCAAAAGTTCTGTTCAGAGCTACAGCTGTGTAGCTTAACTTGGAAGTGTAACCTAGAGCTTCATCTGCTGCTGCCAGGTCTCCAACTGTAAAATGTTCCACATTGAGCAAACACCCTCAACAGGTTCTCAGTGTTTCAAAATCAACACTGMTCAGAACTGCCCCACCTGCAATGCTCCTGAGTGCTCAGAGAGGGGCAGTTGATCCACTTCCAAAATTATTATGTCGCTGCTGAATACAAATTCTGCTGCAGCTCATCTCGCCTGATAATCAATTCATCTGCTCCTTCCTATGCAGATAAAGAAAGTCAGAAACTCTCACTCAAATAACCTAGAAACTGACACCAAAAAGCATTAATCTTTGTGAATTACACATAACACAATACACACCTGACAAGAAATTAGTGAAAAAGTAAATTTTTTAAACCTCTGCTCCTATGACTTGACTGCCTTGCTTCAYAGAGTAAAAGTATGACTACATGATCAGACAACTAAAGGAAGAGTTTCTGCATGACTGCTGATAGCAGTGTGAGTCTTAACTGCCACTGAAGGCTTAAAATGTCCTAGCTGTCCTCCAGTTTTTGATTCTATTAAAGAATTTAGAATTTGGATTATCCACATGTCCATACATCCAAAAAACATCCACARCGTCAGACTACAAAAGGTTTCTTGCTGGAAAAGAATTATCTAGAATAGAAAGGAATTCTTGCCTTCTAGCAAGAAAAGCAGGTGACCTGTGAACTCCCTACTGATTATCAGCAGAAAGGTCATTAAACTAAAGGTMATTTTCTAGAAACAAAAACCAAAAAGCTTCCTTGAATGACTGGTAGGATTAGTTAGAAGAACCCCATATTTATATCARACAAGGTACCTATAAGACTCAGCAAAAACAAAACTTTTGAAATAGATGAAAGAAGTTAAAAATCCATACTCAGAAGCAGGCTTGCAACATTCTTTTCACTGTGACTTAACCCAACATGYCCACAGAAATATGAAAATATATATATATGAACATGGAAGACTAAGCTACAGATTTACAGACTTGCTGTAAAGATTTGCTGTCCCCTTCTACATTCATCTCCAAAAATAAAAAGTAAAATGATTGAAGTACCTCTAACACAGTGTCCCAACACGTGTTCTCTTCCCTGCCACACACACACACACTTGTCTCAAAATCTTGGAAAGTCTGATGTGGAGGGAAATTAGTGAGGCAAAAGGACACAACAGAAGAATTACCAAGAGTTGCCAGTTCCACATGGAGCTGATGAGCAACCAAATTAACATCTGCTACCAATCAGCAATATATAATATAAATGTATCTGCAGACACATTTAAAATAAGTATGTAAAAACACACGTTCAGGAGTATTCTAAATTTAGTTCATAAAGTGAAATCTTAGAAATGGACTTCACAAGAATTTTTAAGTATCCACAGAAGATTGAGTAGAAACCTTTTACCTGTAAGAAACAAGGGCAGAATGAGATCCAATGGTTGGAAATTGCAAGATGGGCAAACTCCAACTAAAAATAAATCCCCAAGTTGTAGCACACACTGCTCTAAAAGCTTAGATTAGCAGTTGAACAGTTGCTGTAATTCATCCAGACATTAATGGGCTGGATAACAAAAGCCAGTGGATTAAGTTCTACTATAGGAGGTGAACACAATTTATTCCTTCAACACTTAAAAATATGAAACAACAACAAAAAAAATTTAATAGGCTGTCCAGCTCTTTTGGGCATCTCCAGTGACCTAAAGCACACACTTTTGTTACAGAGTTCCTGATGTTTTTCCTGTGTAAGGCAAGAGTAACTTTGTAAAAGAATACTGTAGCACACTGCATGAAAAATAATAAGGATCCCATCTCATGAAGAACACTTCCCAATACAAGATTTGTGCAGGATATTACTTCAAAAACTAGAGGAATAGATACTTAATGTAGCAGAACRTTCAACCAGGCAACCAAACTCCAGTTAATACCAGTTCAAGCACTTGAGAAAATTTAACAGTCTACACATGACTACATGAAAATCCAGGAGCTCAACAGATGGCTTGGGAGCCACAGGACAAATCTCCTTCCAACTTGTGTGCATGAGACATTTAGTGGCTGAGATAATGCCCATTAGATAACTTCACAGAGCATTAAGTACACAGGCAGCATTTTAATAGTCTGCTTTACAAAGATGCAAGCTCTTCACTCTAGCAAACAGTAGAATTAAATTCCTTTAAAATCATTAAAGGCTTTTCAAATGACAAAAATCAGCTTATTTAAAAAAAAAAAGCAACAACAAAAACCACCTTTCAAACCACCCCACACAGTCAACCACCTGATAACCATAGCAATGCTTATGAAAGTCCACAAGAGCAGGTTTTGGCTCCCTTTAGTGCAAGGGATATTGGCAGTATATGGAATAGCTAAACCTGGCTCTGGCATCAACTTGCATMCTTCAATGGTTCAAATTATCCCATCCTCCCCCACTTCTTTATTTTAATGAGYAACTGAGTATTTCTGCTTTTTTAAACATTAGCATGAATATTTTTTTATTCTTACCACCATCAAAAAAAACCCCTCGAATATGTACACTACMTCTCCAATATGTTTCAAAATTAAAATCACAAATTAGCAGACACATCCACATAAAACAAGCCACAGAGTCTGAAAAGTCAGTATGTACATTACACTCTATTAGTGTGAGTACCTACTTGAGCTGCAATCAAGGGAACTTCTAATTACCCCTGTTATTTTATCTGTAAAGTTGCCTCCTCTCAGCAACATCTCCTAGGAGRGTTGGTAAATTGGACAGCACCACTACATTCCTCTTTGGACACAATTTACATCAAGTTCTCTTAGTTTTGAAATCATTTGTCAGCCTTTCCACTCGAGAAGAACTATCTTTGTTCTTTTCATACACACCATGTCCCAGCGATATCCCAGCTCACTGATTACCTCCTTATGTTTCCAAGACATAAGTTTTACAAGTACTTGATTAAGAACAAATGTTCCAGTCACTCRTCTTTGGTTTTGGGACAGTATCCAGGAGAGACACAATTAAACCAGCATAAACTAAGAAAGCACAGGCCATGACAACTGAAATAATGCCATTTACTCTGCACTCCAACTTCATTTGGTTTACTCACACCTGTGATAGTTGTTTGACATGCACCAGGTTTCCCCAAGGCAAGACAAGATGTTCAGCTCCAAGAGCTTCAAAACAAGTGAGGTTTGTGACAGTGAGAGAGGGCAGCAGCACCTTGGGGATMTTGAAGGAAGAGCACATTGCTCAGGCAGCTGAACAGCAAGATCTAACTCACTAAAGCCAATTTTGACAGTTAGGTTGACAGATTAGGCAGAATTAARCAATCTGCTTCAGTTTAATAGCCAGCTATCTCATCCATCTGTTTGGGCTCACTGGGCTTCCTGTACAATGAATTTGCATGAACTTCATTTTAAATGAGCTGGAAACAAAATCAGTGACATCATCTTACTTGGACACACTATCAAAAATAATAGCTTGTCTACCTACAGTCGGTATAATTCCAGAGGGTATGACAGGCAGAATACTTTTACTGTGTGCATCTTGGACATTTCTTCTGWTTGAAAATACCATAGACAAGATTCTGTGGAATGGTACAGCACAGAAAATAGATCCTTAAAAAATACCTTCAGCAAAAGAAAAAGTTAAGTCACTACACTGKGCATTAAAACAGGACAACTCTAGCATGATGCCAGCATAGCTCCTGTTCTGTATCCTTCACCTACCAATGATTTCACAATACTTAGGACAAGGTCCACAAGAGCCTGAAGATGGGCTGCTTCCAGCTGCTACTTAGTCATCTTGAAAACTGCATTAATTCTGCAGGGAGCTCTACACTTCCACACTSATTAGCACTTGCATAGCCTTTGCAGCACTCAGACCCTCTGGGGGATACCTGACATTCAGCAGAACTCCTCTCTTCTTCATTGTTCCCCATTTAGAATATTTGTGAGATTGCTATGATCACTTCCCCGCTTCAGATAACAGGATTTTCTTTTTTTTTTTTTTTTTTTTACAATGGCATGTTCTTGAAAAGTCAGATTTCATGTCATCTTTCAYTTGTACCTTAGCTTAGGCAACCAGGAATAATGTCAGAATGGCGAGGAGATGGGGTGGGGGCTCTGGTGTTCCTGAACAAAAATAGTTTTCAAGCCACACATGAGGCCACACATTGTCAACATGACATCATCTCCAACCCAAATCAAATCCAAACCAAACTGGAATCAAAACCAAACTGGACAATGGGGTGAAAACAAGTTCCAAGACAGCTTTGCTTTGCTCACGGACTGCTGTTGAACCTGGGTTAYGGACCCCACTGAGCTCATTCATCCCTGTGATCTCCAGAAAAGTGCAACAGCTGCTGTTTCACGTGGGATCAGTAAAGGTTGTGAAAGTCAATCCCTAAACAGCCCTGTCTCACAACCTAGATCTGCACACTACTCCCCCACACAGGATGCAACACTAAAAATGCACCTGCTTATCAACACATATCTCAATGTTATCAAGTTAAACATTGAAATTGGGATTTAGCAAAAGAAATAATTTCTTTTCTCTAACAGCAATCAAACGTATGCCATGCTGTACATGTTTTCTGTGAAAAATGCATATTTTATGATTGGCTTTTCACAAGTATTAAAATGAATATTATATGTGTTATGTTAGAAAGTTGTGCTGTATTAATTTTTTTAAGTAGTGTGTTAAATATAGTTTAGGCTATAACWTAATGTTAAAATAGAAACTATGTATGTGAGATATTTTTTAAGAAAGGAATGAGGTACTCTCACCAAAATAGCAGCCACAGGACTCCTAAATCTTTCAGAGAAAAAAAATTTATTGCTCTCTTATCAGAAGAAACGAACTTCTTCCCACCTCGCTCAGCCATAAAGACGCCGTCAGGATTAAGAGGAAAAAGCTGACAATGACCAGACAGAATCCTGTGTTTGAATGGAATTTATGCATCATGTATGAGATGCATGAATATGCAACAGGCTGTTGTTTTTAAGGGTTAATCCTGTGTTAACGTGTGCCCTTTTTCAGGCCTATTTTGCCCAGAAAGAGGTACCTGGACATCTGTAACTCTTTGTTTCGATTGTCTCATATTGTCCTAATCCCAATTGTCCAAATTATTATTACTCTAATTATATTTACTCTTTTTATAACCATTTATTACTATTAAAGTTTTAAAATTTTAAAAACAAATTATTGGGGTTTTTCACATTTTCTCTTCACAATATATTAAATTCAGTATAAAAGAGCAAAACTTCTTTAGCAAACACATTTAAAGTGTTTTGAGCTATACTTGAAAACAGTCACAACGTATTTGCTGTCACTGTCCCAGATGCACAGCTGCCATCTCATCCCTTTCCACGGCCCCTGCCGCTCACCAGGGAACMAAAAGCTCCCAGAAGCATCGCAGCTCCATCCTTATCACACAGCTTTATGGTGGCACAAAAGCGCAGGCGGGCTCCTTCAGCTCTGTGGCTCCGGAGAAGTTGCGCTAGGTGGCAGCTTCTCCCCATCCCAACCCATCCTCCCTCAGCTTCCCCCCATCCCAACCCATCCTCCCGCAGCTTCTCCCCATCCCAACCCATCCTCCCGCAGCTTCTCCCCATCCCAATCCATCCTCCCGCAGCTTCCCCCCATCCAAACCCATCCTCCCGCAGCTTCTCCCCATCCCAACCCATCCTCCCGCAGCTTCTCCCCATCCCAACCCATCCTCCCGCAGCTTCCCCCATCCAAACCCATCCTCCTGCATCTTCCCAACCCATCCCAACTCATCCTCCTGCATCTTCCCCCACCCAAACCCATCCAAACCCGCAGCAGCGCACTCCCAGCCCGCCGGAGGGAGCGCAACGAGCGGTGACATCCTGCTTTTGGAAACGGACGCTGAAGCTGCACGGCTGAAGAGGTTTTTGGCTATTTCAGGACAGAAACCTTTTAGTTACCATGCTCTGATTTCCTTACATTTCTTTACAAAAGCAAGGGTGACAAAAAGTCTAGGTTTGACACGCGCTAAAAGTGAAACTCCACAAACGCATCAATTGTGGCGAAAGTGGCAAAGCCTTTCATGCTATCCAGAGAAGGACAGATGTTTTCATGCAGTGCTGATGCTGTTCAGCTACTCGTATAAAACTAAAAAAGGATGTAAATAGCTGTTAAAATCTGGTTTCTAAGAAAGAGATAATTCCAACATACCACATTTCTGCACAATTGTATTCTTTTTTGAGTTRAGTCATTCTCTGTCCAAGTCTTCTGCAATTTTTCCAAGGAAMACAGAACAGTGAGACAAACTTCTGTAACCGCTTTTATGGCTTGTGAGAACTGCTCCCCRAAATGACTGTTCTCATGTGTTGCCTAAGTTGTAAGGAGGAAACAACTTTTTTTTTCCACAACTCAAGTAGTTTAAAAATTAACTCTATTCAGGCCCCTTGAACATACAGATTTTCAGATAACACCTGCTATGTTAATAATTTAGTTTCTTTCAAAAGGTAGCAGCAGCATTTTGTCTCCTTCAGCTGTTAAATCATTTATCCATTGTGGGGTTTTTTTAAGGAATGTGGAAGGACCAAAAATACATTCATTACACCTCTGTATTGACCAGGCTTCACATGGTAATTCCCTCCTGCTCCTAATTTCCCTCTTGTCCTATTTCCTCTCTTGGTGGTTCTTTAATTCACCTTTCACACACACATATACCAATGTACACTTTCCTTCTCAAAGGAGCTGAAGCCACTTCTATATCAAATCTCTTCCCACTGCACTTTTGTCTTTTCTTTTAAAACTAGAGAAGTAATTTCCTCTTTGGCTACCCAAAGAGATACATCTCTCACAGCAACACAAACACCCAAGGAGCTCTGATAYGCAGTCACCTCTAGCAGCTGGGTGCTTTTCTCAAGGCATCTTCCTTGGAGATGGAATTGAAAGCTCTTCCASTAAAGAGGCAGAAGGGAACCAAAGTCATCTGATAAACACTGAGAGGCAGAGAGTGTGAATTCCTAATGGAGCTGCCAAAAAAAGAAAACCGGGTTTCAGCCATGTTTTTGGGAAATACTCCCCTCTCCATACATGCAACACTACATCTTTCTTAGAGAATTAAGAAAATKAAACTTTTGGGAAACAAAAAAGCAGGCATGGCTTCAAGAGATAAGCAAGGCAATGATTAATAATCCTATTTTTGAAAAAAACATACCTGGTTTTTTTTGATGCTTTCACCCTAGCAGCCAAACTTCTTGCTTTTATTTCAATATAAGTATGTAGGGTCTGCTCAAAGCTTTCAGCAGTTTTCTTTGATGCTTCCTCCTCTATGAATTATTTATCATTTTTGGAGCAGTGTTTCAACAAAACCAGGGAAAGATACATCAAGAGTCACAACAGCCAGCCAGTGCTACTAACACACAGACCRCAGTTTAGACTTCTGAAAACTTGAGATAAACACACACTGAGCTGGCCCTCCTCAAAACACTAACAAAATGCCTAGAAAGACATACAAACCAATGAGAATAATTTTGTTTTCTTTAGTAGTTTTGAAAAGGTTAATGACTAATTTCCTTCCTCTCATTTYAGTACTGCATTTCTCCAACTACTCCCCATTTGCTAGCAGGTCTCCAAAAATATAGAATTTCTTCTTCCYTGGCTGAAAATTCCTACCCATTAGTTCAGGGAGAACAAGTCCAGGGTCTCATTAATCTCCTCACTCCCATCACTACCACATCTCAAAGTGGTGCAGCAAAACTCTCACTCTATGTACAGCCAGCCTGACCTTCCTACAAGGAGTAATCTTGAGACAAAATRAGGAATATTCTTGACCTAAAAAAAAACCCCAAACATCACATCAGGCTATATCCCTCAAGGGGCAACCTAAATTTTAAAACTCTTGCTCTCATTCCAGAGATGTTTTTATAAAGTCCTCTTTAGGTATTGAAACAGTCTTTAAATGCCATAGCCTTTCAGACTCACTCGTATGATAATAAAACAAAAACCAAAACCAAGAATACCAACAGACAAACAAACAAAGAAACAAAACAAAAAATAGAAGGATTTCAATAACTCTGYATTTTCAGATGTGCACCTACAGTATTATGATGGTGCTTTTTTTAAGTACCCCTCAAAGCCACCACAAATCAGCCTTCTCAAATAAATCATTGCCTACCATAGAGTTTTTAGCAGTGAGCAAATAATTTCTCACTTTTAAGTGAATATCCACCTTTTCTTTCAAAGTAATTTACTTGCATTCAGCACAAAATAGTAACTAAAATTTGTAGAAAGCAGTCTTTTTAAAAAATCATCASACTGCACGTTACATTTCCTTACTTCAAGTGCTTTTCTTAGCTGTGTTCTGTGGAAATTTCATTTGCACAGAAGTGCACAAACATTGTATCTTCAGTGGATGGAGGATCCATGCAATGACAGTCTGGTTTATGCAGAAACAGATGTTCTAGAAAAAGCTAAGCAAGTAACAAAGCTGGTTATGAGATATTTTAGTCTGGAAGGAAAAGAAACAGCTGTATGCAAGYTCAGGTTTGGGGGTGTCAAAGGGATTTCCACACTGACAGATTTTCCTTCCATATCTGTTGTTTGTACAACATTTTTCTGAATTCATGCAAACACATTTTCACACAATCCCTTCATATTTCYGCTGTTTATCACACTTAAAACCATTCACAGCCTTTTTATCTGTATCGGTAACTATTAATAGGTACTGTGCTTCTCAGATAATGCCAGAAAGAAACAAAATCATCCTTTATAAAAAAGCAGCAGTTAAGGAAATACCCTAAAATTCCACAACTGCTGTGATTCTGTGATGCTTAGGAACTTTYAGCCGAAYACACAGAAATCAGGTTTTTCCTCCGTGTAGGGAAAAAAAAATTACAGAAAGCTCCTTGTGTTTCTCCAGTCACTAACTCAAAACTCTTTTTCATTCAAAAACCATCTTACCATACACTTATATCTTACAATGTCTTATAATACAAGACCAATTCAATTGGTCTAATACAATTCAAGGTCCATTGTAGCTCAAATCTCCCATCTACTAAATAAGCCAAAGTACGTYAGGGTTGGTGTTTGGGATCTCTACCCTAAAAGTTGTTTCTGTAACAAAAAAGAGTCATGTGAAGCAATCTATCTCTGAGTACTGTGATTATATCACATACTTCCAAAGGTGCACTGCAGCCCACACCAACTCCATCCTCACCTGCATTGCTCTAGTTACATCCTAGCTTGTTTCCTTCCCAGGCATGCTACCCCAAAAATGCCTCTGATGTGCAAAACATACAGAAATGGGACAGAAAATCTGCTGGCTTCTCCCTGCTCAGGCCAGCCAGGGCAGCTTTCTACATAAAAGTATCTCAAAACTGTGTGCCAAAACCAAAAAGCCCTCTTCCTTTTAAAAAAAAATCAGATTCATACTTCTAACTCAAAAAACGGCGCAGATCAAAGTATCAAAATAATTCTGTATGAGGCATTTTGCCATAAATTTAGACTGTTTTGAAGAGCACCTCGTTTCATATTAGTATTTGTTAGCAGCACAGACTTGCCTAAATGATCTGACTTCAAACCAGAACTGGATRCTCTGCTGGTATGTGGAAGGCTGCGCCCTCAGGTGATTCATTAACATGTTCCAAAAGCTCAAATTATGGAACATTAGCAAACCCTAAACAAGTTTTTTTGGAGAACATTATACTCCTTACACCATCTCAACTTTCTGAATGCCAAGTACGGTTTTTTTCCCACCCACAAGCGTTTTCCTCAGCAGCCTGTTGCCATGGCAATCCTAGCAACTGCAGGACAAGTCTCTCAAAAAAGATTTCTGACAACAGCTGTATCTGCCAACTTAGCAGCACCTCTTGTCAATGTAATTACAAGTTGCAGAGAAACCCGTTATCCCCTAACAGCTTGCTTCAAACTGTGATCGCTGGCTTTATTTCATATAAGCACACATTATTGCATTCCCACACAACTACATCACCATAATATGTCTGTCCTGGTAGGCAAGTRTGCTTTTGCAATCCGTATTTGGGTACAGTGAGTTTATAATAGAGATAAATGAGGAGGGGATGCCTTCAAAAAGCCTCGAGGACAAGCCTATGGAAATCGCATGGATGTGAAAAACACTGCAAAATCTGCTTAGAGGTCTCATGTCCTGCAATCTTCACTWTCAACAAAGCTTTTTGGTATCTTCTCCTCTACAAGCTGCTAGCCCTTCCTTCTTTTCAAAGTCTTGCACTAAGACACATAAGAACAATCTATCTCTGGAAATCAAACAAGGAAGAGCAAGCTCTCCAAGCAACATTACTAATGAGCCACTTTCCATAGATGAATGTCCTAATTCCCACCACCACAGCATGCACACATACCCACATGTATTTTCTCTCTGTGGAGTACCAGTACTGCCGGCTGCTGATAAAACAGGAATTAAAATTCATATTTTAGCTACTCACTCCCATCTTCTCATACACTCCCATCCCAGCAACTAAGCTGATCAGATCACATATACTAAGTGTCCTATGACATTCCACTGCCTTAYTTTGGGGCAAATATATGGTTTCCAGTAAAATTCTGAGCCGGCAGCTACTCACTCAGAGTGTTTACTGAAACTATTCATGTAGAAATTGGGAAAAGCCAGTATTGGCAGCTACCAGTTTCATCATAATATCAAAGAAAAAAAGGATTTGAAAGACTGAGGAATGCACCGAAGACTTTTGGAGGAAATCTGTGAGAAATTAATCTTTTATTAACAGAGTTTTCTTTTTAGTGCCCTGCCGCTACTGAAAATGTGGCATTCACATTCTCTGAAAAAATCCCTTCCCCCAGGATTTTTCTCCTGGGAAGCTGAGAAGYCTTAGAAGAAAGGAAAACAATTCTTATCTCATTTACTTCTCCTCTGTATGTGTTTGGAGATCGTTTACCCAAAGGTGATTTTCTGATTGAATTCTGCTGTGAGTTGTTTTGACTCTTTGTCCAATCAGTGCCAAGCTGTGTTGAGACTCTGGAAAGAGTCATGAGTTTTCATTATTGTCTTTTTAACATCAAGTAAGTAACCTTTCTGTATTCTTTAGTATAGTATAGTATAGTTTAATACAATATACTATTTTAAAATTATAAATTAGCCTTCTAAAAACATGGAGTCAAATTCATCATTCCTACCTTTGTCAGGACATTCCCAGCAAATACAATATGAAAACAAACCAGCTTTGCAGAAAACTAAGAGTGGAAGGCATTGGGTCTGGAAAGCTACACAGAGAAAGCAAATGAAAAGGTACCTAAAGCAATAAAAACTATCAAAGATTTTTTAAAATAATTGAAAAAATAGAAAAAATAAGCAAACACAAAACTTCAGGGAATTGACAATAGATTTTCATCTGTTTTAAGTAATCACATTTAGAAATGTCATTARGACCACAGGGATGAGGCCATGCACAAGGCCCCCTCTATATGATAGATGGATAGACAGAGCAAGCTGGACAGAAGCTTCCTGCCTTCTCCTCTGGCAACCTCTGCTCCCAAACCACAGGCCAGGGCAGYATGGGCAGTGCCAGTGCCCATGAAGAGGCATTGAAAGGATGTCAGGCTATTGGGGCAGTGAAAGGTGTCCCTGAAAGAGGGAGTGACATCAGCAGACCTTGACCAAGAGTCACCAGCGTGCCTCAGAAGGGCTCAAAGCTTTTTAAAGTCCTGTTGCCATCAGCTCCTGAGCCTTTCATGCTCAGTGCTGGCCAGGGGCAGCAGGGCTCCTACTCCCACCTGCTRTTCTCTCTTTGGACCAAAAGTTTGCACAGCRCCCAGGCATTCAAGCAGCTCCCAGKTGCACCTGAAACTGTCTCTTGGTTCTGTGACCAAGGGAGGTGGTTTTTTCCTCAGAAGGTGAAGTTGTTTCCTTGGCTGTTTCCTCGGCACCAGAAAGAACTTGGGCCAGACAGAAATAGACCTGAGGCAAATAATACTCTAAAAATCACTTCCCCAGCACAGCCTGAACCATTTTTGACAAAACCATTTAATTTCTAGAGTATGCCCATGGCAACAGATCAGACAGTCCTTCCCAGCCTGCCCTGCTTTCAGTTACACAGACTACTCTGGGGAACACTGTGCTGGTACTTGGAAGYATCTGTTACACAGCCTATCATCTGAATGCTTTTGAATTTGTTACT
Organism: Cardinalis cardinalis; assembly: GCA_014549065.1. NCBI lineage: Eukaryota > Metazoa > Chordata > Aves > Passeriformes > Cardinalidae > Cardinalis > Cardinalis cardinalis. The sequence goes on from JACDOX010000005.1 coordinate 12,372,830, forward strand.
CACCTGGTCACACGTGTTTAAGTTCAGACCAGCTGAAATCTGCAGTGCCCAGGGCCTGTACTTCTCATCAACACTTGGWCATGGCAAGTTTGGTGGAATTTTAAACATGTTTGGTTTATTCAGAATTAAAGATTCTCCACAGTCACCTGATAGTGCTTAATGAGATACCATAGAAATCGGTGGAGATTATGCAAATCTCCTGCAGAAATGYGCACTGACAACTACTGGAATATGAGCATGCTGCAGAGGTTAGAATCTTCCATACCAAGGCCAGATGTCCTTCAGAGGAAGGTACTGAGAGAAATCTCTTACAGTGTCATCTCTCTAAAAGCTTAGTGACAAAACTTTAAGTAACAGAATAGATCTCTGCTGGCAACTTTTTTCTCTAAAGGCTGCAATTAAGAAGCAATATAGAAGACCTTCTTCATGACCAGCAATGTAATCTAATGTTTCCATGCCAAAGGACCTTTCTAGATCTAGACATTAACATTTTAAATAGGAGCTACTAGCCCTCTGTATCAGTCTCCTAATGCTGATTAGCAGCTCTTTCAGGTCATTTCCATCAGGGCTGACATGTCACACAAAGCCTACCATTTTCATCAGACAGAAGTTCTGAAATTAAATTACATTTCTTACCAACATTAACTATCTCTCGTGAATCTCTTTATCAAGAGATACAAACAGCACTTTGTAAATATGTCATGTTTGCCAGTCTTTTCGTTACAATTTTTTCTAATTACAGGTCACTTGAATGTGTGTCCCACATTATTCACTGTTTTAAAATGCATTCATGTTGCAAGTTTCAAAAAGAGATTCATTTATTACTATCATTTTGTATGTAGAACTGACATACAATTAAAACGTTAATAAAACAGTTCCTGCCTATTCACTGTTGATCTCTTGCTGTACCAATACCTGTCTTCAGAAGAACWGCCACCATAAATTTGGAAATTAAGGAAATTAGGAATTTAGAAATTGGGAAATAAAAAGATAAAGAATGCCATTATGAAAATATAAGCATACCTCAAACTGGTATTTGCGGAATTGAATATAGATCTTATTTCTACGCTTTCCTGTAATTATCCTGACAGAATTATGGGGAAAAAACTAATGCATTTGATATCTTATGTTTCATAAAAATTTATGCTAATGTTTCAAAAATATAATCCTCTAAAATCGAAAAACAATAGATCAAAGAAAGTTTTGTGACTAGAAAAAYGCCAACACATTACACGGCAGCCTCACATGGCTGTTCTCTTCATGTGTTGCTACAACATTTTACTGACAGTGACATCTTAATACACATGACAAAGGAACAGGTCAGTCATAAAATAAGTGTGCAGGTTTTGTTTTCTTCCTTTTCCAAGAAGAATGAACAGAGTCCTTTACCTACACACACATAAAGTTCAGACACACCTTTTATTTTGGCTTAGTTGCAATAGGAAAAACCACCAGTAGTTCACATACAAAACCAAAGCTGCCATCATCCTTTTTATGTTTGTCATAGAACTGCTACTAAATATGTCCTTGTTGTCTTCTCAAGAGTACTTTGTCCAGCACATTCAACATCACAGGTTTTTAAATGATCTTTTTTTGCTTCTTGAGATTGAGCAAAGAACCAGTTCTCTTAAAAAAACATTGCTCTCTTGTTAAAGAAATCCCATAATGTGTACTGGATGAAGAAAGAGAATTCTGCATTCTGTATATTACCATCTTGTAGTATTTCCTGAGTGTTAAAAAAACCYAAAATAATGTTTCCATAATTTAACTGAAGTGTGAAGTGCAGGAAGAGTGCTCACACAAAATAAGCATTTTCTTTAGGAGAGCCAACAGTTCTTAAAGAGAACTTAAGAGAACATAACCCACAACATATTCAAAGATCAAGCAAGTACCTTGAAAAGTGGCTGCATAGAATTAAAGCTTTTACATCCAGGTAAAAAACAAACTCCACACATATACAAACTACTTACCTTACTAAAACCAGGTTTGCCAAAAGCTGCATTAGTCTGAGGACAAGCTCTTGTCAACGGAGAATTTGTTTCCAAGAAGTCATTACATCTCCTGACATCCAAAGTGTGGAGAGAGCATACAAGTTATTAGCTGTCATTTTTCATAGGTGTTTAATGGCTTATAACAGCCAAAAATTAAATCAAAACAGTCTCACTGCTGTYGAGACAAGTAATGCCCCACCTTAAGCTTTCAGTCTTCATAATTTAGGTGCATTTGCTAGCCTGCTCTCATTTTCTTCYAAGAGTTAATGAATCAGATCAGGACAGGTAATGTACCTCAGAGAAATAGTTTGCAAGGAACMTTTTTAACAGTTTAATTACCAGCTAGCAGTATGCAGATCTTACTTTTCAATCCTTCCTCACAAATGCTAGCATGTATCTGGCATCCTAAATAAGAGGAGACAGCAGKTCTCTCCAGGTATACTCCTCATTCTCTTTACATGAAAGACTTGGATTTTGGGTTGGCTGAGAGAAGCATAGTTTCCCCTCTTATAAATTAGTATCTGAACCATTGTAAAACAGGGTCAATTCCAGAAATATGGCTTTTGGTAGACAACATTTTACCTGTAATTCAAATGAAAAAATCCAGAGTTCAGAGCTGGAAAGAGAATGCCTGTGCAACTGAGTATTTTGTTAAYCTTAGAAGCACACTCCTACACTCTGTACCTTACAATACTAAATAAAACACTCTSAGTGTCAATGCCAGAATAAGAACCCAAAGGAGAATTACCTATGATTATTAAATCTAAAAAYGCCTTTATTAGAAAAAGTTATTCCATAAGCAGACTGAGTAAAGTTTGGTCCACCTCCCCAAATTCCTACTGGGGACAGGACAAGCAGCATTGCCTCCTGCAGTYGGCTCAAAGCTGCACAGATTCTGAATAACATGCATACACCAATTAGCCAGCAGACCACAGAGGGAAGGCAGCCTGTGGTACTCCTTCTGGATTTTCCTCTCTCCCTGCTGCAACCCTCACATTAAAGAAAACTATTCATTGTTTGGGTGTTTTTACTTTTACTCACTCCCCCCTTCCAACATCCTCCTGCCCATCTACATAAAAATTGATGCTTTTAGGGCAGGAGATACACTCCCAGCAGGACTCCGGCTGCCTCCTACAGTACTCTTCAGTCAACAACAAATATTTTAGCCCTCAATTTATTTATTTTTTGGCCTACCAAATATTCAGAAAAGCATAGCTAGAAAATTATTTGTGCAACAGATTCTCACTCATCATGTATTCATTTGATGAACAATTCTTTTTGACATTACAGAAAAGAATAACTGATTTCAGTTTGAAGGGGAACAACAGTTCTTGAAATTCTGAAATCTGAATTAGATATTTCTTTTTCCAAAACTAAATGYTAGCTTTTGTTCTCGCATATACAGAATCTTGCTGAGAGAAGGAGGATAAGATTAAGCATCTCAGGTAGAATCAAATAATTTTGAATGTGCTCAGCCGGTGTGTAACTGGATACTCTGCCTAGAAYGGGGTAAACCAGCTTGAACAATAMCCTATTTGCAAAGCTATCTGTGCTGCTTCTGGTGTTGAATAATGCTGAAAGCAGACTGACTCATCAGCTCCAAAATTAAACACCCTGAGAGTGAGGTGAAGATGTAGCTGGCCTGGTGAAGTGCCTGATAAAAGAAGGGAAAAGTGATACTACTGATAACTTATCTAAAGCTGCTGAACTGACACAGCTGGCTGGAGACTTCTGACTGATCGGTCCCAATCTTTAATGGCAGGGTCTTCTGACATCCCCTTTCTTGGAGTGTTTGGAGATCCTCCCTTGGGTTGGGGGTGCCYCTCAAGGTTATTCCTCGAGGCTSAGCAAAAGAGATTTGCCTTAGTCGTTGGTATGAGTCAGTAACGTCAATCTCTACTTATTAACTGGTTTTGCTAGCTTTCCCATGATTGCTTCAATATTGCTTGAAAACAGAGAATTAGATTATACTAATAGTTAAAGTGGAGTGGAGCAAAKAATTCTGATTAAGATATTTTRGTCTAATCATTTTMATATCAAATATTTTGTATAAATAGGTCTGGTTTGCCATCCTTAATTCCAYGGGACAAAGTTGTACAAAGGTTCAACAGCACCTGGATAATCCTTTAGACATAAACTGGGTTTAAGATTGGATCCAACTACACCTAGACTCCTCTGTGAGGTGTTCAGAAGGCAAGGGKGTCCTTTCTGCACTGCATGACCCAACYAATAAACTTTGTGTGAGGTTCCCATCCTGTTTGTCACACAGCATCACGCAGGTGACAGGTTATGGCTGAGCCTGGGTCCTTCCCTAGGGAGGTGACTAAAGGAGCCCAAGGGATCAGAGCCCAGCCATGCCAGACAGCATGGGCACAGTGAATGGAAAATCAGAGCTGAAATCAGTGTAAAGCAAGTAATGATTCCTTCTGCCAGAAGAGAGATGCTAAAAGCTCCAAAGTTAGAGTAGGCTTCTAGACAAAAATAGTGTATTTGTTACCAAAAATCCCCATAACAGGTACACATGTGCGAGGTCTTCTAGACTGGAAAACCTTTGTTGTTTTTTTCACTTATATTTGTGCTATGAACAAATACTATCACTACTTGCATGGCTATAAACTACTTCTAGAGAGGCTCAGGGACACACAGCCATGAGACCTGCCAGTCATTTAATATGCACAACATACAGCGAAGACACTGACAACTTGACAAAGCCACTGCATGGATGCCATCCCCGGTTGTGAATTCACACATCGCATTCCTCTTGCTCCCGAACCTCAGACAGACAGACATGGTTTATATTTAGGATCAGAAACGCACAGAATGGAAAGGAGCTCCTTGCTCTTCACTTGGGATCACTGACCACTGTCCACTATCCTAACAGCCAAGGAACAYCTGAGCCATTCCACAGGATGATCCAAACTAGGGGAAAATGCTGTTGCGCACTCAAGGAATGTTATAATGCTGGCAAAATGCTGATTTGAAAGCCAGGTATTTTAAAAATAAGACATGCTTCAGCACTGCCCAGGACCCATGCAATTATGCTTTAAAAGCTTAGAGAGCTCACGTGCATGAGAACAAACYCTTTTCCCTGTGCCTGACTCCTTGGATTAGGCTCAGAAACAGTTAATGCTTCCAGCTGAACAGATACACAACCACCCAATAAATCACACGGATGAATTGGTAACTTATCTGTCCCATGATATTCTGTTCAAAGTTCATGGCTGCTCTCAGGAAAACAAACCATCAACAAGTACCCGTTAAATCCAGGTCTTTATTTAATGAACACTGCTAATGGCACACTAGTAGCAGTACTAGCATGTGATCTCTGCTTTTATAATCGAAAAAAAAATCTTTTCTAAAAGACATATAAAGAAATTTTTTATTAGAATTGGAGGTTGCAATATTGATCCTGCAAAATGATTCTTGGTTTTTTAGGATAAATTAAAATTTCACTTAAGATATGACATCAGTGTCCAGTTTTCACAGCCAGCAACATTATGAGATGTATTGTACCTGGTTTTTCATGTATAGATATCRATAAAGTTTCAGAAAAAAAAGCAGTATGCAAATGCTAAGAAGTCAAAAACATGCCTTCTAGTAAGGAAAGCAAAYTTCTTTTGCTTGGACATCATCAAGATGAGTGAAAAGTGGTCAGAACTCSTAAGCAGTATTTAATGGCATTGATATTTTTATGATCCAACCTATTTTCCAACTAAAAAGAAATACTAAATAAATGTAGTAACTTTTTATATCCTTAGCGTGGAAGCAGTAAATAAGTTAAAGCACAGAATATTTTTTTAATTACTTTAATAGAACCAGGTTTTGATTATCAAAGTGCAGTTTAGTAGGTCTCAATTTGGCAGAGCTAACATTTAAAACAGACAAATATTGTCAACTCAAAATGTAAAACAATAAATTATTTCCTAGAATATAGGCTCTCAGTATCAAAAGGAACACAAAATAAAAGTTTTTGTAACTATTTGTAACCTCTCTCTTTAACAATATTTTGCTGTGAGAAAGCTGACTTCTGCAACATGCACACAGACATTTCCAGAACTGCATTCCCCAGTGGGTGTAGTAACAGGGATAAGTAGGAAACTAGAGTAAACTTTCACTTCCGTTTGTAATAATCTCTTTGAAAAATGAAAATATTTTTTCTGTATTTTTTTTTACTTTTCTTTATGACTGTTATTTGTATTTGTTGATTTCAGGTGATTACATTGTGAAAACCCCATTTATTTTCACGACCAAGCAGAGGATGTGTAGAATGGATTTCTAGCCAGGGCCAGAAGAGGGAGCTCAAATTAGTTACTTTCATTTATTAGGCTAAAGCAGCTTGTAACTGTAGAATTTAACAGTAGAGGTACTTTTAAAACATCAATTAGAGACTTTGATGCATTATGCATTTGAATTAAAATAACAGATTAGTCTCTCTGATTGGCATCTGTAGTAATGGCAGTATAGTTCMGAGTTAAAGGTAAAAAGCTCTCTTAAAACTGAACCTCCACACCACAGGTGATATCTGAACAAAACCCAAGYTGCCGTGCAGTAAATGCCTTCAAACTCACCTCTTCTCCTTTGCCCATCAGGCACATGGAGGCATTCTCTCCTATGGGAAACAAAGTTTTGCTGGCTTCTCCCAATTCTTGCTGTAAAGTGTCAGAACACACACCTCCTGTAAGGTCTCCTCTCCACTCCAAGAGACAACTTCAGGTATTTTTAAGAACAAACTGACTTACACCTCACTGTTCTCAAAGCAGAATCAGTTAACTCAGGCTCTGCTTTCACCTCCTAAGCTGCAATCTCTGCCAGTTACTCTGTACCAAGTTTGTGCTGTCCTGCTTTGCAGAATTAAACTACCACACATTCACTAAATTTTATATTTTCCTGTCCGTTACCTTTAATGCAACATAAGTTGCCACAGCTGTGAATATGGACAAAGAAAACAAAAGCACATGATTCAGTCTGGGTTGGATTAGACATGATGAATCTCTTGGATAAATAAGTTTGTACCAAACAGCATGCAATTATTGCTTTACGTGCTATAAATAACATATCTATTGCCACTTAAGGTTTTCAGAATTTTAGTGTAATAATTGTTATGGACAGTAACAGACAAATAGAATTGGGGGAATAGAACCACCAGAGAAATCTGGGATTAAGTATACAAGCAAGATCCCTTCAAGTAGCTCATAAGCATGGAAGTGGGTTTGCAAGTCTATACAATGTCATATTTAAAAAAAATATTTATATGATGGCAAGAACGGAGCCTACAGAAGTGTGAGAGAAGAAGGGTATGTTTGAATTTTATGTCAAGGAGATGAAATCAACAGAAAGGGGAAAAAGATTTAAAGAAAATATTAAAATGTCAAAATTAAAAGAACAAATCTCACCACATAAAATCCATAACCGAGATGAGTTTAAAGGACTCTACAAATAAAGAAGATGTATCATAAAAGTCTAAGAATAAGACACCTTTTCTTTGCCCTCCTACAACCTAATATATAAATACAAGGTTATTCTCTCAAACCTTAAACTCTCAGAGCTTAAACCCTCAGATCTGCAACTCTCTAAATACACTTCTCCATTTTCAAAGAAATATCTTTGTAACAGTTCTGGAGATKAGAAACACATTGATTAAAGAACCAATTTTATTACAATGAGATAATTAAAAATTAATTTCAGCAAAGGAACAAAGCAACAATAAATAAATGAAAGAATACAGATATGCAGGTAGGCACAGAGAAAAATAATCAATGCAATAATGAGCAATGTGCCAAATAATAAATATTTATTTATTAATCTCATTGCTTCTTTGATGGCACTGGATTCCTCTCTTTCCGTTTAGCAGCCTTCTCCATTTTCAGCTGTAACAAAAAAAACACCAGCAGTGGTTCAAACACTGGTTTGCAAATCGGCTAACAATGCAGTATTAAATYCCTACATCCAGTCACAAATTTACCAGGGTGGTACATGCAGTGGAGAAAGGTACACAACATTATTATCCCAACCCAGCACTGCTCMCGTTCGCGCCAGTAGGCAAAGGAGCGCTTCCACGGCACTGCAGCTCCTCCCCTACTGAAAGCAGGCTGCCTTATCTCTGCTAATGGCAGTTCAGGTGTTTGAGTATCCCTCAAGGCCAGTGTGCCTCAGGAATGTCCAGGGTTTATCTCCATGTCAAGGAAAGGTGGAGCAGTTTTATTGCAGATGTCTAACAGACACAGGTAGATGAACCAGCACACATAAAACCACAYGGGAAGGGAGCTGAACCTTAATCTCAGAGCCTCCCTGCTGACCCGCAAGGACATGACTTCCTTCTGTAAGGTTTTTTCTACACCACAGGCTCTTGTAGCATTGTAAAATTTATCAACACATACACATTTCACTCTGTCATTTCGCAGTAAGACTATTTATCCAAACAAATATATCTGTTGGTTTTAGAAGCTACAATTCTTCTCAAGTACTGTTAWACTAGTGAATGAAATAATATTTAAAGCAATTATATAAAAGGGATGTGGAGACTTTTGCATCCCATCTAACACATACACTGCTATTTAAAATGCTAGAAAGAAAGAATTAACATGCTTTTTCCCATCATAAAATAATACCAAAAGAGAACAAGACCTCATTGGGACATCTACCAATTAACTTACTGCTAAGTAAATGTTGTTGGTCTACACGAAAATGCATTTTAAATCACCTTTCCCCTTTTGAAGGCTTGAGGTTTTTATCTAAAATTTCTACTATCTTTTGCAAAGAAAATAAAATCTCAGTGGGAAAATGAAACAGAAAAATTTGAAGTTTTCTATGAACCAATGTAATAGTTGTAACCTCTGTCCATATTTTCTCATGATTTACAAAACAAAGAAAATTATTTTGAATTTCACARAGCTAAAACAGCTTTCTCCTTAACAAACACCTTCTTGCAAGCCAGCAAGCAAAATAGCAAAACAGTTTRGATATTAAAAGTTAATTAAGCAACATTGCTTTACAAAAGAATTCATAAGCAGTTGAGACATACTTCAGCTGAGATGGTGGAGCTAAAGGGGTAATGTGAGAAAAGAATAGGYATTTAAACGTGAATAACCTACACCACAGGGCATTTAAACTAAAGATAGYGTGGTGGAGGAGGCACCTCTAAGTGAATTATACAGATCATGTAAGAAAGACAGACCAAATTTAGCCAAACTTACACAGACAGTCATTAAAAAAAAATGACATTCTGGAATTGTATAAGTGAGGTAGCAAACACCTAATGTCCTAAATGTCACAGGGGAGCTTCTGTGACTCTGTGTTGCTGTTTCTTTCTGTCACATAGTAAAATATTTTGGTTTTCTGTAATAGAGAGTTACCCTCAATTAAAATCTGCCTGGTTAAGGTAAATGCCATCCCACACATGACCGATCTCTGAAATCCTGTAGTAGGTCATAACTGTATTTTAAAATTTATGTTAAGAAGCTAGCTTTCTCAGCAATTGAGAAGGATTTATATAATGCATTTTTATGCCACTTAAATCATACATTCATGGGGTTTAAATATCCTCTTGTGAAAGTGTATTTACATTAAAGCAATAAATGTAATAACTTGCCCGTTCTTGATAGCGTTTTTCAAAGTAAGCCATGTCATCAGCCTCTGATTGTTTTCCCTGAGAAACTTGCCCTGTGGCACTTGAGCTACCTGAAAAAACATAAACAGAAAATGAAACCTTTTTTTTATTAATGATATTTGCTGTTCCATTAGTTATGTTTTACATTTGGCAAAACCCATTTAAAATGGGAACTCACCTTTATAGACAAGCACAAAACCCAGCATTTGGGACCAAAGAGAAACCTTTTCCAAATAGGCTTGCAAATATTATAAATTGTTTTAAAGGAGTTCAACTGTTATATTAATTGGTACATTTTTGTACTAAATAAGGGACATAAAAAAAGTGTAAGTGATCCATAATCCCACATAGAAAAAGCTTTCTGGCAGAAGGCAGTTTCACAGGGTTGTGCTGAATATGTACAACCCATTCAGATATTATGAGTTTCTAAGAGAAATTAAGAATTTTAAAAACTGATCCAATGAATACATGACACCATTGATGGGAAAGATAACAAGCACTAAGAAAAAAATAATTTCAGGTAAAATACACATCACAAGCAAAAATAACAAGCATTAAGTTATTCTAAGCATTTGAATAGTATATGAATGTTGTACTAACTTATCATACAGCAAAGCTTCAATATTCATTTTAATGCCGTGAGCATCCTTCAATTCATTAATAAAATAAATTAACTGTATACTAAGTTCTTTTTATACAACAGTATTATCCTACTTATACATCACCTGCTATTTGTGGCATGGATTGAGCGGAACTCGAAGGTCCCTGAAATGCTTTTAGAAATGGATGATCCATGCTAGTAATGGGGGCTTCTAAAAGTTCAGCAGAAGGAGCACCTGTCAGAAAATAAGGTGAATGGAAACAATAATTAACTCCAGGAGATACGGTACCAATACACATGCTGGGGTCAGAAAAAGGTTACAGATTCGTATCTACATCTCTCAGCGCAGACCCCRTAAACTGGAGTTAACAAAAGCATTACAAGGATGGCTTCAAATGTATTGAAAAGCTTTGTTTCTTCAATTACTACAGTAATGTTTTAGTTTCTAAGCTTCAGAAAAATCCAGGAATTCAGATCAGAATTTAAAAAATAAATAATGGGTATGTGGTAATAATAGATAAAACAGTATTTCAGGACAAAACATGTGCATTACTAAATGACACAAAATTACAGAGCAGAAAAAGTATCAAGACCAACTAACATGTCTGTTAAAAAGTTCTACCAATTCYACCTCTTATTTTTTATGCTGAACAGCTATTAACCTTTGAGTTTGGAAACAAAAACATTGTGAATATATAACCAAAAAATACCTGGACAGTATTAGGCAAAAGGACTAACATAAATAGAACATGGAACTACCAGGTTACAGGAATTACTAGAAGTTACAGGTTCTCTCTAAAGGATACGCTGCATTTCAAGCAGAAGCAATCAGGTTGAACACCAGAATTTTTGAAAAAGAGTTTTTTTATCAACTCACTACAGTGAGTAGGACAACATGATCCCATAAAACCTTGAGGACAGCTGAAAGGAACAATCTTTCTGCAGTTCTACTCCTATTCATCCAACTTGCATTCAAACTTTGAAACTCTATTTTGATTTAGTACTTTTCAAAACTTAGGTGGAGAATTAAAATTTCAGCTGCACATACCYATTCCACTGTCATCAAGCCTCATGTACCCTTCTGCTAGAGAGCTAAAACCAGTCAGTCCTCCCATGGCAGCRTAAGGAACATCCTGCCCCACGGGCTTTCCTTGGGCTAAGCGCTCCTCCTTGGTTTCCACAACTGTTTCGTGAGCATATGCTGGCTGACCACAGGCACAGGTAAAGCAGCTATGAAAGCCTGAACACTTGGAACCTGAGAAACAAATAAATGAGTGAGATGGTGATGGGATTTAAGCATCCAGCTGTATGAAAAGGCTGTACAAAAGAGAAAGGATGACTCCTGGGATTAGATCATGAGGGCCATCCAGTCACAGGATCTTACTGAGCCAAGATTCAAGCACGTCTGAGGATGGAAATTCTACCTCTCTGAGCAGCCTGGACTGTGACGGTGTTCACAGGGGTCTTAGGACGAGGGAAAAGATGAGAATGTTGACTCCATGTTTCAGAAGCCTTGATTTATTATTTTATTATATATATCATATTAAAACTATACTAAAAGAATAGAAGAAAGGATTTCATCAGAAGGCTAGCTAAGAATAGAAAAGGAATGGAATAAAAAAGGCTTGTGTCTTGGACAGAGAGTCAGAGCCAGCTGACTATGATTGGCCATTAATCAGAAACAACCACATGAGACCAATCASAGATGCACCTGTTGCATTCCACAGCAGCAGATAATTATTGTTCACATTTTGTTCCTGAGGCCTCTCGGCTTCTCAGGAGAAAAAATCCTAAGGAAATGCTTTTTCAGAAAATATCATGGCTRCACTGGACCAATGCTGGATCAGAAATTTCTTTTCTGCTATCTAACTGCATTTCCTATGTTGCAACTTGTTTTCATTGTCATCAGTAACATACCTCTCCTTTCACTTACAACAAATAAAAAGAAAAGTTCTGACACTGGGTAAAGCTGACAACCTGCCAGAATTTTGGCAGCATTCCCTCCAAAGGTGTATAGCACATATCAATGTTGCAGGCCTAAGAAAYTTTCTATCACAATTTATTACACAAATCACAATTTAAATATCTTTGAAAATTAGCAACATTTTCTCAGAGACTGTGGAATAGAGAAAATAGAGACTGTGGAAGCAACAAAATGGGTTCTACACAGGAGTATCATTAGACTGACTTTCAGGGGTTTTTTAAGCTTCCACAGCCAGAGGATGGAATTGAAATAGTTATACAAATGTTATGTGACATTCTGAAACAGAGTAAAGTGACCTGTCTGCCCTAGCTACATCTAAAACTGTCATCAAAGCCCCTCTGGAGCAATGATGTGAGCAAGAAATTGAGGAAGTGATGCTGCAAATGTTTCATTATACAAATCACCCTGCTCCCAGCTCACAGTTCATTTTGTGGAGCACCATGAAAAATTTCCTTAACTCTCTCGTGTTATGTTGATCACATTCTTGAAAATGTTAAAGGTTTTTCCATGTTATTTTGGGCACTCCTCAGTAACAGAACTCTATGTTTGGACACTGAATACAGTACATTCAACATGTACAGCGCAACAAGCAGTTAAGTTTTTCAGTTATAACTTATCTATCATCTTAGATTTATCAACACTGGACAAGACTAATTACATTACAACAAGTCCATTACATTAAAACAAGGGACRTTACATTAAAACAAGTCCAAAATAGAAGCAATTCTTGGCCCTTCACTGGGAAATCTGTGAAGCCCTCAGAAGCATCTGGTATTTTTGAGAAACGCTAAGCATAGGGCATTATATATGTTAATATTGAAAACACTGTGTTCTATGGATTCAGTCTGAATTATCCAGCTGCACATCTGAAGATTTTCACATTACTTAGTGCAAATTCTTTAAAGGCTGTCATGTAGACATTTTATGGTTTCTTCTGTGGTATAGGATTCTCAACCAGCAAAAGCTGTTTGCACCTTTTTTCTGTACAAAATAGAGACGTTCCATGAAAGAAATTTAATAACAGTACAGAACTCCAGAAAAAAAAAAAATCTTCATCTTAAGTAATTTGAGGTTTCAAACTAAAACATCTTTATGCATTATTTATTTCCTGTGGTTAATAACTACTGTTGTTTTATAACATTAACCTCAAACAACTGTAGCAAAAAGCTTCCTCTTCATCCCTTCTCTAAGATTTTGCTGAAACTCCGTTCCCATTTGCATTTCAAGACCCACAATCTCTATGGTCATGAACCACTTCATTAGAGTGCTAGTAATAGAATTATTTGGGAATAATTCCTGTTGACTTGAGAAAAGACATAAAAATACGTTAATGTTCTAGTCAGCTAGGCAATAGAGGAATGGACATCAACACTTTTCTCTCCCAAGCTACCAAGTTCAGGTAGAAAAGGCACGTGCATGCAGCTGAAGGGACAAACTGCAAACAGGGTGCTTTCATACTGTCTATCTTCAGGCATAAGCACTTCTCTGAAGCATTCAAGGATTTAAATTCCTTCACAGGACCTGGGGAAAATAAGGCTGTTGGTCTAAACACTCCTGGGCAAAAGGTGATGTCTTCCTTCCCACTTCTCATCCTTTCTTGAGGATGAAAACACACATTAGTTATGAGAGGAATAGCGGATTTGTCTTTACAAACAAGCTGGGAGTCTGCTGGTAGATAAAACTAGCACTGGGAGATAAAAGAAACAATGGGAAGGATTCCACTGATTGATGAATGGAAAAAGATATTTGCTTTTACAAATAAATTTCAGGTTTGCTGATAAAGGAAATTAGACATTGAAAGATGAAAGAAACAATAAGAATTAAAAATTAAAAGGGAGAGTTATACATTTGAGGGAAATCTTCAGTATCAGTTGCTCCAGGAAGTCTGTACCTCTCAAGTACCTGAGCCAATGGGGAAAGAGAGAAGCGAAATGCAGCCGGGAAATTAGGATAAAAAGGAGGCTGCATCCTCCAAAAATTCGAGATATCCCAGGGCAACGCCCCATGGCCTCTCCCTTTATTCGAATAAAGCYAAAAAGAACTTCTCTGACTCTTTTTTGGACATCAACGCCTGGCGTTTGTGGATTAATTCTCCTAACAGTGACGAGGGCAGCGCACACCCAATACCCTGGGCAGGGCACAGACCCCTCAGGCGCTGTTCCTGCTGAGTTTCCCGGCGAGGAACGCCGCAGCGGTGACTTACAGGAGCTGCAGGGAAAGCCGGGCGCTGCGCTGTGCTGGTCAGCGAAGTGTTTGCAGCGGCAGCGCACGGGCCGGGCGCCGTTCAGGGGCACAAACTGGAAGGACTGGCACGGGCAGCCCTTCACTCTGCAAGGCACGCTGATGGGGCGCTCCTCGGGAAGCACCTCGTAGTCTGTTTTGTGTTGTTTATATCTAAAACAGGAAAAGTAATTACTTTTATAACTTTGCTGGTATTTATCAGAAAACTACCTGAAAAGCTTACGATTCACTTCACAAATTTTGTTTTGATGTAGCTTTAATTGTACTTTTTACTCTTAATTGTATTTACTTTTTTTTTTAATTTAAGAGTAATTTACTCTTAATTGTGAAATTTCAATTAAATGCATATTAGCAGGTGGTTTTACATCTATTCATTACATAAATATCACATATCCTTATGTTTCACTTTGAGAGCACTACCAGAATCAATCAGATCTACGTTAACTCATGCCTTGCAGCTGAATTTATTGAGACTACAAAACCATTTTTGTCTCAAAAATATATTGACATTTGCATTTACAAACAGTTGTTACTATTTWAAACCTAATTTTCTCAACCCTTAAACCTTAAATAAATTTGCCAATGTGCTACTTTRATGTGTCTGGGAATACTTCACATTTTCCTGATTTTTAAAAATACTGAAGTGTGAAAGGAGGGAAGCTACCCACCGGTGGGTGCAAAAGCACAGTGTCTCTGGTCCCACAAGCTTACAGTCCATGCCAGTTGGTGATCTCCAGCTCACATACAACCTGTTCTGCAGCCGAGCTGGTAATACTTTTCTTTTGTACTCTTCATATTGCTCGGGAGTAAAGAGTTTTCCTCCATCATCATCACCTACAATTCTGTATGCATGGCATAAAAAAAGCCATAAGAAAATGAAGACAATAAAAGTAGATTTCTCATTTTTTTTAAGTATATAACAGAACTTTATCTGTAAATGCAAAACAAATCTTGCATTTCATATTACTCTTCTAATAATTTAACAGAACTATAGCTGATTTTTAGATAACATTTTTTGAATAATACTCTTTTTAAAAATTTGCTCTGATGGACTGAAAACCAGTTCTAAGAGAGAAGGACAAAATTAATAGAGCAAACTATCAGGGGTTCTTTTGGAGAGAGAAAAAAAAAGCAATGAGTATCAAAGGATCATGTAACCAGCCAGCTCTGCCTCAGACTCTCAGACTTCTTGACTGACCTCTGGCAAGTCACTTCACCCATCTATCTACACCCTACAGAACTGCAAACTTGTGTCAGGAGATTAATCTTAGTCTAGCCTGAGTATTCAGCTTCAAGCAGGCAACCCCACTGCCATCAAAGCAACAAACATCACATCCAAGTTGTCTTCTGATTTGGAAAAAGACTATGCTAGTTTCTGTAGCTGAAGTTAGTGGGGGCTGTATTCCTCAATTAAGATATCACTATGTTCAAATTCAAGGTCACTGAATAGCTGGAACTCTGGAGCAGCACCCRAATTCTGCATTTATGGAAATAATTAAGGACAATAAATAAAATATGTAAAATACAATTGAGACTTAACTGCAGCACTTACCTATGCTAAAAGTGATTTTATTAATATCCATAAATAGTTATTATTTATTGGACGTGCTAAAATATGCTAAACGAGTGATTCTTTGTCAAATATTCTGTGGATTTGTGCACTGCCAGCACTGTACAGCACCAGAATAATGTGCCAACACAATGCTATCATTTGCATGTCAACCCAGCCAACACCCACTGAATCACTGCACATCTTGTGTAAGAAATGCCACTGTGCCTTCCTCTGGTGTTTTACTCAAGGTTTTCCTAAACTAAATTAAGATCTCATCTCAGCACAACGACTGTGTTTATTTTTGTTCAGCCTTTTGAGAGAACCACTGACAAGACTAGCAAAGACACGCAGCAGTGTAAGCGACTTRTACAATGCAAAACTTGGAACTCACGATGCACAGAATTCCTCGTGCTCTGAAAGAGCAGTACGGCTGGCAGACTACTAAATAATGGTTTGGATTGGACGGGACCTTAAAGACCACCTAATTCCAGTGYCCCTGCCGCGGGCAGGGACGCCGCTGGTAGGCCAGATGGCCTCTCACGGCGCATCTCWCTCCGCCCTGGATGCGAGGGACGATGCGTGACTTCACCGCTGACAGCCACGGCTTGCAGCCATCCTCACCGGGGCACATCAGCCGCGGCACCTCCGGCCGCGACAGCAAACGGCGGGCGGTGCGTGCGGCTCCACGAAACCGCCACACACCCCGAAGCAGCCAATTCAGGAGGCCCGGAGGCGGGCATCCCTCCGGGAGGAATGCCGAGCCGCGGGCCGGCTGCGGGGGATGCGACACGGCTGGAAACGCCCGTCCCCCACCCCAGCGACCCCAGCGCGCCGCCCCTGTGCGCTCACCGCCGGTACTCCGCGTACTCCTGCAGGGCCTGCGCATCCACCTGCAGCCGCTCCATGCCCGCCGGGCCGCCCGGGGCACGGGGCTGGCAACGGGCAGGGCCCGGCCGCGCACGGAGAGCGGCAGGAGGGACGCAGCGGGGACAGGCGGGGCAAAGGCGGGGTACAGGCGGAGGAAAGGCGGGGGACAGGCGGGAGAGAGGTGGGGGACTGAAGGGGACAGGCGGGGGAAGGCGGGGAACAGGCGGGAGGCACGCAGAGGCAGCGGAGGGGAGGCGGGCGCAGGCGGCGGCTGGCCGCAGCACGCTCCGCACGGGCGGCTGAGGAACGGGCGGCTGCGGGAGGCGTGTGCGGGCCCGCGGGCACGGCCAGCTCCGAGGGCACGGCCAGCTCCGAGGGCACGGCCCGCCCCACAGGAACGGCCAGCTCCGAGGGCACGGCCAGCCCCACAGGCACGGCCAGCCCCGAGAGCACGGGCAGCTCCACAGGCACGGCCAGCCCCACAGGAACGGCCAGCTCCGAGAGCACGGGCAGCCCCACGGGCACGGACAGCTCAGAGGGCACGGCCAGCTCCGAGGGCACGGCTAGCTCCGAGAGCACGGCCAGCCCCGAGGGCACGGCCAGCCCCACGGGCACGGCCAGCCCCGAGGGCACGGGCAGCCCCGCAGGCACGGGCAGCCCCGAGAGCACGGACAGCCCCACGGGCACGGGCAGCCCCGAGGGCATGGCCAGCCCCGCAGGCACGGGCAGCCCCGCAGGCACGGCCAGCCCCACAGGAACGGCCAGCCCCGAGAGCACGGGCAGCCCCACAGGCACAGGCAGCCCCACGGGCACGGGCAGCCCCACGGGCACGGGCAGCCCCGAGGGCCCGGCCAGCCCCACGCTGGGTGTTGTCCCGGCCGCATGTTGTCGTTACTAGGCACGCGGCGGGGCGAGCTGCAGCTTTGTTTCATGCACAAAGCAGRGAGCTAGGTGGCAACCCGCAAAAGGCTAGGCTATAAGAAACTTTACACTGTTTATTACATTTTTAACAAAGGCATCGGCGTTCATTGGCTACAAATTRCGCCATCTTTCTACTAATTAGTATTCAGCCCCCTATTTGCTAGTCATACCTCTTGCTTGTCGCGCTAATTAGTACGCCGGCACATTCTGCCCATTTGAGTCTGGGGTCTGTTTTGAGTAGGTGGTCGTGGCACATTCTGCCCATTTGAGTCTGGGGTCTGTTTTGAGTAGGTGGTCGTGATCATCCACAGCTGGAATTCCCCTTCCCGCAGTCACTGCTCAGTTCTGCTGGCTTCACTCCTGGTGGCTCTCATCCAGTCAGTCCATTCATYTTGGAACTGTCTTCTCTTTTCCTTWAAACAAAAAAATTAGCCAAGCATACAACTTTCACAATGCAATTGCTCAACCATAACTGCCCAACTATGGCTACTGATTAACAACAAAAAAAAATTGCAAAATTTGATTCAAATCTTGAGAGGCTCGATATCAAGGACAGGACGCGTGAGGTGTGCACACACTGTCTGGGAAGGCAGCCACCCCCTGTGCCCCTTGGGATAGACACACACCCYGAGCAGCAGTGCCAGGGCATGGCCACACACACCCACAGGTGCAGTGCCCCAGAAGGACACTCAGAGTCTTGGGTGCCAGCAGCCACCCAGCACAGCACCCAAACCCTCCCAGTGCCTGCCCTGCACCCACGTTGCCCTCTGCCACTGTTTAGACCCCACTTTTCTAGGTGGGTAGGTGATGGGTACTTTTGGCTGGTCACCGATTCCTCTTCCTTTACAAAATAAAATGTATGTTCCATTAGAAAATATGTTTGACTCGTAGTTCAAGACTACAGGAGGCCAAATTTGGAAACATTCCTAACCAAAGATGGTTCTTAGACTGGCAACCTGCATGTCCCAATTCCTCTCCATATGCTACAATCAATGTAACCATATTGGAWCAACTCCTCCAATGTGTTTTTAGTGAATCCACCACAGGCTGCCGTTTCTGACACTGCACTCGCTGCGTAAATTGACTGCTTCCCCTTGATACAAACAGACTGGCCACAAAGTGATCAAATATGTGAAAAAATATAGTACGTTTTCCTTATCCAAGCTTTAGGAAATTGGTATTTAAAATGTGCTCTGCCTGCTAACATAAGCTATGAGCCTTCAGACTGTCAAATTGAGATCCAA
>JACDOX010000005.1:12391997-12412227 GCA_014549065.1 Cardinalis cardinalis
ATACAGCAATTCAGGGAAATCTCCACATAATTTTGAACTGGGCAAGCCACCAGCAATGCAGCAGAAGGTGGTGAAGAGGAATGTCACAAGGACCATGGCAATGTGTTGCCAAAACATCCCCCAGAAGGAGATGAAACAACAGGGACATTCTCAGTATCCAAATAAGGTGATAGGGCATATGGTCTGGGCATTTGTCCTGTGGCTATGCCACATGTATAAGAAATTTCAGCAAAGCAGGCAGCACTGGAACACAACACACACGTCCTGTCACACTGAGATCTGAACACAAACAGGTCACCCTCAAAGATAGGAAGATAAGGGAGCAAGTMCCCACTGCAGTCTTCAAGTAAGCTAGTGGAAGAAAATAAAATCACACAAAACCCTCAGGATTSTCAGGGAAAAGTCAGGGAAAATTCCTCCTGTGACCAAAACTCCAAAAAAGAAACAGATGGGGGAAAGGGGACCTTGAAAGCAGGACTAGAAGCTCTGCAGACAGAGTTTGAACATACTGAGGAACACACTGCTCCACAGGAGCTGCACAARACAGAAGATCTCTGAGATACCTTATCTGTATGCACGTTTTGCTGGTGCCAGAGATCCCAGCGCTGCCAATAAGGGGGAGGTGTGGGGGTGGGAGGAACAGCTCTGGCAAGCCTGGTTCACACAGAATGAGCAGAGCTCCTSAGTCACGGCTTGATGTGCCTCATCTGTGCAAGATCTGTGTCAAAAACAGTCCTCTGAAATACAGCTTGGGTTCAGAGAGAAGAACCAGGTTTCATACTAAGGCAGCTTTCAGTGAGGGGCACAAATGTTAGTCTACATGTCACTCATGTCAGTGTTTATGCACGAACAGCCAGTGAGAACTTACTGAGAGTAGAAAATCAAGTCATTTTTTTGTGAGACATCTGTCTTATGAATTACTTCACATCAAAAAAATAGAGGATTTTTTCCCTGGATTTCATCACAGCAAGAGTTTTGCAATACAGACAGTGTTCAGTTTATTAGCACCCAGTGCTAATAAGACTCTCACAAGATATGCTTGGATCCAAATCTAGATCACTAGACTTACTCGGGATATAAAAGGTACTTTGTAACSTTTTACAGATATAAAAGGTACTTTTGCAACCCCGAAATGGTGTTCTTAGCTAATATAGGTATCTCAAACACTCTTTTTACTGTCATAGCATGAGTATTGGAATACATTTTGAATATAGAAAACYCATTCCTGTCTCTCATCCCTTCTAGGAGGTTGTTAACAGCCAAAATAAAATTCATTAAAGATTGCTCAAAACAGATTTTTTTTTGTAAACTACCAAATAATTTTGAATAGCAGGAAAAAAAAAAAAAAAAACCAAACAAGAAGGCGGCTTTCTGCTACCAAGAAGAAGCCATGACACAAGGTAAGTAAAAGGACCAGGAATCCAGATGGCATGTTTTACCTCCTGGAGTTGTGATGTAGCATACGGATACTGCTGGCCCAAGATCTCTGAACACATCAAAGTGGGTTGAACATATGGACACATACTTACAGTACAGCTCTGTGAGACCAAAGGTGCTGCCTACACATCAAAGGCAACAGCTCAATGCTTCACAGGGTGTTGACAGTCTCTCTCAACACCCTCTGTTAACAATAAAACGTGCGACCCTTTAAATTTTTTTAAGCCCTTACAAATTTGACAAGTGCTTAAAATTATTCTCAGTGAAACATCTATAAATTGAAAATAGTCACTAATGCAAAAATAATTAATTTAGGAAAAACCTGTTTTAATATTTTAAGCCTCAAGTCATCATTCTGAAGTAGTAGTCAGTCATTSTATTTCTATGGATCTGGTCAATGACTATCTGCCTAGCTCTTCTAAAAGCATGAAGAATTTAAGAGATATAAAGCATAACAGAAAAAGTTTCCATCAAATTGTTTCCTCCCTCCACATRTGTTATCAATATCCCAATATACTTAAAAGTAAATGCAAGCAGTACTCACTTTTATAAACTTCTAACCATGACCATATACTATGCCACAATAAAAATTAGTTTGTGTATTATTAAACCTAGTTTACAGGACTTAAAAATGTTAACATATTTTCCTTCAGTTTTGCTTTTAGAAAACCAGAACCCGATTAGACGCCAACTGACCAAGTAAGTTGATGAATGCCACAGGGAATGTGGAAGCTCATRTGCAAGCAAGGATCAATTAATAATGAAAGTTTTTACTGGAGGTACTGACAAACACAGTTAGGAAAGTTGTAGTAATTAGGATCACTTAGAGATAAGATAATTCAGCAGCATGCGATGCCACTGGTGCTTAAGAGATGTGATTCCATGAATGTATGTAATGTGATTTTTTTTTTATTTGACTTCCTTTTAATAACCTAAAGGGTATTTTCAAATGCCTGTGTGCATGATTCCCAAAAAACTGAGATTAGTGAAATACTCATTCAGTACCAGCCACACATTAAAAACATAGCAGAAGTCTAATTCACTTTTTTGGCTGCTATAAAGGGAAATTTCCCATTTCATTCTTGCCTTTGAAGGTGGCATGCTACCAGATACACTAAATTGAACCCCAAAATAGCAGACTCTTTGTCTTGTAAAGTACAAAATTATAAAAGAGCACAATTGCTAGGTAAGGAGGGTCATATTTGGATTAATTGTTAATTTATATATCACCTTTAAAAATACCACACCAATTTTACATAGGAATATTTTAGACATTCAGCTAATTCAACTAGTCAGTGTATTCTGGGGAACTAAAAGGTTTTCAAGAAAATATAATAAACTAGAATGTTAAATTTTATGCAATCATTTTTCTAAATAACTTCTTGATAGAGGTACCCAAATTTACTCTGCTTCTGCATTCCCATGAACAAAGGCTGTGACAGCAGCAAACACCCCCAGAACACGTACCTGCACAGGAGGAGCTTGGTTGCTAAAGCAACTTGCACATATCACAAACATGATGTGGTTTGGAAACCTCTGAATTAGCAAATATTTTTAATTAGAATTCAGATCTACCTAGTCAGCTTCTTTAAATGATTGTGTTATTAAAAAGGATTTAGCAGTCACTTGGAAAAACAGACAACTGTGCAATACGTGATGCATAATACTGGCTGCCAAGGATACTGATGTTTCACCACACTAAATACAAGAACCTGTACATCCTCAGCCATGTTTCTGTATTTTTAAAGTTATTTCATTTAAAACAGATCAGCAATCTTCTGTGATCTCAACAGTGCATAGGCAGCTTGTTAAGAGTTAGATCAGTGTCTTCAGAGGAGTTTCTGTCCATCCATTCATCTCAAAAGTTCTTTAATGTGGAAATGCTCAGCACTTCTTCACATACAATTGTGAAAAAATGCTTGGATATCTTCGTTACATTAATATCACTATGCAGAGATTCARAACTATTTATTTAGATGAGAAAAGCAACAGAAATGACGAGTAAATAAAGACAATTTCCCCAAGAAATTTGCCTGCCAGGTATTTAGTTATAGAACTCAAGGGCTGTATTGAGACCCGGGCTATTTCTGTCTATTTAGACAGCAATCAATATATTCCCTTCTCTTTCCATTTTTCTTCATTAGAACTTTTGTTTGGAAGTGAACATTGTCATTTTTTGCTACCTACATTAGGCAATCACTCAGAGGCACAGAAGTACTGCCAATTACCTAGTGAAATCAGCTGATAAACACCCATGAGGCAAATTACAGCTAGGAAAATTCAAGTCCCCTAATTTACCAAAAGATTTCACAAAATCAAAACACTCCCCCATCCCCCAAATCAGCAGCTGTTTATATAAGAGAGGTTATATGCCCTCCTGCCTTCTAAAGAATAAAAGGAGAAGAAAAGGAAATAACATCCCAAACCACATCCAGCCTAAGAACCAACCAACCATAAGGAGATTCTATACACACAAGACTTGAATGAGGTCACTTTGGGAGGCTTTGTGATGTCATCTGAAATGGGAAATACACAGCTGCATCCCAAAAACTGCAGCAGAAATRCTACTTAAGTATTCCTCAGAAAGGAAAAATATGCTTGGCAACATAACCAAAAGCTGTGATACAAGCATTTTGGAGCTGGGGCAAGTTGTAGGCTTTCTGTAGGCTTTCTTCACAAGCCCTTGGGTTCTCTACACAACCTCCTACCTTGGTAGGGCTGCCACACCTCTCACATGTCCTACACAGGAGGCTGCAGGCTAGAACATGCAGATGTTTTCTCACTACTGYTAACAGGAAAGTCAGCTGAGACCCTCCCTTTATCCCTTCCTTACCCTTTTTTACCTTAGTCTGCACACCTGAAGTTTAGTTCTGCCACTCTGAAAAGAACTAAAGCATAAAGGTTTTCATTTGTAACAACCAAGTATCTAAAAAATAAACCAGACAGATGGATCTAAAAATCAATCAATCAATCAATCTGCACAGATCTTCTTTACTCTTASGTTAAACAGTGAAGTCTTTGCCATTAAAGATCTAAATCAGTTCTTTTATTTTCAATTCTTTCTCCCGTCACCTCTAACCTGAGGAAAGTTTCAGGGCATTAGAATTTCAAGAGCAGAAGTAGTCAGTGACTAAGAAGGAAGAATACCAGAAAGAACACTACTAAAACTCAGAGATGTACAATTTTCCAATCCAGAAACTGACAGAGGACATGTAGCAAGACTGAYAAGACTATTTAATTACAAACAAACAAACCCAGGAACAGTTACAAGTACAATTAAAAATTTATTTTTCTCTTTCTGCATTGAAGTGAGTACATGTTTACACACAATGTGACAAAAAAAAATCATCTGGATAGTAAGTACTAATTAAGATTGCAATTGTATTTTCCTTTATAACCATCAAGAATATAAGCAGGGAAACAGAAAAAGGAAAAAAACACATAAATTTGCCTGATATATCACCCAGTGCCTCTGGTTTTACTCATCCCCAAAACCTCACTTACAGGACACTTTTGGCAAAAGTCCCTGAACATTCTGCCCCCCCCAAACATTCAGTACAGTTTAAAAAACAGGTTCAGTGGCACTTCAATATGATTTCAGTAACATTTGAGATACAGTGCACCCAACACTGCATGCAATTCACTTTGCTGTAAGGCTGACTTAGACATAAGGCAAACATTACCTTGGCTCTCAACTACTCCATGATTAGACACCCTTAGCACACATACCCCTGTTAAATGCAGAGATGCCTTGATTCCCTTCATTGCTTTTCCTTCTGATCAAGAAAGCAATTCAGGGAGATGGTGTACTATACTAAACACAAACTGCAAGGCATCAAAATGTTAAACAACAATGAATAAAAATAAACTATATTCACATATTCAGAACTTATTTCCATCACTTAAATAATTTTATCTGCATTTACAAAATACATACACTTAAATATCTTTTAAAGAAATAATCATCTAAGATATCACAGATGATGATTTGCTTTTCATAATCTAACTGCCCTATCTCTGGAATGAAGATAAACATTGGACAGTGTTACTACCTAGAATGTTTTCCTATTATAATAAATTTTCTTAAATATACAGTAACTTCTCTTTAACTATTCTGACAGATAGTGCAAATAAAGACATTCTTTGGGTCACAATTTTAAAATATTACCACCAACGCTATCCTCAATTTAATATTGTTTTAGTAAATAAGTAAGAAAATATTTTAAGTGTACACATCTTCTAACATCTGTTTAGCAACACATTTTCCTCAGTTACCTTGGCTTAATGCAGACCACAAAAAATGAATAAACTACAATATTGCTCACCTATCCAAAAGATATGTTATATTCATACTTAAATAAATATATTTAGAAATCTACCTGTAAGTTTCCCATTGCTTTCCACGTATTGTTATTATCCAATGGCCTACTACATCAAATCATATCAAAATATCTTTAGAGACAACAAAGATCACTTCAGAAGCACYGCTCAAAGGCAATGAAATAATGCTTTGAAAACCTAAGCACATGTTAGGCCTACACAGATCCAAGCAGGTTGTAGAATACAATAGTTTATGCTTGCTTTAGAGTCAACTACTGCTTTGCCCTAGCCAGAGACAAAAAGCTTATCTTAAATATTATCCATCCATGGCACAGCAACACAAAGCAGGCCTGTTTGCTATCTGATGTTGCTTGCTGGCTTTGCACGTTTGTTTGCAGTCACTGGCACCTGGTGGTTAGTTCCATTAGTGGTGTTTGTTGCTGAGCCATTCACAACGATGTAATCAACCTTGCTTTCCAATTTCACCAGGCGTTGTAAGATGTCATCCAGGAGAACRGCAATTGTTCTCTTAAGATCAGCTGAAGATAATGGAAAAAACAAATTACAGCCTGTTATTTACTCTGTGTGGAAAAGAACTGCCAYTTCAACATATTCACATCTTAAGATTTGCTATTCTCCCTAGCATACTTTTTGGAAAGGAGTGCAGATTGATCAAGAAGTACAGAATTAAACAGCTGCTTGAATTTTCTTTAATAACATTCCTTTGTTATTTTAGGGAAGGGAGATACCACCATAGCAGGGAACTGTGAAGGCAGCCAATTTTATATGTGTATAAGAGCAAAAACACTAGTTGGAACATTAGAAGTGGCTATTCAAAGGTATTATTTCAAATTTCATCCAGACAACAGTGTTGGAATACTCAGCTATGTCATCTTTTAGCCTTGGATGCAAGAGAACATATCTAAACACTTTCCACCATAAAAAAGGTAGTTAATAGCTTTCCCATAAACGACAGATTTAGCCCACAGAAAAGCTGTTATTAAAAGGTATCTTATTGCTTCTTACATAAGCTATAAAGCAAGGGTAAAAAAAATCTATTTACACCTTTACAGACTGAAAAATAAGAGAAAAGATGGTAAAAAAATTCTCACGATCTGGAACAAAAAACCAGTAACATCTTTCAATAAAAACTATTTATGCTGTTGCAAATCATCYTCTTCTTTCAGATTTGAAAAACATTAACAAACCAGGTTTTACAAGCTGTTAAGATTCCCTTTACACAYGAAACCTACAAACTCTGTCTCTACCCCCTGCCCTCTAATAAGTTAATTACGCAGAAAGATTGGGGAGAAAGATAACAGGCATCAAAGTGAAAAAATAGGAGTAAACCAGATAAAATTAAAAATTAGTAGTAAATTTCAAAAAAAGAAGTACCTCCCTCTAAAATTAACTAGTTCTTGTTTAGTAATGTTAACTTTGAAAAAAAAATGTCTAAACAACTCAAGCCAGAGCAGGGTCTGGGTCATGTACAGAGGGTGGGTTGTGTACTCTGTASTACCATTTTGTGCTCAACAATCTGATGGAGGGAATTGTCAAGTTTTAATTCTGATGATCAGCAGGYTGATCAAGAGACGACTTAAGTTTAATATAAACTCCAGACAAAACCACAGAAGACAAGTCTCATTTGGAAATATGCTGTAAGATTTATAGAACAGGAGAAAGCTGCAGTACACAAAGATTTTTTTTGTTTTTTTAAATGACAGAAAAAATTACACAGTAAAGGAAGGAAGTCCTTGATGACAAAAAAAAAWGGTGGGAGGAGAAAACAGGGAAGAAAAGWGAAGGCAGCCTCTTACTGTGATAAAAATTAATTTTAAGACTGAAAGGATTAATGGTTTAAACACTTTTTAGTCTCCTATTCCTCTTGGGTTGCTCTGCACTTCTTGTCATCACAGACTTGCTTCCTCCTTCCTTAGCAGCAGTAAAAAGACTTCAGACACATTTTTGCTGCCTGCACTCTTACCAAAGGCCTGCAAAGGGCATCCTACAACAGGCAAAGCCATTTAAGCAAATCTTAAGGGGATCAAAGTTCATTACTATACATCTTTTGAAATACTACTATTAAAAACTATTTTAGTTATCTTTTCAATATTTCAGARGATAGTAAATACTGGCAACCTATTTATCAAGTTAGGTACAAATTCACAAGACAGGCAAATCAGAGATATGATGCATCAAGTRTTATAGCTCACAAGACAAGGGACGYTGTCTATTATGGCTACTTCTAAAACAAGGAGAGAATCTGCCAAATTCATAATTGCCTTGCAGTCTCCAGACTGCAAACTCAACTAGTATCTTCCTTTTTCATTGCTTTTTCAAGAAGAAAATCCAAGAAATAAAAGCAGGAAGTTAGCAATGAGGTACTAGAAGAATCTGGAATGCTGAAGTGACAATATAAAACTTTGTCCCTGTATCAAGCATGTGCTTATTCCTCAATAGCTGAGGATTCAGAAAAAGACAAATGTGCTCTTACTTCTATAAGTAACTGTATTCATGTACCTGAAGAGATCTAAAAAAAAAATCCTGGAAAGCAAAAATTTCATGTATGAAGCTTGATTTTGCAACTCATCTTAATCTTCAATTTCACTGCATAAACTAAAATCAAATCAGTTAATACAGAGAAGTTTTTTTCTGCTGAAGAGCATATACTAATTAAAAAAAAAAAGAAAATGTATAACTTTACAGTTTACAGAAAAATAATATATTCAAGTAACTAGTATGGCTTTTTTCTTCTTACCATATCCTGACATAGAGGCTCCACCACCACCATTCATCAGGTTTTTATTTTCTTCTGCCAGTGCTTTGACATATCTTTTACTGAGATCTAATATCTGTCCACGCAACTCAGCACTGCTTTGGCGTCTTGGATACTGAAAAGTGTAGCGTAGCAACATCAAACCCCAAATGATTCCAAAGACGAGTAAAAACATACTCAGTTTCTGGGACATATTTTTTCTTGAAAATGTTAGAAACATTTCTGATGAAGGCCACAGGCGCGTCCTGATTTCGAGAAAAGTAACTGAATTTGGCTTTGTCTAACTATATTACATACTAAACAAAAATAGTATTTCTATGAAGTGAAAGATCATCTGGCTGGATCATCTTGAATATATCTTCTCACGTTTTAGCTGGTCTTGATTCCTGAAATTTGTAAAGAACCATTTGGTTATTCAAAATTGCTACTGTTGTTGAGATCAAGAACAAATATCAGTTTCAAAATATGGTATCACTGCATCATCTAGCAAACAAGTTTTTTTATCTGCTTAGAGGTTCAGGTTCAGTTATATTTCCTTCTCACTTRTTATTTACAGGGTTTCCTCTTCCTATTTTTATCGATTTTTATTCTCCAAAAATCAAAACTTTTGTGCTTCCACAAAGCACCACAAGTATTTTAAATATTGGAATTTAAACTGACATTAAACTCAAATGCATTTGGAAGAAGATGCAGTATCTAGAAGAGACCTGTATAACATTTCTGTACAATACTGTGATGAGTTATACATATACATCTAGACACAAGATCTTGTGAAACGATTCACTTGATTCTTACTCTTCACTTTCAAGTACAGCGCAAGTGTGAACAGACAACACATGGAATGGTGTTTCTTGGTTGGTTAGCTAGTTCAAAGCTTCCTCTCCTGGCTCTGCACACCATTRAGGTTTTTTATTTCTTGTGGTGTCTTATTATTGAATAAAGAGACAAAACCAAAACAAATCGGCACATTGCACTTCAGCATTTTATTTCGACTTTAAAAAATGTCTTACCATAGTATCCAATTCTGGTCCTTCAATAGATGAAGGYTTCAGGAAGAAAGCAAATGGTAGGAAAGCTTCATCAGTTAAATAACAAGTGTTCAGACAGTTTGAAGCAGTTTGAGCCACACATCTTCAGGGATACCTGTACAGGGGGAAAAAAAGATTTAAACAAAAAAATGAAGATATCYTCATTTACTTTACCAGTTGAAGGCTTCAAACTACATGCTTTTAAAACAGAACTACATTTTCAAACCCAACTTCAAGCAATTGTTAGGGAAGAACATAGAATTACTCTCCATTTTATTATGAATGCATGCACTTGAATGCCCAGTAACTGACTTCAACATACTTTTAAAAGAAAGCTTGGTAAGAACCTCATGAGCATCTCCTTCTTCTTGTGTTATAAGGCAGTGATAACACATGGTCGATTCATCGTACATGTACATGCACATATATTTACAGGCATCATTCTATTACTAATTTTTACCCCTCAAACAGATCCCACATTTTTAGACTCTTTCCATGTGCTTACCTCGTATTTCTCATGTTTCACCCATCTCTGACACTACTCCAATCATTCAATACTTTCTTAAAAGAGGATTTCTATTATTTAACATCGTCCAGATAAAGCTACTCATTTTACACAATAGTTACATTTTTTCTCACTATTCCCAGCTCTTCCCCACGTACTACCCGACACAAGCACTTTTTAGACTGAAATTACACATGTAATAGAGTTCCTCACCAGACTTYCTGTAGTGGCACTTACACCTTGGTTTCTATCAGAATACTGAGATCAAGTCTCTTGTGCTGCTGAGCTCCCATCTAACCCTAACTCTGGCTCCACAGCACTTTTCATGCCCTGCACTGACCCGTTCCATCAGCCCTGTGCCGACACCCCGTCTGCGGCCAACACAAGTGTCACTGCCAGCAGGGCGCCAGCGCTGCTTGTCCCCACCCTTCACTCTTCACATAATCCTCTCAACAGGCCAGCCAGCGTGCCTGATTCAAGTGGCAAATTTTTCAAGTGCTCTAAAATCAACATGCATATCTAAATTATTCTGAAAATGATTAACCCAAGGCAGGGATGACATCAGGACTTGGACACCAAAGCTGCTGTAAAGTAACAACCAGTTGTGTGYGAAATGCCATATGGCAGCCGCTGCCCGTACATAAACTGACTGCTGGGTGCACCAGKGCAAGTGGCAATCCCAAGTCACTGAATGAGGAACAGCTCACCCTCCACCGTGGGGTGTGACTGTGCACAAGGACAGACAGCCAACATGCAGTAATTTGAACTCCCACTGTGTGATGTTTTCRGGGTCCCCCATYGTGGGGAGGAAAGATGAATCTGACTCCATGTTCTTAGAAGGCTAATTTATTATTTTATGTTACTGTATTATATTAAAGAATACTATACTAAAACTATACTAAATAATAGAGAAAGGATACATAYAGAAGGCTTAACAAAGTATTACCTAAAAACTTGTGACTGCTTCCAGAATCCCAACACAGCCAGACCGTGATTGGTCATTAAGCAAAAACAATCCACATCTTGGATAAACAATCTCCAACCACATTCCAAAGCAGCAAAACAGGGAGAAGTAAATGAGATAATATTCTTTTCCTTTTTCTCTGAGGCTTCTCAGCTTCCCAGGGGAAGAAATACTGGCRAAGGGATTTTTCAGAAWATATGACAGTGACACACCACTGTAAATGCAGTGGGATGTACTTGGTTCAAGAAATGTGCTTAATCCCTCTAAAACTGGTTTTGAGATACTAATTTGTCTKAAGTACATAAAATAAGCAGGAAAACAATAAAAATTTACATTTCATAGCATGAATATTGGAATTGTGTAGCTTAAGATTTCCTGAAACAGATCTTCCCTAACATGTACTAATGAAAACTTCATTTCCCCAGCTCTTTGCCAAATCCACAGCTCTGCACTCAGACYTTAATGAAGAAACTGCACCCACATCATTAAGTATCGATATAATCTCTGAACAGTATTAAAAATGATGGAAAACATTATGAGGTCCAGGAGAAGAGTATTCATGTGATGGCTCAGAAGACCAAACAGTATCTCTCAAAAAGACACCATAAGTTTCAAACCCCATTCCCAACAGTCTCTACTTCTTCTAAAAAAAAAAAAAAAAAAAAACAACCAAAAAACTGAAAAGAACAGATAGCTCTTGCAAAACTTAAATTGAGTTCACTTCTCCACAGATATCCAGCCATATCTCATCCTGAAGCATTTAGACAGTATCACTACAGTCCTTTGGAGTAGAAATAACTCTGCCATCACACTGTAAGTAAGACCACAAGCCAGGATAAGAGGTCTAGCCAAGAGGAACAGATTGAATAAACTCCTGCCAGGCAGCAGCAGGAATTGCAGACTGGGCCATCGCCATGCATATCTGATTCACAGTGCACACGCTGACTACTGAAACTAATGGAAATTAAGGACTTCACCTGCTGGGGAATTGCATAACACCCATATACTGACACAAGGCAAAGGAACTCAGAGCAAGGTTTACCAAAATGAAGGGAACTACTTGTACTTGCCACTTTTCCCACAAATTTTCAAAGGCCATTCCCTCTTCATGAATTCCAGTGTAATCTCAAAGTTCTGGAGATTTGGTCTCCCCCATCCTCCTAAAGTGCATGCACTTCTAGTGACTCATAAGACACTCCCTGCAAAATCCTTGGGGAAAATAAATAAATAAAGAAGTGAGTTTATGCCCAAATGATTTGGAAGTAGGAAAAAAAGAGTATCAGAGCAGCAGGTGCACATATTAGGAAGGAAACAGCACAGTAAGATGGATGGACTGGGATATTCTTGTACCTCTTGTTGCCCTGAAGGGTCAGCACTTCTCTCCAAGAACATTATAGTTTCAACAAAACTTGGGCTCAGAATGGACCTCTGTTTTCAGTAATTTAGAGGTAGTATCCCAAAAGATAACAGCACACATGAAAGAAAGTAAGTGTACTTTGTGATCTTTATTCTCCCTCATTCTCTCAAAGCACACAATATGCTGAGTTGGCAATCCTCCCTGAGCAGGAAAAAAGGAAGCTGTGACTTCCTTCTTCACACTGATTTATCCTGGTTAGAAATGCTGGCATACCACTCTTCCAACCGCAGCTGAGGGACTTTTGTGGCAAAGGCAAAGCACTGCAGAGAGCAACAGGAAAAAGGATGCATCAGAGCTACACCTTGCTGCAGTTCCTACCATCTCTAATCACCAAGACTGAGAGGCTGACAACCATGAAGATGAAGCAGTACAACCACAACAAAATTTGAAAATCTGAAGAGGGAAAGAAAAGAAACAAAACCCCAATACGCAACAAACCTAAACCAAACAAAACCCGAGCTGACTGCAGGCAAAATGGCAATCCAAGAATCCATGAAGAAAAAAATATCTTCCAGATAATCCTTTCAATTAGCAGCCTAAAGTAACCGATACAAGTGCCAGTTTCCCAAAGTACTTTAAATCAGCATAGCACTTTAAATCAGCTTGCATATTTAAATTATTCTGAAAGTTATAAGCCCAAGCCAGGAGCAACATTAGAACTTGGAACTACAACCAATTCCTGAATGAGGATCTAAAACTAGGTCTGCCTTTCACAAACATATAAACAGCTTGGTTTTCTTCACTGTTGATTGTCTAAGAAAAGTACTGCCAAAACCAACCAATGTGGACACACCTTTGTCCAGTGGTACCACAACACTGACATCCATCTGGCAACAAARCAATGAACTAAGGCACTCATCCACTCAAAATAAAACCATGTCTCTATCCTGCATACCTGTATTTCAAAATCAGTCATATATAAATTATATGATTGACTGCATGAAACAAAAGGAGCAAAGATAAAAAAAGAGCTACAGAAAATGCATTATATGTTCCATAATAAAGCAAAGTTATACTTAACTACTACTTAACTAGCATCAGACTTCAGTTTGAATGCTGACCCTTCTCCATGGAAACTAGCCCATACTTACAAAACATCCTTCTTAAATTTTGTTGTGAAGTCTTCCTCTTTACTCATTCCCAGAAAAACCAAGAGATTATATTAACATACAATTCAAAAATTAAATGGTCTATAATGCAAAGGAATGCCTTGTACATGTTCTGAAACAACCTCAAGTTATCAGGAAAATAAGGCATACCTAAATCCTTAAAAGCTTATTTCACCTTACAGCACTTCCACTTCTACCAATCACTCAGCCCCTTTTCTAGCCTGCCCAAGAGACTCCAATCATCCTAAACCACTAGAAATGGTTGCAGGGCAAATGTAAACCTGTCCTGAAGAGATGATTTGTGTATCTTCTAGTTTTGAAAAATGTACAGGACAGAKGATGGCAATTACTTGTAAGAGAAAAAGAAAGCAGCAGGTCCATCAGGTATCTTTGGTAGTTATTAATAAGGAGTTTGCAGATGCAAAGAATACAGAAAACCAAAGCCTGGAAGAAACCCACTTGATTCAAAGATCAAAAATACTTTTAAGAATAAAGCCAAGAAAATGCAATGAAAAGAATATTGCTAAGATACAGTCCAATAAAGTCACCTCTTTGGTCATATATTTTGAAAGACAGAATCTGAAATACTAAGGCAGTAGTTCCTCAGTGATACTCTGGAGACCTAGTCTCTAATGCRCTCATATATTAGGAAGGTAGGCCTGATAAGTGGGAAATTTACTCTATCTATTACTTACTACCACAATATGTATCAGTCCTCACTTTCAAATTATGATAAACAACATGACACTGTGCATTCAAGAGCAGGTCTGGTTTTACAACCTGATAAACTGCATAAAAAGAAGTGATTTATCAAGACAGAGCTTAAAAAAAAAAGCCATACACAGTCCTTGAGGCATACATCCAATTAAAGAGTACGAGGAAAATATCTTGCAATAGAGCAGACAGAAATCAGGATAGTAAAAATAAAAGCTGACATTAATAACAACTATAAAATAATTATACAGTACAAAATTGGAATTTATTACCATCTCAACTTTTGTACTTTTGTACTTTTGTACTTTTGTGGAAGTACAAAAAGTTTATGAAATTATTAACAATTTTAAATTACCATAGTAGAATTACATTTGTACAAGAAATTACTATTAAATTCATGGCAACAAACATCCCTCAGTACAGACAGGGTACTGTATCAGTAAACAAAAAGCTGCCTCTAAATATGCAGAGTGATACCTCATTGCAATAGCCAGCAAACATTTCAGGAAGACAAGAATCACTGGTCATTACAGAATACCAGGAAAAAAATTTCCACAGTAGCATCAAGCTCCATTCTATTATTTTCCCCTTTCTAGCATCTATTTACAGAGCGCACCCTCTGGCCCATTTACCTCCATGACCTCCAAAGTATTTTGTTTTCTAATTTTCCAACAGAAAACTTTGAGCATCACTCAGCTGACAGGAATTAATCGTGCTGACCATTCTGAGAGCAGACAGGCTGGTTCTATTTTATTTGGAAAACCCTCAGTCATTTCTGTGAAGCCATGCAAATGAGAAGTCTAAAGAATGACTGACATACAGCAGAAGAGCACAGAACACACTCACTAGACAATTAATTGTAAAAGACTGAGACAATGAAATAAGCACCTAGAAGCCCAGGAGCTTACATGCTGAGACTTTTTGGAATGCAAAAAATGATGTTTGTATTCTGGTAATTTGAAGTCTTAGACGGTTGTTGGTTTGGCAGTAGACGAAAAATCTACATGAGGTGCAGCTGGCAAACACGTGCCYAGAGAAGTGAAGTGTTTACACAGAGCCCTGATTAAAACCGGTGTGTAAGGAAGAAGCACATTCCTCATATTTTAATGAGTACAAGAGTTCTCGAGAAGAGGCCAATGAGACTASTGTCCTGTACTGGTACATCCATACTGGTGACTGTCCTTTGGCTCCCACGTTCATTAATCAGGCTCACTCCAGACAGCTGCAMAGTGCCATAAAAGAGCAGCATATCCCACTTGGAACCAACCATTAACAGCAATGCCAATTCCCAGACAAGTGAAACCACATTTAGCTGTCATTTAATAAAATTTACCYTCAGCACTTCAAGTATTCCTATAATTGCTGCTGTAAAATTTGGTCAGTAGAAAAATATCACAGCAGAGAGGGAAAAGAGGATCTGTACTGACAAAACATCAGCAATGCCTGACATAACACAGCCCACCAAAACTGATGAAACTCAAGGGTCTTTCCAGACTGCMCCACAGATGAGTAGATAGAACAGACCATTTATATTAATAGCTCCTAGACTCACATGRAAATATCAATACTGTAAAACATGCTGCTATTTTAAGAACAGGTAAGAAGACATACTTCTGAGCAAAAAAAGGCTGTCCTATCACTATGAAGGCTGCTGGGCTGTAGGTTTCAGCAGTTCTATACCACTTTCAGAGMATGCTGCCAAAGGAGTCTGCTTTTGTGTCTTTTCCAGGACATCTATCTTTATATCTTCTCCTACGGCATGTGTTCCTTCATTCCCTGCTTCTACATTCCCAAGACTTGCAATTACCTTGGCACACTGAAAAAAAAAAAAAAAAACCGAAAAAACTTTCACCTTATTGCTAGCTGCCTCTTAGGGAACACCTTTAATGGATATTCCAAGTGAAACAAACATGAAGTTTAAGGGAATAGCAAAAATGGGTAACTACCAAAAATACCTACTCCTCTACAAAGAAAGAAGAAAAATCTTGTGTGCTCCTAACAGCTCCCATCTCTCAACACAGCCAAAGGAAATATGGGCCAACAAAAGTCACAGCTCAYCAAGCAGACACAGTGCTGCTGCTGACGGGCTGCTGGGACTACCTCAGACATATCTTACACCAGGAAAGGTTTTACCTCCTACAGRCTTCTAAGAACAGCACCGATTTGTCTTGTAGATGAACTTCGAGTTGAGAGCACAAACATATTGCTTTCAACTTGAAAACCCACACAGCAAGCTTACAGTGGCTCTGGTATAAAATTATCTGAGCCCAAACACTAGACCACCTTTTGCAAGTATTTTAGAAATACTGGAAAGCTGTTTCTATTTAAATGCATGCATTCCTATTTTAATTGCTTTTGCTTCACACTTTTTACCAATAATTATTTTCATTTTGCATTGTGTCTAAGAAGACTTCTTAAGTACCTTAGGGTATCTTTTTTTTTTCCAACACCTTCCCCCTTTATTTTGCCTACTACTGCCACTGAATGCTTCTAAAATAAACCAACCATTTAAAAACAGAAATTCTTTGTTCCTTGCCTGTGGGCAGTCAGCCAAGATCCAAGATTTTGAGAGGGGAAATGGCTTGGCAAGAAAATTAAAGCAAGCAGATATCAATAGGGACAGTATATCAATAGGGACAGTATGCTCCACTTGCTGAACTTGCCCTCCTCCCACTGGGCCCATCTGGGCCCCAAAACATTTCTACATCTCTGTATCAGATTCTTAAAAATAATAATAGTAAAAAAAAAATAAAAAAATCTCAGCTTAATTTTTCCTGGCACACTTTTCTCTATTTTCTCTTCATGCTTTATTGCCACCATGCAGGTCACTGTAGGACCCTTGCTCCTTGAGAAGAGTCACTTATGACAGAGCACAAGGCACTTTCTTGGCTTCTCACTTCCCAGCAACACTGCCACGATTTATTAATTGCAGGCTACAACAAGTACCCCATAGTAGTCCCTTGTGAAATTTCACAGCTGTCCTTGTATCACTCTTTCCAAAGCCCCTGAGACTCCAAAACTTCCTCCTGCGATGTTTAGCTAATTTTGACTAGTTTTACAGAGAGCCAAGCCTACAAGATGATGCATGTCTGTTATTGAAAGAGAGGGATTTTCACTGAACGTTTTAAAGAGACCTAAAAGGAAGGCAGGTATCATTAAAGAAAATAAAGAGAGGAGGGGGGAGACAGCTAACAAAGTGACAGCTGCAATGGGGGAGAGATTGCCACTGCTCACACATGCACACACAGTACACCACACAAACACTATTCCTGTAGAACAGCAACAAAAAAAGCACTTGTTCCACTGGGGAGAATTTAACTTGCCTGGTTTTCTTTCAAGAAACTCATTCAACTCAAACTGCATATTAATTTGTCCACCAAAATTATGTTTCTATGGCAAAACTGCAATACAGACAAGGCTTTGTATTCATGCTCCTTCCCAGAAGGCTGACCCAGGTGAAGATTTCAGAAAWATAACACTGGAGGAAACATTAAAGACAAGTGATTTCTTCTACAATCTTACTTCTAGACTGACTTGTCAGCTCAATGTTGCATAGTAATGGAGTATGACAGAAGTTAGTTAACAGTAACACCTCAGCGGTGTGCGCTCCAAACACTTTATTCTTAACATGAAGGAAAAGGTACCCAGCAATTTAACTGGATTATTTACAACATGGTAGCCTCCTATTTCTTCAGTATTACYGAAGAAGCCAATTTCATTGAAATAAGTGTTACATTCCCCTGTCTATGACTCTAGTTCAGGCCCTATTTTACATGGGCAAAGTACCCATTCAGTTCTGAGCAATCCAAAATTAATCTTTTAAATYACATACACAAATGCTAATATACCTATTTTCTGTAAAGCTTATAAAGTTTTTTTAGTAAACCACTGAAGAAAATATAAGAGGCTGTTATTAATAATGTTCAGTTAAGAAAACCCAGCTCATAAAATGGCACAAATTATAAATCACAGGTGAAAGAGGTTGTTAATAAACAAAGAGCATATGAAGTACATTTTATCAGTAAACTTGTACCAGGAAAAACAGATTCATTTGAGTGATTGAGCCTCACAGATTTTTGACAGCTACTGGAAAATGGCTATTTTTGACACTTAACTGACAATTTTAGCTGACAGAATGCATTTATCCTACTTACAGTTAGGCAAGATACAAGAACTACTCCCCTTTACTATTCTCAAAAAAGGTACCAGTGATCATGAACTCCAGGGGAAATATCTTACTTCTAGCAGCTAAATGACATCCAGTCCCGCAGGATACATCRCAATTTGTGATTAGCTGATACCAATGCCTCCTTCAAGGAGATAACAGCCAAAAGGAGTCTCTAAAAGCAGATACTACAAAAGCTTTAAAAAGAAAAAGCTGCGGGGGCTGAGGAGGAGGAGGAGGAAAGGAAGTACCTTTATTTCCAACTGTAAAAACCTTTAGGAAAAGGACCAAAGGAACTCCAGCACAATTGCTTAATGCTCCTGAGCTCTCGAGTACCTATTAAATAGCTACAGATTTTAACACCTAAAATACGAAAAAGAGGCTTTATACACATGGGTATCTGCAGTGAAAACAGGAACATAGATAACAATAAATTTCTACATTTGGTCTAAAACTGCAATCACACTGCTTGTAGCACTAACAGAAGATACCACTCACAATCTAATATCATCTTCATATTGTCTCCTTTCTCTGATAGTCTCATGAGAGTAAAGCAGAGATTCATTAGATTTCTGCCAAAATTAATACTATGTTACAGTCAGGACAAATCACATGCACACTAGGATGTACATCATGTTCACATTCTCAGGGCTCTCTTAAAATAAAAAGTTGCAATTCCTACAGAGATCACTTTTCACAGTGAAAAAACACATCCGTCTGCCACCAGTTCACCCACGGTGGGGRGGTGGGAGGGGAGAACAACAAAAGAAAAACCCGAATACAGCAACCAAAAGAAACTAATTAGCCCAATCTAAATTGTCCTAAGGAAACGCCACATCATGTCATAGCATGGAACAAAAATTATCTATGCTTGTTCTGTGGCACACAAACACAGAAATTACACTGCACTCTAGYTGTCAGTATCTTTTAGATGACAAGAGACATAAAAGAAAATTTACAGGATGCTACCATGGTAGGTTAGGGAACCAAAAAGAGAGTTTATTAATAATGAATGATGAACAGAGCTACCAAAATAAGGTAGAGATAGGAGTACGTTATACATGTTTACCAAAATTGAAGGTAAGTGCAGTTAAAACATCATCAGATATTGCAAATAAAACCTATTATATTGTAAGAAGGAAGCGCTGCTCTGCAACTATTACCGTCAAAAAATTCCATATATTATAATCTCCTAAAACTGAATGTTTTAAATTTTGCGGACTTCATTCAGTRTTACTTTTTCCTATTTCTTCAATAGTACCAACGAGACCAATTTCAGTGAACTATTTACCCGTTTGTTTTGGGGTTTTTTACGCAGACTTGCTAGTGCCGGAACATCACTTAACCTGACATTGTAAAGGATCCTGCCTTTGCCTGAATATGACTTTTTTTTTTTCCTTCCCGTGAGCTCCATCACATCACTCTAACCATGCTTTACCTCTCTGGAAGTTATGTCCTTACAGCAGAAGGCATCGATCTTGCAGAGTCACTGCAGCCACAGCTTAAGCCTGGAAGACCGCTAAGGGCGGCGAAGGAAACCAGAAAACCCTTGTGTGCTTCCTGCCCACCCAAGGACACCGCATCACAGCCCTGGCACACGGAGCGCCCAGGCACAGCTCGCCGCCCCGAGAGCCGCGCAGGTGCCGGGACCCGCCGSGCAGGAAGCGCGAAGGAAGCCGAGCCCGTCTCGCAGATCCCGCAGGAGGGGCGGACCAAGGCGGCCGCTCAGGCGCGGTGCGCTCACGCGGGTGCGGGAGAACCGCAGCCGCCCTGCGCCATCCCGGTGACGCTCCAG
>JACDOX010000005.1:12412642-12455628 GCA_014549065.1 Cardinalis cardinalis
GCGCCGCGGCCGCCCCCCAGCGGCGGGAGGGAGCAGCGGCAGCGGCGTGAGGGGGTGGGCTCCGCGCCCCGCGGCTCTGCGGGGAATTTTGGCTCGTCCGTGCCCTCGGCTGGAGAACGGGGGCTGGGCGTGTTTAGTCTGGAGAAAACTGAGAGGGAGGTTCTCATCAGTGCTTTTAAATATCTCAAAATAACTCTTGGCGAGTTGTTGGCCAAGAGGATGGTGCCCGAGTTCTTGGTGGCGCCCCGCGACAGGACGACGAGCAAAGGCCGTGAACTAAAACACAGCAAGTTCCGCCTCAACATGAGGAAGAAACTCTTCACGTTGAGGGTGGTAAAGCACTGGAACAGGCTGCACAGGGAGGTCATGGCGTCTCCAGCTCTGGAGATATTCAAAACTCACCTGGACACGCTCCTGTGTCACCTGCTCTAGGTGACCCTGCCTTGTCAGGGGGGCGGACTAGGGCATCTCCAGAGATCCCTTCCAAYCCTAAGGGTTCTCTGATTGTTCGTGGCTGGCATGGTACATAAACCTCTCCCCTGCCTCCTGCTCTCACCGTGATTATCATCTAAATAAAATTCATTGTGAGTGTAGGACTGCGCTAGAGTCACCCCAGGCTCTTCCTGCAAGGTGCTGTTTAAAGGAAGCTGGTATCAGTTAAGGAAAGGTGAACATAAGGGCAAAGTAAAGAAAGGTTTGACAGCTGCGGAGTTGATAGCATTCAGAAGTACCTGTTGGTCACCTTATCTCCATCCCTTTAGCGTGCGTCAGAGGCCACATGKC
Source organism: Cardinalis cardinalis (assembly GCA_014549065.1). Classification (NCBI taxonomy): domain Eukaryota; kingdom Metazoa; phylum Chordata; class Aves; order Passeriformes; family Cardinalidae; genus Cardinalis; species Cardinalis cardinalis. The sequence goes on from JACDOX010000005.1 coordinate 12,413,426, forward strand.
TTCTCCCTGCTTTTCAACCTGCATATTCTGCACGGGTTAGCTGCAGGAAAAATCTGCATTTAAATGCAATGCTATTCTAAAAAAAGGGATAGTGATACATCAGAGGGGCCTAGACCTAAGTATACAGACAAAACTCTTGGCAGCTGMTAAGTCAGCTGATGAATCTGAGGTATGTGATAAAAACTGTATGACAAAACAATGTCAAGCACAGTGTTTCTTTTCAGTGGCATATGAAAATCAAACCTTAAAAGTGTTTATATAGTCCTTATATTTGTGGGTAATAATACTCTTGGTATCATTTCAWGGGGTAGATAAAAGCCCAGGACTGCAGGTATGTTGCAGTGTCCTGTATTATTTGTCAAAATAATAATAAATAAAAAAACCCACCAGAATTAGATTGCTGCTGCAGTTTTATTTCATCCCTCTCCYGCCAGTCATTATCTGTAGATGGTCCTTTTGAATTTAATTTGCATAGCTATTGCTCTGTCCTTTTCAAATATGAGTTAAGAATTTCCTCTCCTAATATGTTTAAACTGCTAAATGGTAATGGCTAGAGAACAGCACACTAATCAATATGCTCTGAGATTAGCATAGTTTCTCCCTCCAGGCTTAACTAGTTAATCCTATAATCTGTATATGCAGATAAGAATACATGCAACTTTATACTTGCTTTACTGCGAGTATTTTTCCCTCTTCCTGATCCCTTACTACTTGTTTTTACCCTGATCTGGAGTCTATCTTTGGGCCTGATCTGGGTCTATCTTTCCCCTCAAAGTGTATTTTTTTCCAAAATCATGAATACTCTATATTTACTACTGCATTAAAGCTAACACTTATTAAACCAGTATATTAATATTTTTTGGAAAACCTCTATAAGGCATGCTTGAAGAACATGTAACTATGTCATGTTAGTGTATCCTTTAGGCCATCTCTAGATCCTTTCTGTGTTCAAACCATCTTCCATTTAGGAGAGACGCTCCCAAAGACTCAGACCAACCTTGGAGTCTTACTAATAAATAGTGAAAGCTGAAATATAATATAAAATAATAATTGTCTTTTTGGTCCAGGAAACTACAGGTGAAGTAATTGTAGAGTGAAGTCACTGTAAAGAACAATGAAGGCAGATCAGTTACAGGAAAAAATGTGAAGGCAGCATATAGTTTTCAATTCAAAATGTAAAATTTCTTAGACTTCTGAAAAATAGATATTTGAATCAGCAATTGCCATTTTTATTTTAGGTTCAATTGCCGGAACATTTTAGCATAACAGSAATGAAAAAAATCTGCTGGAATAATGCAAATGGCTTGAATGTGGGCATCAGGTCTAGTCTAACCCTCAGGAACTGAAATCACAATGTGGACTGTAGCTAAATCTCATACATGTACATGTTAACAAAAATTGTATTCCTGTCCTCTAGTCTCCTGACCTTTCCCTCCATCCCCTGCTTGATTTTGGTTTTGTTTTTTTTTTATTTTTAGTGTAACCATTATGTATTTTCAGTGGGTCCTTCATATCCCATTTTTTTTCTGTGATCCATTCTATGGTAGAATGTATTAGTATTTTCACTCAGAATTTGAGCATGTCCTTCAYGCTCATTCCTTTTTGATCCTGTAGTTAGAATATAGGCAACATCAGACAGGATCAGAATATGCCAGAACACTATGTGATCTTGCAGTAGAGTAAGTACTTTACTAATAAAGCTACAGTTGAAAAGGGAGATGAAGAAATCTATGTACCAGAGCTGAACAGAGTAGAGCTGCTATAAAAGACAGATTATGACATGGATTCAGAATTGTTTTTACATCAGCAGAGGCTAAAACTCAGGCCAACCTCCTAGGAATGAAAATTTATTTGTAACTGAACAGGAACTGACTAAGGAATTGACTGAAACTTTTAAAGTARGTGACGTGCAAGAAACTCTTACCCAAAATTAAATATTTTGCAGACCTAGATGACAAGGAAGACTTTTCCTCAATATTGCCTTCTTTGCCATTGTGAGATAATTTACTCTTCAGTCGATTATTTGCTTCTGAATCACCAAGGAAAAAGAGCAAGGGTTGGCACGTACAGTTCCAGCCTTCCATTTACAACAGAAGCACAAAACAACCAACACCATTTATGGTCCAGGCAGGAAGAAGCAAAACCATTCCTGTAAAGAGGAATGCAAGTCAAGGCTCTGTTAGAGCCTCAAGCTGTGGTGACCACTGGCTGCCAATGTTCGTGTGATGTCTCCACTGGGACAAAGCACCTGTTGGGAACCCAGTGCTTTCCTGCACGGCCAGAGCAAGTTTAGTTGTTTCATCATCTTGGGAAATTTTCTGACTTAAGGAACTGCATACCTGGTYTCAAAGTCCTGCAAGGTATCAGCTGCTGTAGCTATTGGTGCATGCTGGAGGAGGAAGCACCGAAACTGTATAGGATACAGGATCAGGGAAACCTTTCTCAGGGGACTGAGCAGAAAGGATATATCTTTTAATAAAACCATGGTTAAAATACAATTATCATGATTGCAAGTCAAAATTTAGGCCTTTGTTTCGTAGAAGCATGCAAGACTGGATYCTGTGACTTTATCTCCATGTGTGTACGATAAAAGCAGCCCCCCAGCCTTGCGTATTAAATATCCTTTTGCCATAATACAACATCCCTGATGACACAGACCCACATGTGAAAAATGTGTATTTTATGATTGGCTTTTCGCAAATATTAAAATGAATAGTATATGTGTTGTGTTAGAAAGTAATGCTGTATTAATTCTCTTAAGTAGTATGTTAAATATAGTTTAAGGTTATAAAAAATGTTAAAATAGAAACTATGCTATGTAGGATACTTTTTTTAAAAGAAAGGACTTGCAGCRAGATAGCAGCCACAGGACACCTAAATCTTTCAGAGAAAAAGAATTTATTGCCCTCTTATCAGAAGAAACGRACTTCTTCCCGCCTCGAAGGYGCTGTTAAGATTCAGAGGAAGAAGTTGACAGATGACCAGATAGAATCCTGTATTTGAATGGAATTTATGCATCATGTATGAAGTGCATGAATATGCAACAGGCTATTGTTTTTAAGGGTTAATCCTTTCTTAACGGATGTCCTTTTTCGGGCTTTTGCTGCCCAGAAAAATGTACCCGGACGTCTGCAAGTCTTTGTTTCTGTTGTCACATATTGTCCTAATGCAAATTGTCCAAATTATTATAACTCTAATTGTGTTACTATTTTTACAACCATTTTATTACTATTAAACATTTAAAATTAAAAAAACCCCAAGTGATTGGCATTTTTCACGCATACAAATTCATATGGTTGCATAAACACATTCATATAAATGTTCTTCCTTGCACCGTGGGAGCAGAACCCCGGAGAACGTGCTGGGGGAAGTGGAAGATAAGGGGACACAGGAGCAGGGTGATAATTTTCATGGCGTGAAGGAGCAGTCCTCGTAGCAGAGAGGAGGAGGCTTTTGTGCGTGGAGTGGCAGGAGGGGTGCGGGGCTGCCCCGCCTTGTCCCAAAATAAGTTCCTTTCAGCCSGTGTGCAAGAGGCCAGGCCACGCACAGGGTCGAGATATTTGATTTATTGACAGCTCTGCGCAGAGAGCAGTGCTGGGTGACAAATCCACAAAGCCTTCACGACGACTCCCAAAACTTCTCTCTATCATACATTTTAGCAATAAAAGCGGTAATGTTCATCGACTACAAGTTACCTCCTTCTCTTACGAATTAGTATTCTCTCTTCTATTGGTTTATTCTCTCGCTTGTCATGCCAACGGGCCCGCATGCTCAGTCCTTCTCTGGAGTCGGTGGTCCGTGAGCCGGTCACACATCTCCCCCTGCCGGAATGACGTTCTACCCAGTCACAGCTGCTTCCGCACAGTCCCCAAGTTGTCTCCAGCAGTTTCTTCCTTATCTTGGGAGTTCTGCCGTATGTTCTTGTGGCCCGTGAATTCTGCGTTCTTTGTGTCCACTATCAGCGGTAACTCCTTCTTCCCAGGCTTTGTTATCCTCCTTCTAGGTCGGATGTCACTGAAACACGTCCAGCCCTGAACTTTGACAAGGCAATGCTACCGACAGCTAATTTGTCTTTTTAATGCAGGGATATCACTCAGCGCTTGCTTGACAACTGCCTGTTTCAGGGATTAAATCTCCCTTCTTACTCATTAGGCTTGAAAGCTCACAAATATCAGACATCAAAGAACATCCTTTCTTAAGAACATTTGTTTACAAATTCCACGTTTCGGCAGCAACACCCGCACGCCGGGCGGGCTGGGGCGGGGCCGCGGGACAGCGCGCTCGCTCCCGCGCCGGCGGAGCGCGCATGCGCGGCGGGTCTCCCCGCAGCGCTCGTCGCCTCCTTTGTGAGGGGCGGGCGCGGCCCCGCCCCGAGCGGTGCCGGGCGCAGACGGAGCGGCCGCGGCGGCGCCATTTTGCGGCGGTGCGGGAGGAGAGGGCGGGAGGTGGTTGTGGTGGTAGTGCTGGTGATAGCGGCAATAGCGGTAACGGTGGCGGTAACAGCGGCCGTGGGTGTTGTTGCTAATCGGGACTAGCGTCCCCCTTTCGCCCCAGCCCCTTGGCCAGGACTCTGCCGACATGAGCGACGTGGAGGAGAACAACTTCGAGGGGAGGGTGAGTGGCCTCCCCTGCGCGGGCCCTGTCGCGGAGGGGATCGGGCCCGGGGGCGGTGGATGGCGGCACTCGGCGTCCTCGGGCCTAGCGGGGGTGGGGGCAGCGCAGCTTGGCTCTAAAATGGCTCCTTCGGGCGCCCGAGGCTTGCCTGGGCCGTGGGTGACGACCCGCGTCCCTCTCCGCTGCCTGCGTCTCTCCTCACACGCTCCCTCCTCCCATCGCCCCGGCGGGTGCGGGCGCCCGGTCCCGGTGCTGCGGCCCGGCCCGTGCCCAGCCAGCGCAGGCTGATCCTGTGAAGACAGCGCTGCTGGAGCCCCGGGGTTCCTCCCCGCTGTTCTGTTCCCTTCCCGCGGTCCGGAGACGCCTGGTTGCCGCCGGGCCCGGGGGTCGCTGTCCTGCCCGTTCCCGCTCCCCCGGCCGGGCCGCCGAGGCCTCCTCCCGCCCGAAAGAGGAGGGACCCTGCGCGCGTCCTTTTGTGCGAGGTGAGCAGTATCTCCTGRCTCGGGAGCTGCCTCGGGCCGGGCCCCCTCCCGCCACTGGGGAGGTCCGGCCGTTATTAAACCATTGAAAGTCATCGATCGTGAAGCTGAGGGCTTCGAACGAGCTGCTGTGGCTTTGTAACCTCGTTAGGCCTGTGTCTTCCCTCTGACGGCTGCGGGTTTTCATGTACACGTGTGACAGGTCCCTTCCATTTTCAGTGTTTTTGTGGTTTTGGTATTTTTTTTTTTAGTGATGATCAAGGCAAGCAGGAATTAGAAGCTGCTTGAAACAGGAACAAAATGTGTGCTCCTCCATCACAATTTACTTTTTTTTTTTAATTTTGCGGAGGTTTTCTTTTTGTTTGTTCTTTTAAGAGATTCTTTAGAAGAACAGCTGAGCATCCTCTTGGTGACTCTCTCTGATGATCCAGTGACAGCAGCCTTGTAATTACATATATGGCTACTGTCTGGGGAAACAAGCAGTAAAATCTTGGAAGAACGGCATTATCTTCCACAAATTATTTTTGCATTACTATTGTTGCCATTTTTGTGGTGATTAAAAAAAAATCTGTAGGCTGTAAGTTCTTTACCTAGCTATGCAATAACTGCAGCTGCTTCCTCGCGTGAGGTAACCAAAACCTGCCCTTGTGTTGATTGCTTGGACAAAAGGTGTCTGTGTAGCTAAGCAGTATTGGGGTAAATAAACAGATCTTAGAAGGGGAAACAACTAAGTTTCAGAAACTTGAGCAGGGAGTGTGCTTGGTTGGTTTTTTCTCTTTTTTAAGATGACAGTAATCTCCCCTTTTACAGTCAAGATTTATATGTCTAAGGATTATTTCTTGTCTGTTCCCAGTGTGGGTTATGTTAGGTTAGTTGTCAGAACATCGGTATTGAGCTCTTTGATGGGTCTGTTGTTTTTGTTACAAAGCTGTTACGGCWCTGTACTTTCAGCATTTCTGCACACCACCTCCTCCCAGATGTAGAAGTAAAATGTTTTGAGAGAACATGAAGTCTGAAAAGTCCTACAGTAGCAGTTTCTGTGTCTTCTGCTTATCAGTTGTTCCTTTTTTTTGTGATGGAAAATTTAGCTGTTGGAAAGACCTGCTGACTATGTTGAGTCTTCATTTGGAAAACTTCGTTTGTTTTTGCTCCCTACTCTGAAAATTCTCAATCAATAAGGCATARCTGAGCATAATGGCAGGTACTTGATTGATTTCTAGTTGGTGGTTTTGTGGGTCTACTGAAGAACATTTGTAAGCCTTTTTATTTTTTTTTTCTTCAGTAATACTGCTTTGTTGTGATGGTACTAACATTCTTGAAATAAGGAATTCTATTTCAGAGTAATGTTTTATTTTTCATTTCCATTGAAAGTGCTCACAGGTATAAAATTAAGCACATATGACTTTGAGGCTGTAGTGTTTAGTCTACTATTCCCAATTGGATAGGACTCTGTCAGACGCTGAATGTCCTGATGCTTCAGTTTGCTACATCCAGGCACTGGGTGCTGAGAGTAAGCCATTGAGAGAAAGAACTGCAGAAACTGGAAGAAAGTTTGTAAAGAACCTGTTTTCATGGAATTTGGCACGAATAAGAATTCTGAGTACCCTTTCAATTCTTCCACCCCCTGTCAGTTTAAGTGCTAATTAGTGTGATGTGCTTTTAAAAACTGAATGCCGAAAGAATAAGGGTGTTTTAAGTTTAGTTTAAGGTCTTTAATATTTCATCTGTGTAAATGCATGTTGTCCCAAAAGCACTTCAGTCAGTGAAAGTTGAGTATCAGCAGAATTGTTTTAAGTGCTAATTCTATCGACAGTAAGATACTGTATGTGCTTTGCCTCTAATTTATGATTTTAAAATCATATTAACTTAYCTGAATAGGCTATTAATAATTATGGAAATAATTTTCAATGAAATTGCTTAGTTTGCACTCTTTAAAACTTCCTTTTCTAAAGTATTGTGTGTGAAATCATTATAGAGCTTTTCCTTTTTGAACTCACTCCTTCATTGACTTGGTTTTTAAGCACATATTAATCAAATATGCTCAGATTAATCTGCTGTGGTTTTGTGTCATTTTGTTTCAACTTGTTTCAAGCAAGTTCAACTTTGTTTCAAGCAGATTCTTTACTGAGAATGTGGCTGGTTGAACAGAAGAAAGCCCCCTCCTCAAGCCAGGTGATTTAGTAGAAAGAAATTGACAGAGGAATTAAAAATACAGTGGGTGTGCTGGAGCTAAGTTTATGGACATTAAGAAAACAAAAAGATTTTAAAATGTGTTTCTCATCCAGTGATTTGGCTTTGGAAACATCTAAGTATTTTATCACCATTGAATGCTTTTTTTGAGCAGATTAGACAAATGAGGCTTTTTTTATCTTTTATTTCTGTCAGATGGCAGGCAACTCTTACTTCCTTTCATATTTTTTGTTATTTCTTATAGGCTGTTGTTTATTTGGTGTTCAATCTGTGGTGCAACTTAGGATGTTTCCCAGAGCAATGAACAGAAGGGAGTCTGAAAAAACCTGCACTTCAGTAGCTCTACTTGAAACTTTGATCAGTTTTTTCTGTTGACAGAAAAACTTCTGGTAACATTTAATTTCTGCAATCTTAACAGTTTAGTGGTTTTCTACCAGTATTAATGTATTGTTTGTCTAAATAGGCAAAACCTTTTACCAGAACAAAGGTAAAATTCCATTTTGCAACTCTGTATTGATTGTCTTCATTCCAATGGTCCTACTGTATGCGGGATCTTCCAGCGGAATAAATAATATAATCTAAAAAAGCAGTTCAAGAAATGCAGGATTTTGCACGTGGCCCATCCTTTTGAAGGGAGTATGCAAATTTCATAGGTACTCAAGTGGCTTTTGAGTTGGTTTAGCTGTGAAAGTGCCTTATGTTTGCTTCATGAAGTTTGGATGCAAAATACTTAGATACCTATGGAATTACCGAACTGATCAACTTTGAGATTATTTCTCTGGCAAAAAAACCCCCAAGGGCTTGCTTAGCTATTGTATTCCACCTCTTCTGCAGTGGCAGTCTGCCACCTCTATAGAAGGGAAGGAATGTTGCTTCCCACACCTTTTCAAACACAAGCACAATGGACTGCTAATGCTCAGGGGTTCTGCATTCGCTTGGAGAGTGCTGGCATCACCCTGCAGTGTCTAATGACAGTGTGGAGAGTTTTTCTTCTGGAAATCTGATTTTTAATATTTATTGTTTTAATCAAGCTTAATAAATTTTGCATTGTTCTGGACCTTGTCAGCTGGGAAAACTGCTCCTTTTGAACACATTCTTTTTACTGTCTTCCGTGTGTGGCAGAGGAATGACTCCAGAACCCTCCCTGAAGAGGTGATTTTCAAGCCTCAGTGAGAAGATGAGCTTGTAATTTCAGAAAGTTTATTGCTGAAGCCTGTTCTTTCTTTTCATAAGTGGGATCATTGAGAAATACATAAAGTTTGCTTATGTTAGTAACTTTTAAAATATCCGTGTCTTCTAGGTAACAACTTAAAAGATGCTTTTTGTACAGAAGCTTATTATGTGTGCWATTGTCATATTCATAGAAGATTAGCTAATTAAGGGATCCATTTTATTTTTAGTATAGTGACAGATCACAGCATGAAGCAAAAAGGATTTAACTTCTCTTTTGAGTTTCAAGGAAAGTTGGTAGATTCCTGCCAAAATATAATCTTGTCCTCATAAGTGAGATGTCACTAGCTTAGCAGTTTTATCCAGTGAATGTGGGCTGCTGCTAAATTTATGTTTCTTTTTTGACTGCTTATATTTTTCTGTCCCCTTTTAATAGAGTTTGAATTCATTTATATTTTTAGTTTGGGTAGGAGTTTTTAACAAGATTTTTGGAAATGGTATTGCTCGACCGCTTGTCCTGTCCTTTTTTTTCCACCCCAGGTCAAATGAATTTCACCTGAAATTTCTGTGTGATTTAATATTTTGGGTTTTTTTTTCATTTCCCATGCTTTGCTATAGAAAGCTTAGTTTAGGTTTATGTCATTATTTTTAGTTAGCATCTCACTCTAAATTTTGATAGCCTATCAGTCATCCTTTGAAATTGTAAGATGAGAGTTAGGGTAAGGCATGACAAGTTCAGGACAGAAGAGTAGTGTGAAAGAACATGGGATTGTTTTGTTTAGTTGGTTTGATAAAGGTGTTGGTCGGTCACTTGTTTGTTTTGTTTGTTGTGGTTCCCCCCCATGTTCTTTATCATCYTTCTTTTGCTGGGTGGAAAATGGAAAGAATACTTCTTCAAGACTTCTGCAATTCTCCTCTGCATAAAAGTGTTTAAATGCTTTTAAAACAGTAATTACATTGGAAAGTAAGATTTCTTTTGAAAAATGCAAGGAATTAAAATGGTAGATAGAACTTTTTGATCAGTTAAACCGTTTTATCAGTATGGATGAAATACRTGGACTGACTGATGCCTGGCTCAGATGGATCATCTGAAGTTGTTGATAGTTGTTCCATGACTGGGTTTATGTGATCCTGGAGTAGTGGGGGTGGAGGAGAGATCCTTTCTATATCACTTTGGTTTGTTACTTCCTGGGAATGAAGGAAGGTAACAAGGATTAAAAATACTCCTCAGTTTAAATGCTTCTAGCTGTGCATTTTATCCAGAGGACCAGGAACTGAATCTGCAAATTTTTTTGATTTTTGTGTTTGTCTACAATTTTGGCTCCAAGTTCCAATTCTTGGTGAATCATTAGTCCCATTTCCTGTTGTGTATTTGAGGAAACCACTACATGTTACTCTGAAGAAGCACACTGTTACAACTGAGTTTGGTTTTTTGTAATTACTTTTGGCGGTGGGGAGGGTGTTTGGGTTTTTTTGTGTGGGTGGGTTTTTTGGTGTTTTGGGGAGAGGTATTTCCTGGGAAAAATGTTGTTGGCAGATGCAGGATTTATTTTGAAAGGGGAATCTTATCTGAAGAATATTATGAAGTTCTGTTTCTATTCCTGCAGACTCTAGTGGCCACAAATCTAGATAGTTTGACGTGGGGGTAGTGACTTATCTGCCTACAAGTTTCCAAGGGTGAAAGTAGTGACTGGACAGCTGCATAATGAAGCCCAAGGCATTAAGATAGGTACTGTCTGTAGGAAGCTGGTGGGATGAGGAGCAGAGTTTACACTGAGGTGGGATGAGGAGCTGAGTCTTATCTGTGTCCCTTAAATGACTAAGGATCTTTAGAGCAGAAAGATAAGAAAGTGGTGCTGATGATCCAAAGTGCAATTTTTGTCTTTTTTCTCCTACACAATATTTAGTTTCTGTGGTAATAACAGAGCTAAGGTGAGAATGCATAGGTTGCTTTAAGACTGGTACAAATTGAGGTATTTTAGTGCATTGGGGTAATACAGTTGTCTGCTTTCTTATGTTAARGATGACATACTAAGAGTGTTGAGTACTTTTGTGATACATATTGCAGAATGGCTATAAGTAGTTCACCAAGAACAGTCGGGTTGATCTGTGGTGTAGACTAATATACAGCTTGCTAATTGTTTATTATAATGGTAAATAGAGAAGAAAAAAATCTTTAAAATCTCTGTGATTCCTTGAAGCTCTGAATCCCTTAATCCCTGCCTGTAGTTTTGCTGGTATAAATATTACTGGGCACTTTCTCAGCATCATCCTCAAGTCCTTAAACTTTTGCAGATTATCGTGATTCTCTTAGTCTCCTTTAGAAGCATTGTAGGAGTTGTAGCTAGGTGAACTATGTTGCATTAGGAGATGAGATGTAATTGCTTCCCAGTGACAGTGTGCAACTGCTATCAGGTAATCTCTCTTCAGCTGCAGTTTACATTCACAGTTACTTGGTTGAGGAAGTTCAAAATCTCTGAGAATTTACATGGTTCCCTCTGTCACTGCAGTTTTCAAGTTGTATATTTGTGAATGTAACCCATAAGGGTCTTAAACAGATACTTCCAAAAGGACTTAACCTATATGAAATTATGTAATATTTGCTTTTGTCAACTTTATATAGATTTGTTGTCATAGCTGATTATTAAAGACTCTGTGGGTGGTATTGTAAGATGCTTCAGTTGAATAGCTAAAAACACTAAGCTGACTTCTACATTGTATGGAGTAATTGTGTCCATGGTGCTTTTGGCACCTCCCAACACTTCTAGATTGTGCAGGATCTGGGGATGGGATGGGGGTTGCCTTTGTTCAGGTTTCCAGAGTTCTCGTTCAAGAATTGATCTTTCAGACATAAAAGTATGGACAATGCATTATCCTTATGAAGGAGTGTCTGAGGAGGGTGAATTCTTTGACTTTTTTATTGAAGGGTGTTTTCTAAATCTGATGTAACTTTGAATGTTTTTCTTTATTACTGATCATTTTTGCTAGGGAGAGAAATACAAGTAGTTCCCAGAGAAATTGGCAGTTGTTGCAAGTGATGAGTTATAAAGAGAAGAATTTAAGAGGCTGACAGACATTGAAGAGTACAAAGAGGCGAGGTGATAAAAAATAATGTTAGTGGTTATAAGAGAAATTTTTCTTCATTGCAAACAGTGAATTTCAAATGTTAAACCACTGAATTTGGTAATATTTAAAGGCTTGTACATAATTTATTTCAGTGAAGTCCTGTAGTTAACTCAGTACATAGCCAACTTCATAAGTTATATGGTCCGCCGTTCATAGCCAAGCTTTGAATTTGGCCTTCATTATTAAAGTTTGGCAGGCCTATCATCCTAGCAGGTGACATTCTCTGTGAGTCCTTTGTCCTTTTTATTGAGATAAAGAGGAATGGTAGTGTGGCTGCAATAGTTGTTAGTAAGGAGCTTCTCAGGTTCTATTTCTGGTGAAATTACTGTCTTGAAATACAAAGACAGCATCTTTGAAGAAGAACTCCAGCCCAAGGTAGTGACAGATTTTAACTGCAAAAGAAACTGCAAGTCTGGATATAGGTAGAGTAAGAAAGAGAAAAAAGTTGTGAGGACAGTCAGGAGGAGAAATCATGCAGATAAACATGAAATGTAACACCTGTGGGAGGGGAACTTGGTATGCATTTTTTCATTAAGTATCTTGTAAAGTTACAAATGTATATAGCATACGTTCTGTAGGGGTTTTTATAGCTAAGCTCCCTAGAAATGCTGTACACTATAAAATGTGAGGAAATCCTAACCTGCTCTTTGTTTGCTTGTTTTCCTAGTTTTTCTCTTGTGTGCCTTACCATGCAAGAAAAAAACCTCTCCTGTTTTTACTTCTATTGGATTGCTTTAACTGTACGGTTCTACATCTTAGTTTATATGGATTATATAAGGAAAACAGGATAACAATGAGGAAGAAAAAGTAGGAAGAATAATAATTTATGTTGCTTATACCTATGTGCATGTATTTTGCGAGTAAGTATGTGCATAGATAGGTTTTGACTGGAAATCTTTGGCCATTCTGTTGCATTTAATGTCTTAGTAATCTGTAGGAGTAAAATATGGGATATTTAATACTGAGAAGCACATAGTTATTATTGTAGGGGGGGGAATCACTGATATCAACACTTCAATATATTTGTGCTAATTAGTTCTTAGTGTATCTATGTATCTTACAAAAAAAATCTCAGAGGGGAGGAGGGTAGCTTTGCAAATACAGTAAAATACGGAGAACTCAGTAAGCTTATTGTTAGAACATAGACACTTATACAGTTTTAAAGATAATTTTTTTAAGAAGTTGTTTTATAAAATAGTTTCTTGCACTTTACCTGCTGGCTTTTCAATTTGGTAGATAACATCTGAACTCCAGCAGAGTTTTATAATCCCCACGTGCTTAAATATACTAAATGTTCTTTTTCCATTAAGGTTAATGTTCGTGAAGAAATTGAAGAGTTTTTTCCAAGAATGTGGAAGATAAATCAAGATAAAAGAAGGCTAATGAAAAGTATTAAAGATCAGAAAATTAAAATTGAATGGGGGAAAAAATTGAACAGAAGATTGGTCAGATAGAAGCACTTGAATATTTTTTTAAGGCTATAATGAATTGTTTGAATTGGGGAAGAATACACGAAGTATGAAAAATGAAAAACTCAATGAAGAATGAAGAAAAGTAGAAAGCAAGAGTGAAGTAGAATTAAAAGAATCTGGAAGAATGAATGGGTCCTAGGTTAAGTAAATGTATGGTTTATGTTCCAGTGTCTGTATGATCAAGTTGTAGATGAATTTGCATGATTACTTAGTTAATAGAGAATTGGTGATCTGGTTCAAGCAGGGACCTATTTGAGGCAAGCATACAATATTAACAGTGGGTTAGCAAAACGAAATTTGTTTTGGAGGGTATTGCCTAACCATTTGTTTTTCAGGAGCAATCAATATAATAGAATTACTGTACTTTAAATGTTAGGAGTTAGGCATTTACACAACCAATACCATTTTTAATACTGTCTTTTTTGTTAGGAGTCTCGCTCCCAGTCAAAATCTCCAGCTGGGAGTCCTGCTCGTGTAAAATCAGAGAGCAGGTCAGGATCTCGCAGTCCATCGAGGGCTTCCAAACATTCTGAGTCGCACTCTAGGTCAAGATCAAAATCAAGGTATGTTCAGAAAGTTATTCAGGTCAGCTCAGTGTTACTGCTGTTATTTTGGTGGGTTGGTGAAGTTTCTTTTCCCCTGTTGTAAAAATGACAAACATTTTGGGGTGTGTTAACAGGGATATGTTAATTTGCCTGTTTGTGCTCATACAGGTGGACAAAGTTGGGAAGTGATTTCATGCGTACGACTTATTTACTATATATTTACTATATATTTAAGTCGGGAAGTTATTTCATGCGTATGACTTATTTACTATATTTGCTATATATTAAAGTTGGGAAATGATTTCATGCATACGACTTATACTACTGTAATTAAAAGTAGTAATGTAGCAATCACAGCTGAAATATGTAGGTTTCTCTCTTCCAGAAGGTAGAGAATGGATTGCATTTCAATTTTGTGAAGCTGCTTCCTTCTCCTGAAATTGTTTATGGGGGAATTCTTGTGTAGACCTCTCCTTTAGGGGGCAAAAAAAAAGTTAAGTGACACCTGGTGCAAAGGCATCAGGGTTGCATAAAAAGATTAAGCTGTCTGAGTGTTGGAAATACTGGAAAACAGTGTTTGTGAATGTTCTTGACATTCTTTCATTGGAGGCTTTAAAAATATAATAAAAAACTGTGTCTTAAATTTGGTGTGGTCCTAATTTATGAAAGTTTTAAGATTTAAATTAATTTTTCAATGCTGCACATGTCTTCTCTGTCCTTCTCTACCCCAAGTATGAATGTGTGGAGGTAAAGCTTTATAGCTTTCAGGTCTGATGGAGCTTGCATGGATCAGAAGAGAGATGTCTTAGGTTTTTTTCTCTAAATATGCCATAAATATTTCCTGGTTTATACTACCTATCTTCTCTATCCCCTTTTAGCAACATATTGATGAAAATGGGGAGAGCTACTGAATCTTTCTTTAGCAACCACGAAATAAACCAGAAAAGAGCATTTGTAGCGCTAGAGGGGAAAGAGGAATGGTCTCATGTCATCTCTCCTTCCCAGTTCTTGGGAGAGATCAGTAATACATCTTCTCTATTTATACACTTTATACTAGAGCAACTGAAAAAGTTTGTGCTCTGAATTGTCATAGTTCAACTAGTTACGGTTTCTCTTCTTGCAGTGTTTAGCCTGGTGATTACCTGTCTGTTTTAAAAAGCTTATTATCAGCAAGGCATTTGCAAAGAAATGTTTGAGGATTAGAGCAGATGTTTGGGTTTGCTTTTTTTCATCAAGTAATTTTCATGCCTTGACAAACTTTGCTTGTAGATATTGCAGCACTGTAGTCCTACCAGATATTTCAGTTTTTTAGTCAAAACAGTACTTTACAGTGTGGCATATCTAGTTTCTGTGCCACTGTGCAGTTGTCAGATAAGCAGGCAAGCTGATGTAAGTTTAAACTCTGAAATTCCTGAAAGCTGATGTGAATATAATTCTCAGTGTATGCCAGAAGGACTCTTGAAAAGAGTTAAAAATGGTACTACCGAGCAGGTTATTAGAGATACATGCAATCTTTAGGTGTGCAAGGTAGAAAAAGCTTAATGGGTTTAATATTGTAGACACCATCTAAAAAAAGATTTTTCTCTAGAAAATGTACTGTTTACAGTTCAATAAATGATGCCCATATGCATTTGCCCTGACTGAAGGCTTTCTCTTTGTCGAAGATCCAGGTCCAGAAGACATTCGCACAGACGTTACACTCGTTCCAGATCCCATTCTCATTCCCATAGGAGACGCTCTCGAAGCAGATCGTACACGCCAGAATACCGTCGGCGCAGGAGCCGCAGTCATTCGCCAATGTCCAACAGGAGAAGGCACACTGGCAGCAGAGTATGTCGTGTTCAAAAAGCTTGAGGATCGACAAAACAATTGCTCCTTGTATCAGTGTAGTCCAGGGTACCTGCAGGCTGAGTTTGACCTGCTGATTTGTCACTGGAGGATGCAGGGATTGGATGGAAGTGGGGGTTATGTGTGGAGCAATCTCTGTCCTTACAGCTGAGCGCTTACTTCTTGGGCCTGCAACTAACTGGCAGGGAAGTTGTAGAGTTTAATTGAAGAACATTCTATTGCAAGTCATTATGTTCAGGTATGGTGATATTGGGCTTCAGTCAGTTCTAGGAGTTGAGATGTTCTGATTCTTTTTTGTTGTTGTTGTTAAAAAAAGTATATAACCTTTACAAAAATGGGACCACATCTGTGTACGCTGGCAACCTGAAAGTATTGATAAGATTGATGTAGGGATCCATAGAAGGAAATTCCCGAGTGTTTATTTGCTTACAGAGCATATGTTGAAGGTTGCTTGTGATTTTAGGCTTCTGATTGTTTAATTTGATTTACCTTGAAGTAAAGCCTTGTGTTGTTAGGTCATAAGTAAATCTTTATAGTAGACTAGAAAAATTTACAGCTGGGAAAAGGAGGCACAGTCAGTCTTTCAAAATGTAGATGAGAAGTGTCTCTGTATGAGCAGGAGGAAGTATAGCTACACTAACCAAAATCTAAAAGATTAATCTTGTCATTCTGAAATTTCTCCCAGTGTCCTTCTTTGTAACAGCAGAATGGTTGGGGTTGAAAATTTTGCCACTTTTATTGTAGAGAGAGCTTGCATACTGGATTGATGGGAGGCAGTACAAAAACCTAATGCAGAAGTTGCCCTTTAGACCTCCACAATCAGTTTAGGCCTTCCAGTGGTGATGTAGTTGTCACTTGGCACTTAGGGTATGCAGACTGATCTCAGTATTCTCTTGCCTCAGAAAAATTCATGGGGTTCAAGTGTAAGAGGAGTGTTAAAAACATGCAAAACAGGTATGGATGTGGGGAGGAATTTGCCTGAGCAATGATTTAAATGACAGATGTCATTATACTTACAGGATTTCTGTAATAAAATTAGTATAGTTGCCAGTGCCATTGAAATATGGAATAAAAAATACATATCTTGATGTGTATAATTAAAACTGTTGAGTTACAAACTGCTAGGTCTTGTGCTCTTTAGCTATAGTGAGGAATTGCAGAATATTCATGTCTTTAAAACACAAGTTTGAACTTTGACAAATGGAAAGAAAGGCACTTCAGATATATGAATAGTGCAGGCATCTTATTTTCACAATAGATTCCTGAACAAATGTGCTGAAAAAGTATGACAGAAGATCTAAACCTTTTCAGTCTTTGAATCAGGCTGAAAAGCAGGCTCTGAGACATATATATTATGCATAGATGACTTACTGAAACTGAAGTACAAATTTCAGCTGTGTCAGCTTCCAGTTGTTATTTTGGCAGAAATATTAAATCTCTGTGCTTGTTGCTGGTGTTTTAAATTGCTGCATCTAGTATTACAGGTGCCAGACACCTAACTGAAAAGCATGTTGATTTTGATCAAAATAATCTTACAGAGGATTTAGCATTAGATACAAATGCTCTGGCATGTAAAGAAATTTTGAACCTAAAAGAGAACTTGTACTATGACATATTTGACTTTGTCTAGTTGGAGTGAAATCTATTAAGTATCGCACATCATGATAGAGAGTGAAGAGTTTTGTGCTAAAGAAATATGCATGCTTTTGGATTACAGTTTCACTGAACTGGCCTTTAACACTTGTTGCTCTCTAGATGAAAGAATCAGGTGCCTTTCATCCAGTTTACAAGTGAAAAGATTAACTTACAAGTGTAAATATTGACTTTGAGTATATTGGATAGGAAATGCAGAAGTGGAGGAAGTTTCAGTAGGAGCTAGATTATAGTTCAGTTATCTGTGCTTAGGAGCTCAAGTGGTCCCATGTAGTGTGGGCAGCTGGAGGCAGTGTGCACTCAGAGTGCCTGTGATGACCATGCAAAAGGGCTAAAGGCTGGAGTTCAGGCTGGCTGACCTGTCTGCAGCACAGGTTTGTGTGTGGTGCCTGCCCCTTGTTGGTAATTTCAATATGGAATACTAATAACATGGATTCCTCTTGTTCTGTAGCTTTTCTGTAAATCAGAATGATAAATTTTATCAACTGTTTTTTACCAACATGAGAAACTTGTCTTGGTATTTTTTCTAAAATTAAAACCATTGAAAGTAGTTGCTTTTTGAAACGATCTTACAATTAGAATGATAACTATTGATGTGTTAAACTGTGTATTACCTGTTTAGTTTTCTTCAGATTAAATTTTTTATAATTGATGATTTTTGATATAAGAATATTCAAATTTTAATAATTTTTTAGAAATGAAAACTAATTGGAGTTGAACATTTGTGTTACCAGGCTAATCCAGATCCTAATACCTGTCTTGGAGTGTTTGGTCTCAGTTTGTACACTACTGAGAGAGATTTACGTGAAGTCTTCTCCCGTTATGGACCTCTGACTGGTGTCAATGTGGTTTATGATCAGCGGACTGGACGATCAAGAGGGTTTGCTTTCGTTTATTTTGAGAGAATTGATGACTCTAAAGAGGTAAATGCATGCTTTGCTACTTTTTTCAGGTGTGCTCTTTATGCACAGTTATCTTCATTATCTTCATTTTTCAGGTGTGCTCTTTGTAAACTTCTTTCAAAGCACAGTTATCTTCATTAACTGTAAAAAAAAAGACAAGTTTTTGAGTGTGTATTCACTAACAGATTCTCACACTGAGATTAATTTAAATGCTTTGTTCAAGCAATGTGGGTGGCACTTCTAAACAAATGAAGCATTTGAGTTCGGTGTTCAGGTGCATGGGCAGATTTTGAGCATAAGCTGTCTGTATTAAATCACCAATGAGCGCTGGACTTTGATTTTAGTCTGTTACTTCAAAATGCAAATAAATCTTTAAGGCTTCCATGTTTAAAGTATTTTTGAATCATTTTGGAAGTTAAAGTTTTAAGTTGTTTTCTGAATGAAAACTCTGGTGATTCCCTGTGTGTTTTCTCCTTTTAGGCGTGTCTTTGTACATTTGAAAAACAGTGGGGCTTGTCTTGATTTGTGCCTTGGTCGATTGCTTTCCTGGTTGTTTAACAGATAGCTGTTAATAGACTGAGTTGTTAGTATAATTGATCTGTAAGGAAAGAATCAAAGAATATGAACAGCAGCCTGTGTTATGATTCACCACAATTTACATTAAGCAATAGTTTTTTTACCCCTGTAATGATACCGTGAACTTTACCACATTTATTGAAATTCATAGATAAAGTTGCTATTAAAAGTAAAGACACCGTCTAAAAACTACTTTAAACCTGCATTGTGTGCATCTCTTTCTTTGGGACAGACTTCATCTTGTTTATGGATTAATAGGTTTGGGCAGATGTGCTGTTTGATTCTGTGTGCATTTGCTAAGTTTTATTTGTAAGGAGACACTAAATATGACTCCTCTCCTTATAGATGATTTAGTATTGAAGGCAGGGAGGATGACAGCTCTGGAAACTATCAGGAGCTGAAAAATAAGAATGCTGCTGCTACTTGATGATATTTAAATTAAAAAAACCTTGTATTTGGATTACTTGATTGAATTAAATTCTTGTGTTTGACTTCTGGTATGATCCAGAATCAGTTATGGGAAGAGTAGTCTTGCAGATGTATATATGTGTGCTTGTTGCAAGTTATAGAGGTAAGTAAAAGGACATAAAACTTCCTTTAGTGTCCCTTCTATATTCTCAATGCAGTCTCAGTTAGAGAGGTTGATAGAGACATTAATGGGGTGGAGAGCTGGATATCCAGCTGTCTTTAATGGCCTGCTCTGTTCTAACTTCTAGCCTTGTATTTTTTTTGCACACTGAATTTGTTGGGATTTTGAAAAAGTGGCTGTTTTGCAAAACATTTCACATCAGAAATATTTGCCCAATATTCCTTGGCACATTAATGTACCAGTCTTGTCTGTTTTACAGCTTCATATGTCTTTAGAGGTAGGTTTTTTCCTTGGTTGCCACGGGCAATGGTCATGCGTGATACCATGCATTTCTTAAAATGTTCCGTGTAAATAGCATGAAGTAATTTGTTTAGCATAAAGCTGTTTTGGCAGATGCTATGAAACTGGAATGCAAAGGAAAACAAAAAGAGATGTTACTTCCATTCAGAAATACAGAAGTAAAGACTAGGGCCTTAAGCAGGAACCGAAATAATTTGGAATGTAGTTAAACCCTTTTTTTTTTTTCTCCAACGGGTTGGTGCCTGAAGAAGGGGAAAGGATGAAAACTCTCCCAACACCTGGAATTTCAATGTCTGAAATACTTTGGCAAGAAGGACAGAAGCAAAACTTGTTTATTTGACTTATTTCATGAGCCTTGAGGACAGATTTGAAGATGGCAATAAGTGGCAGCTGGTGTAGAAAAAGGGGAGGTACATAAATGTAGGTATATCCAGACATATAGCTAGATAGCTGTAGGTATGAAATTTTGTGACAGGCCCTGTAGGAGAAAACTGAAGGAAATGTAACATTCTGTGTTTGGAAGATATGCATACTCAGCTTTTCACACTAAAAGCAATGACACTTGAATTACTTCTGTTCTGAATAACTAACTCCTCTTAAAAATAATAATAATTTTTAAAACTCCAACCAACCAAAAACAGCAACCAGAATCCCAAACCTTCAACATCCAAAACCTCTAAATAAAGAGATGATATATTGAACTAAATCCCAGCCCTTTTAAAGATAGATGGATTAAATGAGAGTAGAACTCTAGAGAAAAAGTTGAGTCTCTCTACTATTGCCCTTCAGGAAGGCTAGCATAGGGAAGCTTCTCAGTAGACATGCTCTGAAATACAGGTAATACTAAAAATTTACATCAAATTAATTGTGAGTAGTTATGTTTAAACTTTCATAACTTAAAGATTAATCACTGTCAGTTCTGCATGGATTCTTGTGCAGCTAAAAATCCCTTAGGATCTTTGTCATCCCTGTTACCACTTTTACAAACTGGATCAGTTATTGAACTAGTTAAAGTGTTGCTGTGAGTTGTGATTCTGAAACCAAGTTGTGCAGTGGCCATATGGTGGTAAAGACATTTTGGGTTGTCAACTAGATCGATGTATTGGAACTCCAAAGACAATGTAAAGTAGCATTGCTTTAAGGTGATACTTTTCAGTGTCCTAAAAATACAGAAGGGGCAATTTTAAAGTTGTTTTTTTTTTACTTAAACTGTTTTAAAATTTCAAAATTTCAGATTATGACACCATAGCAGCCTTGTTGTTAGCTGTTCATGAGCATCTTGATTATAAAGAGGAACAGAAGCTTAGCTTTTGATAACTACTACACATAGAAGCTGCCAAAGCATCACAGTAGCTTCAGACATTCCACTACAACAGGACTGAGAAAGAAGTTTTCAAAGCATGTGTCCAGTCCAGGAGATTTCTTGTAGAATATGTTCTGTTCTGTTTGAAACTCTGCCAAGGTTAGGATGAAACTTCATGATCAGACAGAAGGTTCCTTTTCCATCAGATGTCTTTTATTGCAGTGGTATAGTGTTTGCAAAATAACACTCAACTGTTTTCTTAGGTGTTGATCCTTATTGAAGATGCTCGTGGACACTGTCTTAGTTCAAAGTGTGATAGCAGACAGTAAATGTCAAGGACTGATGGATGTCTAGGAAACAACTGATGAATGTCTAATGATTGTATGGGAACCTGAGGACATGCTGTGCCAATGTTCTTGTCTGTCAGCTTGTTCAAAGCCTGTGTCAAAAGCTTCTGTCATTATGTGCCTAGTTTTCGAATGGGTGTAGAGAGTTTCATTTATTGTAAAATTTCTGTATTTCAAGAAGTTGTTGGTTTTTTAAAAATACTTGGTATTGCTTTTTTGCCTTGGGTGGTGCAGTGTGTCTCATCTTGGCCACCCTTTTCCAAGTCCTCAGAATGTGCAAATCCTTTGCATGTGCAACATGCGAAGGGCAATATCTGTAAACATCTGTTCAAGACTTGTTTCTCACACTCTCTTACATAGTCTTCAGTATTGGCAACGCTGGCATGCAGCCAGTGTTGTAATGTTGTTTTGCAGTGTTTTCACTAAATAATAGAGGATATTCATCTGCCTATCACGTAAGGACTTTGCTCCTGTGTTTAAGAGGATTACAAACTTCTGTGTACTAGGATGAGAAAAAATTAGATTGATGGAGGAGGAATTGATTGTTTCAGGGTCTTACTTAACAGTAAGTTGAGAAAATCATGAGTGAAAAGTGCTGGCTGTTCTAGGGACGTGGTTCTTACTACAGTTACCAGGGATGTCATATGCTGCTAAACCAGCTTTTCAGTAGCCCAGACTGTGAAGTGTTAGTTGTTTAAACTGAGGCTACTATGAATGTACTGTCTGTAGGAGGAACTCATCTAAGAAGCATCAGCTACAGCAGCTGTTGGCAATATGGAATTTTCTAATGCTAGTTAGATATTCTTCAAAAAGTTTTGAGCATCTTTCCAGAACCATTTTCTGAAGTGCTGTTCATTAACAATCAACACAAACCAGTTACATCATTCAGTTGCCAAAGACCAGAATAATAATGGAGTTTATCAGTTCAACTTGAAAAACATATAATGTGTGGTGCAAGCAGACTAGCTTATAACCAATGTTATTGAAGCAAACTCCCATGGCTTGTTGAAGAAATAGTTTAAATATTGTTTGTGGTATCAAAAACACCCTTTGATATACCAGAAAAGAGCACTAGAAGGTCTCAGATGTTTGGAATTACAAGTTACAGACTTCTGGAGACTCTGAAATACCATGAAATTTCTAATACTTGCAGGAACATCCAGTTCTTCATTCTGGTTCTCTAAAATCCTGTGTTTCTTGACTCTGAAGCTCTAAAGTAAGCTTTAAGGATAATACGTTGAATCCATCAATGCTGAAGCTCATAATTGTATATGTTTAAAAGTTATCATTGAAATCTCAAACTAGAGAATGTAAATTGAATGTTGTTTGAAAGTGAAATGGACACTTTTCACTTTTCACAATTGAGCTTGGCAGACTGCAGCAAGTGTAAGAAGATGAGTTTCTTTGTTAATTCTATCCGGTTTTTTTTTTTTTTAGAATTTTTTTCAGTTGTTCTCAGTAAATCCGGAACTGAATGAGTAATCAATTACTGGAGGGGGGAATCTAATCCATTGTGTCTTTCATCCCTTGCTGTACCTGTGATGGAGTGGAGATGATATTTTTTTCAGTGTCATTAAATGCGGAAGAGAAGAACTTCCAGTAAAAAACAAAGAAACCCCTGAAACTACAGAGAGGAAAAGAAAACACAGTACCTTGTGTAGTTATTTTTAAGTTGTGAGAACATATTTTCAAAATAAGTCACAATATAAACTGCTTGTGTTTGATTATTTAAGCATATTCAGTCTGTATGTTGCTAACTTCGTAGTGATTGAAAGTTATTGAAATAGTTGTCTGGACTGGAAGTCTTTAATTTTTTTTAGTGAATTCTTGATTAACTAATACCAGCCACCCATGTAAGTTTGTGCATTTAATTAAAAGTTGTGTTTCCAAACTTGTTTTACTCTATCTACCTAATTGGTCATACATGTAGAAAACATTACATACTGCATTAAATATTGGATTACATTGAAATCTTTGTTAAATTTATTGCTTTCTGACTTTTCTGAGCCACTGGAGATGATACTGTAGTTCAGGAACTGCTCATTTTGTCAAACTAACCCTTATAGGTAATCAGTTTTCTTATTATAGATAGTGTGCTGAAGGTTTAAAACTCCAGAACTTGGAAAATGTGATCCAAGATTGAACTTATGCCATTCCTAGYCCTAGTTCTGTGTTCTGACTGCAAACATACTGGTGTATATTCTGGCCTACAAAAATCAAGTTTTCCATAGAATTTGCTACTAGAATTATTATTATATGTTTATAGGAATGCTGTGCTCTTGCTTACTGTCCTCTTGCAAAAGCCATGCAAATCTTTTAACACCATTCAGATATTTGGAAAATAATCTAGGTTGTAATAAAAATAGGTTGTTGACTGTTAAAGACTCTCTTAAGAGGGTATTCCATGTCTTAAAACCCAATATTATTTGATTTTTTTCTTTTTAAAGTTTCATTTCATCATCTTTAACAGTATTTGAGAATTTATTAAACAGTATTGGAGAATTTGGCATTTTTAGTGAGAATATGCAATTTTTTCTCTTTGACACTGAAATATTCTTAACACAGCAGTCATGCATACCCAAAAGCATCAAGAAAATGAAACTGAAATTTTATTTGAATATGACCAGGAGTAAGAAAATTTTGTAAAATCCAAAACTTTATTGTAAACTACTTTAACTTTCAATAAAGCACAGAAATAGCAGTGATAAGGATCACTTATATATTTTTACAGCCTTCATACCAAATAAATACTGTTGTATCAGTTACAYGAACGCAGGTTTTCAGAGAGGGCTTTTTGTCATCTTGCAGCAGTCCTTACCTAATAATGTCAGCATAAGTGCTTTACTTCAAAGACCTGAGGTTTGCAGTTAAGAGTGGTGCAGACAATCCTCTCTTTAGAAGCAATTTCCAGTTGCTAATTACTGAATATGAGTGATCCATACTATTAATTGTTGTAGGTTTTGGCCTTCCTGAGTTTGGGGATGCAGTCAGAACTATAAGAGGCTTTATTGGTTTTGTCTATCTATTAAAGATTTTTTTCTATTTTAAAAAATTTTAGTTGGCAGTTATTGCTGACAGCTGTAAAAGGAAAATGCTTTAATATTTGGTAGGACATTAGAAATTATGACCAGGTTGTCAGGAGTTCTGTGCAGTCTGGTAACCATGATCTTTATCCACTGAAATGTAACACATTTCCTGGTGTTTCTAAAACAAACAGGCAGCTCTCAAAATTAATTCTTCAGTTCTTTTGCTGATGTGTTGGTCTTCTCTATTCTGCTCTCTCTGTCAAAGAATTCTTCCTCTGGAAGAGGTGTTAGTTGGCTTAACTAAGTAAGACAAACATGCCAGATGTTCTGGATTTGAGGTTGCTTCTTGTCAGCCAGGCTTATTATTCTGCAAGTTGTTGACTGGACTTGAAAATGCCATGCTGCAAAAAATTTCTTATAATTTAACTTGCTGCATTTGCAGAAAGATGTGTTTCATCACGAAGGTAATTTTTCAGCCAGATATTTGCAGCCTTCGTTGTTAGGCTTGTGCACACATACTTTCCTAGGATGCATGCACAGATTTATTTTCATTTACGTCATCCTTGTGGGAAAGAAAAAAGTGTTCAGTCTAGAAGACTAAAGCTGAGGAATCTGTTTTAGTCACAAAATATACCTGAGTGTATGTTGAAAAGGCTTGAAGTGCTCTTTGCTGTGCCTTGCAGTTGGCTAAATGTAGTTAGTTTTGTACAGAAACACAAATCACTAGGTGGCGATATAGCATGGACACAAACAGTATTACTAAAATACAAACTCTCTCTCAATAAATACATCAGTGATCATCAGTCACCTCCACTTTGGACACAACAGTTAAATCATGTGGATATCAGGTTTCTGTATCTCCTTTACAATTTGTATGTAAGTTCAGTAAGGCTCTTGTTAGACTTGAGATTTTTGAATAAATGTTTCATTATTAAAAAGAAAAAAAAAATTTCTCTGCTTAGAGCCACCTTCACGTTTTGAAGTTTTGTGTTGTTTTTTGTGGATTAAAAAATAGCCAAGTGGTTATGTTCTTTAGCTCAAGATTGTTACTGTCTGTTTTCCAGACAYGAAAAATTAAAATAATGTGTATTGGACTAAGTGCTGTGCGTAGTGTTGGGAAGTAAGTGGTGTGTATTGGTATTTCAGGGATTCTGTAGCAGATAACAAAAGCTATTAAAATTCAAAAAGTAAATTTTTAAAAAATCCTTTCAAGTCCATCATAAGCTGTTAAAATTAATTGTTGTGGATTTGTTGGGGTTTGGGTGTTTAGGTTATTTTTGCATGAATATAAGTCTCAAAAGTTCACTGTGCTCCTTTGAATAACTTACTTTGATGGTTTGAGTTTGTGAAAGGCCATTGTATTGATTCTCAGAGTGGAGGAGCTGGGGCTGGAACACCCAGCGAGTGCGTGCAGGGGCTGCGGGCAGTTCTGAAGGCACAGGCGTCTGAGCGCAGAGCCTTGTGTGTATCACTTAAGCGAGCTGCTATTGTGAGAGGGAGTGGGGAGGAAGGTTGTAATTAGGTATCCATGTAGGCTGAACCCGCCATTTTACTAAGCTCTGCTGAAGTAGGTCCTTGTAAGGGAGATGGCAGGAGGCTGGGAGAGCATGAAATGGCAGCCGACGAGCAGTAATCCGGCCATATGCACCCTACAGGAAGCCACTGTTTTGCACAGCTTTTGAATCCGCCCGTCCCCTCTGGGGCAGAGACGGCGCTAGGAAAGATGCAGTTTTGAGAAAAAAGCTGGTTTGACTTTCAGTTTGCCTTTCAGATGGGTAGAAGATAAAGTCTAGGGAGAGTGGCTGTGTTAGTGGTTAGCCTGTGCTCCCTTAAGAAGGGCTTGAGAGTCGCATTAGTTCGGCCCCCCAGTGCAGTCCTGTAACACCACCAGCACACAGGCATGGGGACAAGAGATGAGCCAGTCGCCACAGTGGGGCACTAGTAACCAGTCGAAACAAGACAAGTTCCGGGCTGGTTTTTCTGGTGGAAAATAATGTGTTTGTACATAGCCTTCCATAGTTACCAGTAGGTAGCAGATGTCACATCCCTGTTCCTTGTCTCTCCTGCAGGCAATGGAGCATGCAAATGGAATGGAGCTGGATGGCAGGAGGATTCGAGTGGATTATTCAATCACCAAAAGAGCGCATACACCCACCCCAGGCATCTACATGGGCAGACCAACACAGTGAGTTCAGTGGATTTAAACTGAGTGCTGGATTCTTCTGGTTGAAGAAATCACTCATATAAAGAATGCAATACTGTGGTTCACATACACTCTTAAATCCTACTGTTGTTTATTGTATATTTATAGAAATATTTAAGGACCTGTTAATAAAAAATAATATCCAGCATGATCAGTTAATGTATCCTTAGCCTGTGAAATACTAAGGTGCCCATTTGCCTTTGATTTTGATGGGAATTGGCATCAAATCCCTCGTTTTTCTGGGAGTTTTTGAACGTGTTTTTATTTAACTACTTTGTCTGTATATTTTTGTGATACAGTCTTAAGTGTCTGATTTACTACAAGACCACTTTAAAAAGATTTAAAATAATTTATATTTATCTATTTAATAATTTAACTCAAGATGAAGACTAGATATATGAAGGGGGTTTTGTTTTTGTTTTTTCTTTTCCCCTAATAGCAGTGGAGGAGGTGGTGGTGGTGGAGCGGGTCGTCGCCGGGACTCATACTATGATAGGGGGTATGACAGAGGATATGACAGATATGAAGAATATGACTACAGATACAGGTACCTTATCTTTATTTCATTTCTGTAACAGTGGATTTGTTGGAAAGTTAGATGACAAAACATACTCCGTTTGTAGCAATATTCTGCATACATGTGTGTTGTGTGTTAGAGCCTCATTCCCGTAGGTTTTATGGGACTGAAGTAGTCAGAATCTTAATTGTTTATGTAATTTGGTTTTTCTGTTGGGCAAGGGGTTAATTTTGCCACGTTAAGGAGGTGTAGAGCATGTATCCCAGGAATCAAGTGGACAGATAAAAAGGGAACTCATTTTTCTATGCTGTATATAGAACCAGGGACAGCTGATACACACTGCTGTTTAAAAAGGGATTATTTGTAGATGGGATTTTTAATGCTTGACATTTCATAACCATCTTGCTGTTTTGAAAGTTATCTGGTTTCAGAGAATGTTGTTCAACAAGAATTGTAGGCATCTGGAAAAGCACTTTATGCGTTTGTAAGGCTAGTGAGAGTTTATTAAATTCTTTGTCTGGGAATATCTTAGAGTTTAAACACATCAAATAGAGAAATATAAAAGCATTTGTTAAATAACCATAAGCCACAGCCAAATAAAGCAGAAATCATTCATGCAGGCCAAGTCTTTCAGCACTAAGGAAGTGGTTCTGTTCTGTAGAAGTGATGTGAATAAGGCTCCTTTCATAATGGATGTTGTTTGGTTTCTTTTTTAATTTCCTTTAAAGGAGACGATCACCATCGCCTTATTATAGTCGATACCGATCGCGATCAAGATCCCGTTCCTATAGTCCAAGTAAGTAAATACAAGTGAATAAACAGGATCTGGCTGACATAAACATTGTTATATGAATTGATCAATGGGAGTTCTGAATGTGAAAGCAAAAAAAGCTGGGTACAGTTAAGTTGAGATAATGTGTACAGTTAGTTTATGATTGTGTAATTAGTAATTGTGTCATTTTTGGTTTTTCCAGGGCGCTACTGAAGATCAGAAGAGTTGCAGTTGAGGACTTGATTTTTAAATACAAAGTTCAGATCTTTAGCTTCCCTACTGCTTCCCCTTCCATCTTCCCTTTCTTGTCCTCCCTCCAGCTCTTTCACAGGTCTTTGGTTCATTTAGAATATACATATTTTCAGTTGAAGTATTCCTATTTTCCACCCCTTCTTATTGTAATACTCTTAAATATTGTAATTGTTGTAGTTTTTGTGTAGTAAAACATCTTGAGAAAAAAAAATAGAAAACCCCAAAGTGCTGATACATTTTGGAAGTCATTCCTATTTTATTTCTAAAACAATTGGACTCCTGACTAATCAGAAGAAAGCATTGATATTTTTAAAGCTTGCATGTCATATGTAGTATACACACTCGGATACTTTAACATAAACCTGCATTTCCAAGTAACTTGTTAATCTTTCTGTTAAAATGTTTACCTATTACTTTGATAAACAAGTAATGACTTTGAGTCTTTTCTGTAATGATAAATTTGCTTAGATAGTCATGAACCAGAGATTTTTTAAATTTTTTTTTGTCAAGTAGTTGCTTTGAAAATAGACTGTTTGAGCTAGATCAGAGTTTGGTATTTGACTGACTGGGAGAACAGATCCTTGTACACTCAAAATTAAGACTGTGTTTTATAGAAAAAAGTTTCTGGATTACTACACAGTGGATAACAGTTGAAATTAAAATTGTTAAATTCCTGGGGTCTTTGTGGTACTTCATTGAATATTTCCCCTTAATTGGTGCAAGAGAAAAATATTTATTGAACATAGCAATTAGTTATATAATTTGCTGTTCATGAAAGAAAAAATGGCCATCTTTTTGGTATTGAAATAATGATGGAGCAAGTTTTGTTTCCAGTCCTTTTTGAACTTTTGGAAGTACGGATGGAAAAACCTACAGCTATGTGTAAACCTTTTTTTTTTCCTCAATAAAAGTTAAGTCCACTGATAATGTGGTTTCTTGTCTTTCATTCTGCATCTTGTCTCACTTAGGTTAAACAATACTTGATACTGGGGTGTGGATGATAAAGTCAGCTTTTACCTGTCTTTTCAGGAGCCTTGTCTTCCCTGAGAATCAGTGTGTGGTTATTAGGGATGGCTAAGCAGGGTGGGTAGTCCAGCTTTCTCTTGTGCCATCCTCGTCACTTGCTGGAGTTGTGGTGAGATGGTGGAATAAGAGAAGYGCTGTTGACTTTGTTTAATTTTCTGACAAGTGGCTTGTTGAGTGCTGATATTGCCACGGCAGATGGAATACAGCCACAAAGCCTTTGCAGCAAATTTTCATCCTGATTGTCAGGGAAGGCCACCAAAAGAGTTTGACATGATTTTAAGAGGGTAAGTGTATGAAATGTAGTTGCATTAGCTGTTTCTGTGTTGGTGCCAGGAACTATTAACAAGTAGTTGAAAGAAACACCAGCACACATCTTTAAAGCTTGATAGAATATGCCAGAAAAATTGGTGACAAAACAATTTCTAGCTGGTTATTGCTCAATACCTTTGAATCTGTGATGTCTTACCATAAATTTCAGTTGAAAATTCTTAGTAAATTGAAAGCAGAGTAGCTGAAACACTGAAGCCAAATCATTCAACTTTGATGAATTTACCAGTATTTATTGATGATCCAGATAAATTAGGAAATGTTAAGAAAATTGCTTTCTGTAAACCAAAGTCCCAATATCTCAAGCTAAAGAACTGTTGGTATATTTAATTTTGGTTTTGTTCTTCCAAAACATGGAAAGCAGTGTGCAGAAACAGTGAGTTAGCCAGTGTGACACCCAGGCACAAGAAGGACTGCAAGGAGGATCCAGGGAGCTTACAGGCCTATTGGCCTGACCTTGGTGCCCAGGATGGTTATGGAGCAGCTGTCTTGAGTGCCATCATGCATACAGGGCAACCAAGGGATCAGGCCCTGCCAGCATGKGTTTAGGAAAGGCAAGTCCTACCTGACTAACCTGATCTCATCCCATGACCCAGTGACCCACTTAGTGGGAGAGGGAAAGGCTGTGGATCTTGTCTACCTGGACTGCAGCAAGGCCTTTGATAGATACTGTCTCCCAGGGCATTCTCCTGGAAAAGCTGGCAGTCCCATGGTTTGGACTGGTGCACTCTTCACTGAACAAAAAAACCAGTCTGATATCTGGCCCCAGAGGGTAGAGGGGAGTGGTGCCACATCCAGCTGTTGGCCGGTCTCAAGAGGTTCTCCAGGGCCAGTCCTTTCCATATCTTCATCAGTGATCTGGATGAGGGGATTGAGTGCACCCTCAGCAAGCTCACAGATGATGGCAAGACGGGTGGGAGTGTTGATCTGCAGGAGGGTAGGAAGGTTCTGCAGGGGGGTCTGGACAGGCTGAGGTTCAATAAGGTAAAGTGTCAAGTCCTGCGCTTGGGTCACAGCAGCCCCACACRGTGCTACAGGCTGGGGGCAGAGTGACCAGGAAGCTGCCTGGCAGAAAAGGACCTGGGGATACTGGTCCACAAGCTGGCTGAGCGTGAGCCAGGAGTGAGCCCAGGTGGCCAAGAATGCCAGCAGCAGCCTGGCTTGGATCAGGGATAGTGTGGCCAGCAAGATTTACCAGTGATTGTTCTGCTCTGCTCAGCACTGGAGAGCCACACCTTGAATCTCGTGTCCAGTTTTGGGTTTGTGAATTCAAGAAAGACATTGAGGCACTGGGGTGTGTTCAGAGAAGGGCACCGGAGCTGGGGAAGGCTCTGGAGCACAGGTCCTGTGTGGAGTGTCAGAGGGAGCTGAGGGGGGTTAGCCTGGAGAAAAGGAGGTGCAGGGGTGACTGCATCACTCTACAAAGTGCCTGAATGACGCTGTAGAGAACTGGGGGTTGGTCTCCTGTTCCAGACTATAAGTGATACATCAGGAGGACCCTGGCCTCAAGCTGTGCCACTGGAGATTCAGGTCAGGCAAACGTTGGAATGGATTCCCTGCCCAGGGAGGTGGTGGAGTCACCATCCCTGAAGGTGTTGTGTTCCAATGTGGCACTCAGTGCCAAGGTGGTGATTGGTCAAAGGTTGGACTTCATCTCAGAGGTCTAGATCGTCCTGTGTGGATTATGGAAGGCAACGTGCAGAAGCAGTGAGGCAGCCAGATGCAAAAGCATGGGGAGTAGCTGCAGTGTGGGTTGAGGGAGGCATTCGGGCTCAGGGAATTAGGATAACAGGAAGTGAGAGTGAGAGGTGGCTACTTTCTGCAGTTTATGGCATTTGTGGCCTGTAATTGTCCAGGCTTGAGAGATTTTGCCAGCTAGGGAGCAGCTCAGCACATATGTTGCCTAGAAGCTGAAGGAGTGTTGCAATACTGAGCTTGGAGATTGTTGCTTCCAACAGATAGAGCTGTCGACCTAAACATCCTACTTAGCACAAGTCCATATAAAGTTATCGGTGGGAGCAGCATTGTGTTACATGGTTCTTTTTGTGCTTCATGTTCAGTGATGTAAGGCAGTCCACTTGAAGAACAGGTGAAAGTGGTAATTCCTGCTGTCCTGGACATACTTGTAGATGTCTGAAATGTACGAATAATTGCTGGACTTAATTGGCCATCTCTAAAACTGGCAGTCCTGAAAAGGAAAGGGTCATTTGCAGCTGTTTCCTCATTTGTGGGTGGGGCTTTTTTGGTTGGTTGGTTTGTTGGTTGGTTGGGGTTTTTTAACTGAGATCACTTGGGCAGAGATCTCTGGGTTAGCATGGGTTTTTTTTAACTTTTGTGGCTTGCATTCTCCCCCGGAATGGGAGTCTCATCTCTGCTTTATTATGAATGGATTTAGGAACACTGTTTCTTTAAGCTCCGGGTTCTGTGTATGAAATTTATTAGCCAAAGTAATTGTAACTGTTTCTGCAAACACAGCTACTGAAATATACATAGTTTTCTCTAGACATTTTTGTACTTCTAGTCCTAGGTGAATTGTTAGTGTAGCCAGAACTCTGAACAAATACTACACTTTTACAACAGAGTGACAACAAGTCAACCTAAGTAAAAAAACTTGATGTTACTCTGTGCTAGGACACAAGAAACTGAAGTTCAGAATAAGCTGCAGGGGATATTTAAATACTGACTTTAGACAAACCTGACGTTTATCTAGGTTTATGTATAGCCTCAATTCTAGGCGTAGCCTAGAGAATGCAAGATAACACTTGCTCTTAAATATGTCCTGTTCCCAAATGCTTCCAAGAAGTGGCCACAAGAAGTTCACAACAGCTGCTACCCAGGCTAGTCCGAGGCTGTGCATGTAATGGAAAATTTGTACCCGATGGCAACAGTTAGGAGACATACTGGTTTACATGTGGAGACAGAATACCTTCCATGAGGGGGTGTGTGTATAAAGACAATGCACATGAGAGGAAGTTTATTAAGACTGTTGTTTAGTCATTTGTCCTGTGTAACTATACTTCAAATCTGTAATGACGTTAAGACTTGCTATTGCAGTACTCAGCAAAGCATTTGACTGTGGGGCTGCATGATGTGGAAATGGTGAGGCCCAGGCAGCTCGAGCATGCTTTTTGGGAAAGCACCTTCTGCTGCATGGCTTCACAAAGTAACAACTGGTCAGGCAGACTTTGCACCACTGCTGCCCTTTACTATCAGTCCACTTAGCTGCTGCAGTCCTCTAGAGCTAATGTGAATAACCAGAGAAGAAAAACAATCTGGGATAAACATTTTCTATTGCTTTCTACCAGAAGCAATTTGGTTTTTTGGCTGGGCAAGTGATGTGAATGAATTTCCCTCATTCTCAAAGTCACTGCCCTTGCCTTTTAAACAGCAGCATAAAGGAGAACAAAAATGCACCTGAGCTACCTCACCTGCAGTGTCTGTAGACCATTTCTTGTTTGCTGACGTTTTACTTCTGCATCAAATCTTTCAGGTAGCACTGCATCTGTACATAGACAGGTAGGGACTGTTCGGCTCAGCAGAGGAATGTTTTTCTATCTTTCATACACTTGTATTTGTAAATACAACACTTTGATCAAGTATGGGTAGAAAACAGCTTGCCTTAAGTAGGTCAGTATGTCCAGAGAGCACAAAAAATACCGCCATCACCCTTTCTCAGTTTGAAGTATTAAACTGGAACAAATAAACCCTAATACTTTTCCTTCTCTTGCTTTAGATACAGAAGTTGAAACATTCATTAAAACTGGCAGATACACTAATGGCCTTGGAAAGGCTATGAGCCACTTCAGTGGGTCTGTTGCTGAATTTCCTGGGGAAGTGAGAGACCACCTTATACAGAATGATTTCTTAACCTTTGTGTTAGCAACTGAGGCTACATTTTTGATATCTAATGGTAGATCTCTTTCACATTCAAATAGCAACTTAATTGTTTTGGCAAAACATGAATGAAGATCTTTGTCAACAAAGGTCTGCAAACACTTTTTTAAGTCTATGTGCAAATGCTATGGTGCAAATAATTGTCCCACTGTGCAAAAGGCACAGTGGGAAGTGGTGCTTCCTGTGTAAGATTATTTTTTTAGCTTAAAACATAGTCGTTTCTCTGTACCCCCCTTTTTCTCTTTTTTTCCTTTGTCTTTGGTGGAGCCTTCTGACTGTGAAGGTATCTGATACGTTAGGGATCGAGAATGGAGAGCTGTGGTTACCCAGAGCCAATATTGGTGCAACAGTTCCACCAGTTCTGATCTGTGATTCCACCCTCATTCTTCCAGTACCGCATTAGGACAAGGATGCACTCTCTGCATAGCATCTCAAGTTCAGTAATTTAGAATCTGCCAAAACTTCCAGGCTCAATTTTCTCATGCTGAACCAGTCCCATAGTACTTGGGTTATAGCAGCAGTGGTAAGCAGCACAGACATGAGGTAATCTTCCACCATGCTTCTTTGTCTTTCAGGATTTACCCCAAAGGAAAGTACAGACAGAGAACTCCTCAAGTAGCTTTCAGGTGTATCACAGGGGCTTGTATAGACTTTTATATTTGCTTTAAAATAAATAAATAAAATCTATAAACTAACTGGGGTAGAACAGTGGATCAGTTCTGTGTGGAGTGCAGTCTTGCAACTCTCTGGACAGAGGAACCATGGGCTGCCCGGACCCCTTTTCCTCACTGTTCTATTTTTGTTCCTGTTCTCAGCATGATAAGTAGCCAGCCTTTTGCCAGTTTGGTTTGTGGATCCAAGGGTATGAGGGAGATGTGTATTTGCAGTACTACCTCAACAATTGTAAGATGACCCTCTTTGTCTCACGGTAGAAATCCCATAAAAGTCATGGAGATAAGGATAACCTGATGGATGGCTAAAGGTAGCTGATGGGTAGGGTATCATATCCTATATGACATTGGGATTTAATAATTTGCAGTGGTTCTACTGTTTTTTACAGGTTCTGTGGAAGCAGATGCCTAACTCCCACAGCAGTGCAGGAGAGAGGAACCAGGGAGCATTGATTACTAAATCACTGTTGATGATACATGATTCCACTACACTAACAACACACATCATTACAAATATTGTCTAGCATCTGATCTCACAATAAACACACAGACTGCCTTCACCAGGGAACATTCGACTGGTTGATGACTCTCACGTGCACTGCTGGGATATTTTGGTGTGATCTGAACTGTGGTAGGATGGCAACAGAATGGAGGACTTTGCCAGCCAGCAGCTGTCTCCTGCTTCTCACCTTTCACAGTCTAACATGCTTTCCTAGTGCTCCTATTTCTTGTCTCCTCCTTGATCTAGATGTCAGCTTTCCCCTTTCTCCGGACCACTGGATCCAGTGCAGGATTGGGCAGAGAGGAGTATCATCTAGGGAACAAAAAGGTGATTTCTTTCACACCGAAAAATCCCAGATGTCAAATTTGTAGTTATTTTACAGCTGAATTCATCTGGTTGATGATCCTCACTTCCAGGCAGAGCTGCTAATTTGGATTTCTCTGTTGTACCTCTAACAGTTTTGTGTGGTAAATGCTTAGGAACTGGTTTCTTAAAAAAAAACCAAAACCAACCAAACAACAACAAAAACAACAAAAAAACCCCGAAACAAACAACCCAAAAACAAACAAATGAACAAAAACCCCCAAAAAACCCCTCAAAAACCCCCAAAAAACCCCTCAAAAACCCCACAAACACACAAAAAAACCCCAAAACCCAAACTCAAAAATCCCCCAAAGCAACTATCCCCACCCCCACAACAAAAAACCACCCCAAGCCCCAAAGATCTTAACAGTGCATCAAATACAACTTCAGTCTGACAGTTTATAGTTCTAGGAGACATGAATATTTTTCTGCCTTCGGAGCAATGAATTAACTTTAGAGGAAGGTAAATTACAAGCAGTCAAGTTTCCCATTAGCTAAACACTGACTTCCCCACTGCTGCCCCCAGCCAGGTGCAGGGCTGCTGCTCAGCACCTCTTGCTCTCACTGGCTCTCTCTTCTCCCCCCCGTTCAAGGTGTGGAGCATAGGAAAGTGAGCTGAATGCTCTGTTTTCCTTGGCAGAGAGAGGAAAAAGAGCAGAGATAACAGGTCCTAACCTGCATTTCACATTCCAAAGCCTTTCTTCTTCATGTATCAGCGGACATCTGATCAGGGAAGATGCCAGCCTCATCCCACTGGGCCATGTCCAAAGGAACATCTAGCAGACCTGCTGCCTCTTTAGAGCAGGTAGAGCAGGGTTATTTGCCAAGCTGAAGACCAGATTCTTGCTTGTGTCCAAGTGTCTTTCATGTGTTTACAACATATATAAGTAACATTTAAAGTGGCTGGTGCCAAATCTTCTGCTTGAGCAGTGACAGCAGCACAAATGATCACGGCTGTTGCTGTGCAGCCTGAATATCCCTCCCGTACAGCTGGCTCTGCCAAGGGTGTGTGTGATACCACCACATCCACTGCTGGCACTCGAGAGAAGACGTAGCAAGGGCAAAACTTCACAAAAAACCCCAAAAATCCTTGGTGCTGGGCTCACACCCAAAGTAGAACATAAAAAGCAGAGGTTTTAATGTTTTAAAGATAAACATTCTATTGAAGTCTAGATTTCCAGACTGCTTTATATACAGTGTGCTTACTTTCTATCTACTGGAGGCTAGAAGGGAACCCATACAGCAACTCACCCGTGAATTTCATAGAACAGAGTTAGGAGCAATAAATCTTCAGAATATAAAAAGACAAAACGTTGTGGAAGTTAACAGCGGGACTAAATATTGACATAGCTGAAAATATTCCCTGGAAAGGAAAATTTATACTGGGATTGAGTCATATGATGTGGTGGGAATGTAGGAGAGCTGGATGGGTACATGGGTAACCTTGGAGAGAAGATTTGCTCTCAGTTCTCCATGTATGAAGTTAATAAATGCTCTTCTTCCAATGTTTTTTCATTTTGTCTGTTCCAGCTTTGGAAGATGGTGGGCGATTTGCAAGAGGATCTGTGAAAGATGATTAAACAACGTGATATAATCAAAAAATAAGTTTATAGAGTCTAAGCTAGCACTGACAGATGCAGAACATGTAAGAGTGGCCTCATGCACAGGGACAGCCTTAAGGACTGGGCTGTCAGGTCCCAAGTAGATGTCACAGGAGATGAGTTTTCAAAGGATCCAGTTCTGGAACTAAAAAATACAAGAGATTTCTTTCTCATGTGGATTCAGATGACGAAGGAACAGATAGCTTTCTTCAGTTTGAGGAAGGGGTTGAGCCCCGTGTCTCAGTCCATGCTCATCCCACCCCACCCATGGTGTCCCCAGCCCAGTGCTGGTGGGGAGGCCCCTCCTTGCTGAGCACCCATGCGGTGCCTGCAAGCTGCACATTGCAGAGCAGTTGGAAACACAGCCTCAAACACCAAGACATTTTAAAAATATTACAGAATACACATTTTAATATTCCCTTAAGCTTCTGCAGTTTAGCACATCTTTGATTGTACCACAGAGTTAATTTAGGTCTTCAAAGCCAGAGAAACCTGAGATATTAACCACAGAAATCAGAGTCACTCAGGACAGTGGTTATCCCTGGTTTAATCAAAAAGCAGCTGTACAGCCCAGTCCAGAGGCTGACCATACAGCCTAAACCTCCCACCAGCAGCAGCCAAGTGGATTTTGGCTCACTCTCCCCTACTGACAAGACCCCAATCCCCCACTGTCAAACAGAGGGGCTGGAGCTGTTCCCCACTCTGAAATCTGGGGGACTGCTGTGGGCAAGACCTGGGGGCTCCTCTACCCACCCCCAGGCCTAGGAAAGACAAAACATTCTCCCATTCTCTACTGCCTAAATATTTTCCCATTTTCCTGCTGCCAAAACTGGGGGTTGAGAATTTCTAACTTTGAAGACCTCCTGCAGCTGAGCACTGACTGATGCCAGCCAGGAGCACCTTGGGGATCCCCATCCTTTGCCCGGCCAGCCCCAGGTGAAGAGGGAGAGAAATGTGCTTGGTCAGAGACTCAGCACCTCCATCACCTGCTCTAGGGCAGCTTCCAAATCCACCAACCACACTGTGCTGCAAGCCCAGCTGCTCCAGTGGCTGTCTGAGCAGGTAGGATTGGAAATAAATGGTATTGTGTTTGGGCTGTGGAAGCAGAAGTATTTAGAAAGTTTGAATTGTGGCCCTCTTGTTGTTTGAATCCTTTGGGAAGAAGGTGCTACTTGTGCTCCGGATTTTCATTTCATTTTAAATGGCCAGAGGAGTCCAGAAATTAATGAATAAAAAAGTTCATCTTTTCCTCATGAAGGTCCCTGGTGCCCATCTCTGACAGGGGAGTACAGAGAAAGAGAATCTACGTCTGCTTCTGCCCCCTTCCATCTGTGCTTAACCCCT
Source organism: Cardinalis cardinalis (assembly GCA_014549065.1). Classification (NCBI taxonomy): domain Eukaryota; kingdom Metazoa; phylum Chordata; class Aves; order Passeriformes; family Cardinalidae; genus Cardinalis; species Cardinalis cardinalis. The sequence goes on from JACDOX010000005.1 coordinate 12,451,038, forward strand.
GCCTTGCCATGCCTCCAACCTTGTCTTTTCACTTGGACAAGGATATTTCTGTGTTGCACCAGTGAGGAAGACTCAGTGGAGCCTTCATCCAAGTCCTAGCCATGCTACAGCACAGCTCCAGGTAAGCCTGCACAGTGGCCAGCCAGAATGGGGGCTTGGACCCCCCAGCTGGGCACTTCCAGCACACTCTGGGCCGTGTCCAGGKGAAACACTGGGTGAGAGTTTGGCACCCAGGTGTAGCTCGAGGTGAGCAAGGTGCTGCTGGCTCTCCGTGCCTGTGTGCATCTCAGCTGTGCCCAAAAGCACAAAAGCAGAGGTGTCCACTCCAACCCTGTGTGCCAACACAGCCAGGTTAAATACTGCTCCAACCCTGTGTGCCAACACAGCCAGGTTAAATACTGCTCCAACCCTGTGTGCCAACACAGCCAGGTTAAATACTGCTCAGACAGCACCCATGAAACCCTGAGGGGAGAGACAAGAACAGTCAAATCAAGGGCTGATACCTGGCTGGAATCTATCAAAGCCTTAAACTGGGAAAACTTTGTATGAAATTGTTTTACCCAAGTTCCCAAACTGCAAAAAGAAACAATTCTCTGGGGAATAGTGGATTTCCAGCTACTCACAGAGAGGAAATCTTCATTGTCTGTCGGAACTGCACAACCAGAGATGCAAAAGCAGCATCTSCTTGCTTCTTTGTCTTTTTCTTTGTGACTGTTGCAATTCTTCTTTGACTAAGAATATCATTAATCAGTTTAATTAATGAATAGAAGCAGGTATCTGGGAAATTGCTAGACCTATAAAGTATATGCCTGCTTTTTAAATTAACTCCCCACAGTGGGCAGATCACTTGCTTACTTCTTCCTTTAGGATCGTCAAAATATTTTTTCACAAGTGAACATTCTACAGTTCTCAGTTTTTMCCATTCTTGTTGTGGCCACTAGTGTCTGACTTTCTGGGGTATTGCAAGCTCCATAGGAAAGGAGAAAGTGGGCAAGAGATCTCTAAAGCATAAGAGGGGCAAGTAAGCAGATATAATGAGAATTAAGTAGATAATAGGGCTGGAGTATTCACAGTGGGGGAAGAGTGGAGGAACCAGTCAAATGAAAACATAGCTAAAATTTGCAGCAAAATGAGCAAACCAAAACTTATCTAAAAGCAAAACCTTTGTTTTCTAAGCATGGACCTATGCATCTGCAAGGGATCTTGAGCTCAAACTCCATGGAGGAATGAGCAGAAGAGCTGATGGTTTTGCACTAACCTGCCTCAGAACTTTGGGGTTCCCATGCAGAAATGTATTTTTGAGAAGGTGGAGAGATTTAACATCTAAGCTTTGAAGCTTAGCAGGGGAAGAAAGCCACTGTCAGAGAAAGGTGTTGTTTAATGAGATAGGCACCACAGAGATCTGAGGGAGGCAGATCTACAGGCAATGCCATGAAGACTCCTGCAGCAAGGCTGGAGATGAAAGTTAGGTTATTGACAGAAATACATGAACTCTCATGTCCTGCTCTTGGGGATATAAGTCACTCAAAAATTTTTCTTATTGCCCCACTTTGGCACAAGAGGAAAAACAGTTACTCCTTTCCCCTCTCCTGTGGTCAGAAACCCACTCACAATCTATAGCAATCAGGACTCCTCCTTCCTGGCAGGAGACAGCAAAAGTCAGCAGGGCAGCAACTCCTTGTGTCTCCAGGGGCAAGACCTCAGCTTTGGCTTCTCTGAATAGGACCAAAATCTGCTCCAGCCTGGATCCAGCCTCTCTGATCTTTTAAAACACATCTTCATCTCTTTTTCTTGACCAGAACTTCTGGTAATAGCTGTTTTTTAAGGACATTTTAATGGCAAGTCCCTTTGTCCTGGAATAGGTGCAGATTCTTCAATTCCTGTGGCAGCTGTTAGTCTGCTGAAATAGAGGAGATATAATGAGAAAGCAGGAGGAAGAGCAGGATGGGGAAGAGGAGGATGGGAGCAGGAATGTATCCACTCCACCACTTGTTTCCTGGAGAGAACTGCAGCTTCTTMTGGCTCGCTAGAGCAACAGACTGGGAACAATGGCAAAACAGTGTGTAATGTTTATTTATGTTCTTATTTTTAAACAGAACTAGTGAAGTTTAGTCATCTKCAACAGACAGTTTTTATTTATATTAAGTGCAGTAACCTTCTAAATGACAATGCTTGGTTCCATGTCCACACTGCCCAGACTAATCACTCGTAGAGACTCATCTGCTTTTCCCTCCTCTGCCCTGAAAAAGCACTGAATATCATTTTTAAACTGCAAGCTTGCAAAGTGTCACAGGTGCTACCCTCTAAAGTAAGCAACCCAAATGACCAAATATCCCCTTTGAGACAATGTCATTGTCTCTCCACGCAGATGGTCTGTGTTGCCCTGAGGATGAGCTGGGCTGCATTAGCAGAGAATAAACAGAGCAAGTCTGGTGGCTTCCCACCTCTGCACTGTCTCCTGAGTTGAGATAGTTTTGCCTCTCAGCTTCTGCACCTGGTTCAGCCACTGGATATGTGAAGTTAAGCAAAACCTCTAACGCTCCAAGCATTTAAGGTAACTTTTTTGGATAGCCATGTATTTTTGCATTAACAAAACCATTCCCTGTGTTAATCTTTAGGCAGAAGGCTGAAGAAGTAGAAAAGTGCCTCAGGAGTGCTCTACCTGTTGAGTGCTGTGAAGGTACCCTTGCAACCTTCACAAGTTTGGAAACCCTTGTCGCTTGAAGGTGATTTGAGTCCAGGATGCACCCTTTAGCCCATGCCCTCTGACAGGAACAGTGGTTCCAGAGGTGTAACTGGGCTGTCTCACAAGCGCCAAGTTATTAAGGTGTTTGATGGGCAGCAAAGCTGTGCTTATCACAGGGACAYTATAAAAACCTCTTGAGCTTGCTCTCTTTAGGGGATTGGTCTGGATGAATTTTTCTGCATCACCTGATTTCTTACCCCCTCCTTACTTGTCCTGTAAAGCACACAGAGGAAAGAGAATAGGGAAAATGTCCCTGGAAGCACAGCAGAAAGCTCACGGTTCCTGATGGGCTTCCTGTCTGCCTGGGACAGACCTACAGTAACCCCCAGCACCTCTGGTGTGTGTCAGTGATCCYTGTTTCACCCAGGAGGAGCATTGGGCTTCCCCCCCTGCCCTCCCAGCTTGCCCAGCCTCACGGTGCCAAGGGAGGAGCTGTGTCCCTCACCAGCACGAGCCTGTGAGCCAGCCCAGCGCGTCGTCCTGAGGCCGCAGGTGATAAATTACGGCTGTCTCTGGCAAAGTTTGAGTCCCAAAGATGAAATTCATTCCTTCTACAACTTCTCAAGGAAAAAGTAAATTGCAGCTGCTACGTCTGTTGCAGCACACCCATAGGGAAGCTTAGCAAATCCAAGGAAGGGAGTTGCTATCGTCTCTGGTTGAACCACGAGCAGCTGTTGATGTATCCAGTTCTGGGCTTCAGTACCCATTTACCCCATTGGGACTGGTGAAATGGATATGGGGAGGTAACCAGGGTATAAGAGCAGCATCTCTGCTCATCTCTTGCTGAGCCTGGCTAGCAGCAGAGAGGATTTCCACTTGAATACCTACCCGGATAGCTAAAACCATCCTCTGCGGCATGTGGAAATATAAACCTTCCTTTTCCCGCCTGCTAAAGCCACCTGCTCTTGTCCCCTCCTGCTTTCTACTTTTAGCTCATTAGTTCCACTGTGACTGCACTCTGCTGTCTCACTGCCTTTTACTGAAGGCACGTCACAGGCAACTGAATGTATCTGAGCAGCTGCTTGACCCGCTTGCTGCTGAAAATCAGCACGGACCAGTGTTGAGTCCCTAATTAATAGCAGCCCCTGGGAAGAAGCAGCCCCAAAAACTCTGACAGCTCCAAACACTCCAAGGTCTTTTTGTCACATTCTCCTATCTAAAAGTTGGATTTGTTGATCCTTGTGGGTCCCTTCCGACTCAGGATATTTTATGATTCTCTGATTCTATGATTTCTAACTTGTTTGGAGTAAGAAAGATGAGCCTCCATGGCAATAGTGATAATTTTATGAGTTAGCTTCTTAAATATCAGCATGACAACAGCTCATTGAAACATGCTGCCAGCTTACTTTTTTGATGGTTATATCCATGCAAAAACTTCCCATAATCTTCTACTAATCAGGAGGAATGTGAATAGAACTCTGAGGAGGCACCCAAGAATTTCCAAATTTCACCAGGTGCATTGGATCAGGCTTAATCAGGAAAGGCTCAGCTTTGATTCTCTTCCTGTGCTGGGAAGGTGGTCTTCCCCTCTAACAAGACAAAGTGTTACCTAAATCAGCATCACCTTTATAATCAAAGTACAGTTCCTCCTTGGCAAAGATGGAAAAAGAAAACTATCTTGTGTAAGAGAGAGATAGGAGGGATTTGCCAGTCATTTGGGTGTGTGGCAAAAGCTAAATGGCATTTGTGATCTTCAGCAACAGGAATAGTGAATGCACCAGAAGTGAAGAGAGAAAGGAGGTATAAGGAAGGAATTTCCTGTTGCTTTGCTAAACCACACTGGAATGTGGGCAAGGAGAGGGAGAAACAAGGTACAAGGCAGAGAACAGAAGTGCAAATTGGAAA
>JACDOX010000005.1:12469453-12632984 GCA_014549065.1 Cardinalis cardinalis
GAGAGAGAGAGGGAGGGACACAAGCTGCAGATCTGATTTTTTTTTTCCCCTCTCCCTGTCTCTCTCTCTCGCTCTCTCCTTCCTCCATCGCATTTTGTTTTATTTCCCCCTTCCTCCCCACCTCCTCTCGCAAGACGAGGGTTGCAGCCCGCGGTGCGCGCCTCCCCGAGCCGCCAGGAAGATGAACAAGCTCTACATCGGCAACCTCGGCGAGAACGTCAGCCCTCTCGACCTGGAAAGTCTCTTTAAGGACTCCAAGATACCCTTCTCGGGCCAGTTCCTGGTGAAGACGGGGTACGCCTTCGTGGACTGCCCCGACGAGAGCTGGGCCATGAAGGCCATCGAGGCACTTTCAGGTGAGCGGCCCCTTCCACCGCCCCCGCCCTGTCCCCGCAGCCCCGACGGCTCCCGCCTCTCGAGCTCTTCCGTGGCCGCGGAGCGGCTGCAGCGGCGGCCTGGGCCGCGCCGCTGCTCTGGGGGGTGCTGAGGGGGGCCGGGGGGGTTCCCGTTCCCTCCACCCTCAGGTCAGGTGGGAACTGTTTTTTTCCGAGCGCGGCCGGAGCCGCCCGGCCTTCCCCTGGAGCCTTTGCGCGGGGCTTACGCGGCGGCGGCCCCCCGGGAGTGGCCGGGGAGGGGCGGGAGCCTGGGCCCAGGGACCCGCGGCGCGGCGGTTCCCATGTTTTTCCAAGCCCCACGGCCAGCCCTGCCCGCCCGGAGGCCCTCGCTGCATTGGGGGGGGGGAGGTGAGTGCAGTGAGGCGGAGGCGGGCTGCGGGCGCGGAGCCCTGCGCGGGGCAGCGCTGCACACACCCCCCGGGCACAGCTGGACTCCCCCGCAGCCCCTCGCAGGGGCCGCCTCCCCCCAGAGCGGGCTGAGGCTCCTTTCGGCACGGCTTAGGCCGCGGGGCTGGGGGAGAGCCGCCGAATTGCTCCAAACTTGGGAGGGGGCAGCCCTGTCCGCCCCCCCGCCCCGCGCTGCCCTGCTATTTATTTCGGTTTCTCTTCGCTGCTCTCACGCACCCATCACCGCCTCCAGCAGCGCCGGCTCCCGGCCCGACATCCTGTTTTTGTGTGCTTAAAAAAAAAAATAAATTATTTTCGCGTGAAGCGGCTTTGCGGAGGTTTGCCGAGAGAGGCTGCCTCGGAGGAGATGGGCTCAGGTCTGCTGGGAGAGGCTGCTTCGGAGGCGACGGGCTCGGGCTGCGCTCCGCGCCTCCCTTCCCGCCCGCTTCCGCGCAGAAAATCGCCCGAAGTTGGCGGCGCGGGGGGTGGCGGAGCCCCTTCTCCCCCTCCCCGAGACGGGGCCGAGCCCGGCTCCCGCACACGACGCTTCGCGGGCTGTTTGCAGCGCGGGGCGGGGAAGGGGCCCCGGCGAGGGCAGCGCGGCTCCCCGCGGCAGCGGCGCGGCCCCGGGCGCCGGGAGTGCCGCCTTGGCGGGCGCCGCGGCCGCGCTCCGCCGCCGCTGCCCGGGCTGCCGATGAATGGGCTAACGTGTTGCGCTCCTGTTTCCTGCTTCGCACCCCTGCGAGCCCGCTCCTGGAGACGGGGACGCACAGGGGCGCTCGAATATTTTCCCCTTTCTGTTTATCTCGGCAGGTAAAGTGGAGCTGCATGGGAAACTCATAGAAGTTGAACATTCGGTCCCGAAAAGACAAAGGTAATTTATTTTTATCCACACCTCCCCAGCCTCTTCCCCCCCCCCCCCCCCGCACCGCCCCTTCCCCTCAGTTATCCAGTGAGAAGCAATTTGAAAAATGCTTAGATTTGTGTTTCTCTTCCCTGTAGATAAATGGACCACTTTCTTAAACCCACAGGCATACACTCAGTGCAGTCCGAGAGGGTTTCTAGAATCACCTCATGTATTTATAATGTAGTGTCTTGGCCAGGCAGCAGTGGTACTATTTAATTTATTTTTTTAAAAAAGCACCTTTCTATGGGAGAAGCAAATTATTATGGTCTGATGGCAAATGATCACGTAGATTTTTAAAATTTAAAGTTCCGTAAGAGGAGTTAAAATCTGTGTGCTAGCAGGAAATGAATGTGGTGTTGTGCACTGTATAACGGGCAAGCACGTGAGCTCTGCTTCAGAAACAAAAAGCACCTTGTAAATATACTGGTGGTTGTATTTTTTTGATCCTGCCATGTTGGAATCTGCAGCMTTTTACAGGCACATAGTAGAAGTCTCATCTGTATTTGAGAGGATTTTATCATCGCTATTTTGAGCTAGTCTGTAGAACCAGCAGGAGGAGGACTCCTTCCCAGTAAGGACAGGTTTTATGCATCCTTAATTTCTAAACATACATTTAATTTTTGCGAGGCAGTAATTTTGTTGGGCCTCATGTGAAGAAGCAATATTTGGAATAAAGCATTAGTATTTTTATACTGCCTATAGCAATTCAGCCTGCTTCTTTCACAAATATTTGTGATAGAAAACCTGGCATGCACTAGAGAGCAAAAAAAAAAAATAGATCAAACTTTCCACGTGCTTGTTCCTGCACTCCATTATTCAATCTGGGAAGTATGTCTGTCTGTGAAACTGTATTACAAGGGACTTCTACTATTTCAGGATTATTTTTTAAATTGCGGTCTTTTTAAATAGTTGATTGGAGAAGATGGTTTATCTGTCTCGATGGGCACTGTATCATGGTATTTTGAGAATTAGAAGTTTGATCATCTGTTTAGTGTTAGAAGTAAGCTTCACTTGAGAAAGTATGGAGGTTTTTTGCTCTAGTTAAGGGAAGGGGGAACCTCTCTCTGGACAAATTCATTGAATGTGACTCTTTATGGTTGTATTTATTTGATACTTTTCACTGAAAATTAATATGATGTATGTGCTTTTTCTCCTTTAATATGCAATGCATATAGTTTTGAATTACAGTAGCATGCATTTAATAGATTTTGTATAGAAAAATACTGTTGTAGATGGAATATACTTTTAGATTTAAGAAGACAATTCCATGGGACATATAAAAATTGATGATTTCCTATTAGTCTAATAAATTTACTGATATGCTTGTTAATCTTAAGCTTTCYCAAAGAGCATTCTATTTATGCTTTTGAAAATAAATTCATTACGCTCATATAACGGTAAATATAAAATCACTGGTGCTTCCCCAACTTTTTTTTGTTTTTGTTTTTAAATCGTTGTTTAATGCATTTGAAAGTATTTTTCTGTTCTTTCAGCTGCCAGCTGAAATGGTGTAAAAGTCCATTATTTGTATTGGGTACTGTGTCCTATTTGTGAATTAGCAATTATCAGAAACATTTATCTGTCTGTAATTTGTTGAAAAGAATTCTGCACTGAGCTTCAAGCACTTTTCTAGGCATGGGTTGCCTGCATATAGGCATATTGAAAAAATTGCAGATATAATTGTACCAGCATACCCACGTTGCTTCACCCAAAGCCCTTATTTGTTAAAACACTGTTTCATCGTGCATTATCTTGTTGGAATGCATTAGATATAGTTCAGATTTATACTACTATTTAACAGAAAATTAAATTGTATTTGTCATGATTGTAGTTCCTTCCCCTTTGTTTCTGCTCCCCCTCTCCCAAAATCTAATATAGAGAGCCATTTAAAATTCATTCAGTGGCCTCCATATGTAATAGTGACTCTCTTGTTCCTTTTATAGAAGTCTAATTTTTTTTTTTTTGGGAGGGGGGGAAGGAGGGTGTCAAAAAGTTGGAGATTTTTTTTCCTTGTWTTTCTAAACATTGCTTACTGGGCGCATATTTGGAGTTGTTAGTTACACGTAAAAGGGCAGTTTCCAAATGTTGAGTATTGTTGGTRGAAGAGGTTAAGGTGGTTTCAAAGTAACTTATTTGAAGTCTTTGTATCTTTTTGCAGCAGGGAAAGGTGTAGGAGCAGCTGGGGTGTGGTGGGGGGTGTTGCTGGCCAGGCCCACCCAGTGTGTTTGCACGCTGGAAGGCCGGGAAGCGCTTTCCAAAGAGCCCTGTGCTCTCCAGCGGGCTGGAGAGATATGGCTGGAGAAGTGACGCCATTAAAAAAAAACCTAAAAATGTGGATGCGTCAAGTCTGTCTTTCAGCGTGAGAGTACAATTAATAGTTTGGTCAAATGACYGCTTCGTAAGAGCAAAAGTTGTTTTGTAGTGCAACAAAATTATTCAATACATTGTATTGACCTCTGCTGCTTTGAGGCTGCCTCATGGAGACTCCTAGCTCAYCTCCTCACAGCCTCCTTAAACACGATTTTTATGGGGATTTCTTTTATTTTGTTTTTCAAATTTTTTTTTTTACCAGGGTGTGTAGATTATCACTCACAAAGGTAGTTTGTGGGGATCTTTCTCCAGAGACAGCTGAGGTGCACAGKAGGAAAGGGTAAGGGCTTGGTAATCCATATCCTTGTCACATAAAGGAAGGTCAAGAGGTGGTGTCAGCTAGGGCTGCCATAAAGTTGAGCTGAATCTGGAAGACATGGAGTGTGCCTGGCTTGCTATTCAGGGCGAAATTCTTGGGCCCAGTAGTCACTGCATTCCAGCCTTTGCTGGATCTTCTGATTTGAAATGGGCACACCCAGGTTTGCAAAATTGCYTTCCTACCTGCTGTGGAAGGAAGCAAGGAGAGAGCCTGTGTGTGGCTTTCCTCCCCCCCACCACTTCCCTGGAAGTATTTTAAAAACAGACCAAGAGATATGCTGTGGTTGAAAAAAGGAGCCCTGGTCAAGGTTTTCTTGATGGAAGGGTGGGGAATTACTCTGGGGGAGGTGCAAAGCATTTAATAAGCTCAGGAGTAGATTCCTGACTTACTATTGAAATCTCGAGGGAATGCCAAAGGAATGCAGCATTTCTGCATTCAGACCCCTTGGTGTGGAAGAAGGCTATTGCAATATTTAAGGGTTTAGGTCACTTTATGCAAAAGTTAGAGGAGGCATTGTAATGATTTTGACTGTGAGGGAAGGCAGGGCACCGTTAGTCACATCCACGCTCAGCTAAGTTTTCTCCTGAGGAAGCGGCAGGAGGGTGGTGGCTGCCCATGGCCTACGTGGAACTTGTGGTGCGAGGCTTTGGGCACTGCCTCGGCGCAGCTCAGGAGCAGCTGCTATCTCACAAGGCGATGTAGGCTGCAATCTGATTATTCAAATGGCCCTGATGTCACTTGTGCGTAATGAGGGGGGAGGGCAGGCGCTGGCTCTGGGCTCCTGGGGGTGCGCTTGGCGCAGCCTCCCGGCCTGCCTTCCATGTCCAGGTGGGCTTCCCACCCAGACCTGACCTGCTCTGCCTGCTCCTGGGGCCTCAGGTACCTAAAATGCTCACAAACACCTCAGTTGTGCGAATGATGATGTGCTTTTCCAGTTGGAAGGTTAATTATTTTTTTTCCCCACCTCGAGGGCTCATTGTTGAGAGAATAAATTCGCTGTGTCTTTTCTGGGGGATTTGTTTGGGAAGGGAGCAGGAGAAGTGGGTAACAGAGCTGCACCCTACAGGTAATGCTGCTCTTTGGGGGGAGCAGTGGCCTGCCAGCTGGGCTTCACYTCTGGTGCTGAGGTGTCCAAAGGCTGATTTGAGGAAAACAGGCCCCAAGTTCCCCTGTTCCCCTTGCAGCCACCTGTGTTCCAGGAGTGACCATTAGATGGGAACTGGATTGAGTTGTTAATTTTCAGTATAATGAGGGTTTGTGTCCTGTGTGCAGAAGAAGGTGGGAAATGATTTTGTGAGGCTAAAGTATTCATGGAGTCTGCAATGGTCATAGTTATTAAAAAAAATAAATTAATGGYGTTGATTTTTAGTTTTGCTTCTGTAAATATCAAGGAGGTAGATTTATGCTCAAAAAAGATATGTTAGAAAGTACACCATTTCTTAGCTGTACCTGCTCTCTTTTCTGTGGGCAAACTTAGTGTTTTTGAGAGTGCAGGGCCAAAATTTCACATAGTGACTTAAAGTTTMTATTTGTTTCTACATTTGTTTTTGCAGATGTGAACAGATTTTTTTGTTTTAATCTTTGAAATTTTACAACTAGAGTGGAAACACCAGTTGTGACTATTCCTATACAGACAATGAGTTTTTATGAAAAAGCTAGATAATCTTCACCAACTGTGCTAACTGTTACATTGTGGAAAATTTAATTCCTATAGTTCCTCATGCTGTTCCATCATTAATTAAGAAAAAAAATCCATTCTTGCTGCAGTTTTTAAAAAKCAGCTGTAACACATGAAACATAGCTGTAAATGTGTGTCTTGAAAGGTTGGTCTTGTTCTTGTTTTGCTAACTTCCCTTTACAGAAGGTACCCTGAGAAGTACACTTGTAGTGGACTTTAAATTGTGCATAGATATGGTAAATTTTAAAGGAATGGAATAAAAAATAACATTTTGGAAGTGTAATTCAAGGGTAGTAAAAATATGATCMGGAAATGTTTGGTTTTTTTTTAATTCTCCCTTTTTTTTTCCTTCAAGCATGGGGTAATAACATTTTCCACATTTTTGAGACCTTGAAGGTGGCATTTTTATAAAATGGGGCTGTGTTCATTTCAGTCACTCTTTTAAGGGCAGAGCATAGGACTCCGCAGTGCTGGAGTCCTTTTATGGCTTTTGGCTAGCTACTGGGTGGACTTCAAATGCTTAGTTTTGACCTGAAAATTTTTAAATGGCCTAAGATTTACCTACCTGACAGAAACTGTGATGCTTTCCATAATGCCTGTGAGAGAGGGACCCAGACAGAATTAAAATACACCTAATACTTAGCCACGGACAGGGCTAATCCTTCAGGGAACCTCACAAAAGAGATTCTTCACCCCTTAGACCTGTTCCTCTCCTTAGGGTCATCTTATCTTTTAGTATTTTATTGTCCTAGGATTTTGGTAAAAAATACATAGTGGCATGGACCACAGCTTAAGACACTCTTTCCTCTGGTGAGCTCATCCTTACGTGAGCCCAGTGAGATAGGCACAAGACAACATTGATGTAGGACCTTTTTTCTTGTCATTAAAGAGTGAAATTTATTATTGGAATTTGGTTATTCAGAATCAGTAAATGGATAGAGAGCACCTGCAAAAAAGGAATGCTCTAAAATCTAATTATGGATGACAACTTCATGCTTTGTATAGAGAGGGGGATGGATTAGAAAGTTTGAATAGGTTTGATACATTTAGCAATATCAAGGTGCTTTATGTAGTTCTAGAGTGTTTCAAGACCATTATATTTTAATGTACTTTTATTTTCATATGCAAAATGTCTATCTCCACATGAGTCCATTCTTCATCTCTAATGATGGAGAATGTAGAAATATGTAAAGTTATATGCTAATTACTGTTGAAAGCTAAGATAAAACCATAACTTTCCCTTATTTTGTCTAGAATCATGATGGAATCAAATACTTGAGCATTATTTTATAGTTTCAGTCTCAGGCTCCCATACTTTCTCCTTTTTTTTTTTTTCCTGGGCATGTCAAATGTAGGCACTTGAATTCCTTTTCACCCTGCATCTTTGCTGGGTATGTGTTACCTCTGCTGTCCAAATGAGGAAAATATCTTGGATGTGCCATCCAAAAATCTCCCTGTGTGTCTGTGTTGGAGGTATGCTGGGGAGACCAGTTAGCCCAGTGCTTGCTGGTGCTACCCAGCCTCTCTGGGCATGTCTGTCCATCTGGATACTTCAGTGATAGTTGCTCCTTGTCATCAACTGGAATATAYGATTTGGCTTTGAAAATTTTCTGTGTGGGAGCAAGAGCTCCCRTGTTTTTGGGGTAAGTATCAAAAAACTGTAATTTTGTGTTATCTCCTTTTGCTTCTTCCCAGATCTGCAATATTGGTTTGTGAGTGTTTTCAAAGATGGATACATTTAACACAGAAAAAAATCTTGATATATGTAGTGGAATACTGAGCAAATGAGTGCATATTAATCGATATTAATTGACCCTAGTAAACCTTAAAATACTGTATGTGTAAAGGCAGTAAAAGAGTGGTGCCAAAAAAGGTGGTTTTCCAAATTTTTTTCTGCCAGTGCCTTGAAATTTCAAAATGAAAAATTACAATATTAATTGTTATTTTGCTGACTTGTATTACTGTGACAGCTGGCACAAGAGGAACCTATAGTATAAAATGTCTCCTGCTCAGCACAGCCCCAGCAGCCATGTGCTTCCCCTATAGCCTCCTCTTCATGGTGCAGGGGAATCAGCATCTGCTCAAACTGTCCTTTTGCAGGGCTGAATGAATGGAAAACTGCCACTCACATGCAAAATGAAGTGTYCTGTGCTTTTAATTAAGTTAAAATTTGGGTAAGATCACAAATAATGAGTCAAAGAGGGGTCTGAGTCTTCTTGGGCATGGGACTAAGTACAGAAATTAAACTGCCTTGAAATAGAGGATCTTCAGCTGGGAAGGGTTTTACTCCATTTTAAATTTTTTGGTGTCTTGATTATCTTGTGACTGTAGCCTCTGCATTATTTCTCACCAATCAGTAGTTTCTAAGAGAATGTGTATGTATATGTGTGTCTCTCATGTGTGTGTGTATATATATAGCCACATGTGCATTTTAAAAGATTGTATTACCATAAAATAATTTGCAGTTTAAGAAGGGACCAGCTAAAAATATCTAGAGAATTTATAAAAATAGTAAGGTTGGGAGTTTTTTTGGTGTTTTTTTTTTCCTAGTACCAATACCCTTGAACACAACTGGAGCTGAATGTTCACTTTTGAAAGATTAACTTTCATGCTCAGCTGAACTTTAGGAATGTTATTTTAAAATATGTAGTCTACACCATGTGTCTAATACATTTTTCCTCTTTGAAAGTAGAAGCATTTTATTGTTTTGGTAAATTGTTTTCTAATTTTTAAATGTTAARTGTACATGTTCTACATGTTTTCCCTCAAAAATGGAGCTCACGTCACCTTAATGGAGCCTTAAAAATTGTAGTGCAGAAATCAGAATTCCCGATAAAGGGAACTCTAGTGTGTGTGAACAAAAATTTCTGTTGGAAAAAATAATAAGCTTAAGTTATTAGTTGGATTTGCAGTTACTTATTTTCCTGAAATTTCATATTAAAGAGCAGTCAGAGATGGAGTAAAAACCTTGTTAGGCTTGGATTTGGAATTATTCATTAAATATCTAGCATGCATTGATAAAGGTCAGGTTCTAATTTTCTAGGAACAATCAGGGCAGGAGGGACAGCTGGGGGAATCCCTGCCTCGGGTGAGTTGTGCTGTGCAGGTGCTCCACACAACTTTCATCCTAGATCCTGCTCCTGCACTCTCCCTGCCCCTCTCCCTTGCTGTCAGAGGGAATCCTGAACCCCCAGTGTGCAGCAGGGAGACTCCTGGGAAGCAGAGGTGACAAAATGTCTCTTATCTTTGATAGGGAAAATGCATGTATCTAGCAAAGGCAAATGGCACCAGTTGTTTGTTTGTTTGTGTTTTTTTAAACAGTAGTTTTAAAGCAGTTACAGAACAGATAATCCAGAAATTTATTTTTGGTGATAGAGTGGATTATTTGGTTTATACACATTGGCGAAATTCTCTGCTATGGTGGTTTCCTGGTTATCATGGAAAAATAGTTCAATTTTTACTCCTACATCTAAAACAAAAATTTCAAAGAGTCTCTTTAGGACAGTGCTTGGAAAACATAATTTATGGGATACTAGAGAMATTTAGGTAGTAGTTTAATCTATGACAATAGATTATATTTATAATGTAAATATTATCCTTTTAAAATGCGAATTCTGATATACATGTTTTAAATKATTTTTCTGGTGAAAGTTTGGTGGCAAATTTATGCGGGTAATGACTAGGGAAAAAAAAGTCTATCTTGGACCATTGCAGCTAATTTAGAAGTAATTTTTCAAATGACTTAGCTAACTGCACACTGGCTTGCATAGGSTCCCCTCACCATTGAGCTGCTAGTTTTTTAGAGTTATGTACTTCTGTGCTGTGGAGAGCACAGSGGTCTTTCCTACCAAGGCAAGAGGATTCCTGAATGTACCACGTCTTTCTTCATAGCAAACCAGTGCTCTGGTRTACAGAGGGAGCTGTTCACCAGCGCCAAGCCAGAGGGATTGAATGCTGAGTGTCTCTTAGCAGTATTGATCTCAGTGGCTGCTGGGGCTGATCAGCAGCAAGAGCTCTCACATAGTGAGGTTTGTGTTAATAGGAGTTTGATTATTTAAATGAGGTCTAGGTGGTGGTGGGCAGCAGCCTAACTTAGTGTTATGCTAACCAAAAGTGTTAAAAACTGYCATTGCTTATCAGGAGGCACTACTACTGCTGCAGTATCTCAGTACTTGTTTGTTACCTGGTTGTATGAATTTTCTGTATGCACAGAAACTTTTAACATAGGATAAGAAATAATTGAGGAATGGACAGCTCTCAGTGTTGGTTTTTTTTTTTAAATACTGTGTAGTACTAAATTTCTAAATTTCTTTTCAGAGTTTAATTCTGGAACTCAGTAGGAGTGGTATAAAATTGTTCTTGTCCTGCTAGTACTAGTTCATTTGAAGACCCATCAGAATKCTTATTCTGCTAATATACTTAAAAAAAAAATCCACTTCCTAAAGCAACCAAACACCCCACATTATGTTTGGGGGGGGTGGGGGTATGCTGGGGTATTACGTGTTGTTGTAAAAGCCAAAAAGTAGAGGATTTTTTTTATTAAATAATAAGATTTTTTTCCTCAGTAATGGTCTGAGTCCTAATAGCAAATGGTGAGTTCCTGTTCTATTTGATGCCTTGCTCAGGGTTGCTGCTTATTGTATTTATTTAGAATGTATTATACACCTCAATTCAGAAATATTTTTTTTCCTGTCATGCGCTTGAGAGAGGATTTTTATGAATCATGGGATTTCTACCCATTCTTTTGCACTGGCTAGTCTTAAACAAGAAGTGATTGTTGACATGTAAATATGTCCCAAATTCTGCATTTAACCTAGAATGGTAAGCTTTAGATAAAAGTGGTGTACACACCCTTTGTACAACTGGGCTTTGACAGTTGTTCAATTGAACTCAAAGCACGAGCAGAATTGTGTTTAACCTATTTATAGTTGAAGCTACCAATTTTTTCTTGAAAGTAGTCTTGGGAAAACAGTTTGAAGACTTGTCATTAACTGAAGTATTGAAATTATAAGGATTGCTCTACCTTTGTGTTTGAGTAGTTTTGCTAAAATCACAGAATTTCATTCAGTGGCCGCAGTTGGGTTTTGCCTGCCTCTGTGGCAAATAATGAGCTTATGCATATTGCTTTTCTTCCTGGCCCTTGGGCTCATGTCACCTGATCCACAGAGTTCACCCAGAATGACTGTTACTGGTTTTGCACACGCTAAGCTCAGCATCTTAACGTGAAACTGAGACTTCTGTTCAGATCCAGCACCGCACGTGTGGTTATTTCAGCCTCCCGCTGTATGGCAGTGCTGTGTTTTGTGCTGGAACACTTCAAAAAATGGTTTTTCAAATCAAAGTTGAAGTTAATCTTAACTTTTTAAGCTAGGTTTCCACTGCTGGTGGAAATCACATGTGATTTTGTATTCCAGAAAGCCTCTCTTTGCCATAGTTCTCCCTTGTGTCACCGGATGCATCATTTTGGGTGGTACCTTGGGGAGAAAAGGGCAGTAAGAGGGAAAAAAAAAGGCAAAACATGGAAAAGTCTGTCCAAAACTTAACCATGTTTTACGACGATGAAAGCCTGCAAATTCCAGAGGAACAAATGGCATTAGGGCAGTGATAGTTTTCTGGAGGTGGCTGTGGTGTGTCCCTTATCTGTTGAGACTGGGGTGAGATAAGCAGAGATTGGTCTGGTTTGKGGGGCTGAGGAGGTGCCCTGATCTCTTTTCCCTCTAATATTCATCCCTGTGAACTTCCCTTGCTCTCTGTGTATAACCTGTGTGTGGCTGTGAAGTATTAAAACGTGTCTTTGAGGTTTGGGGGGGAGGGGGAGGGAGTGATTTCTTTGTTTTGGGGTTTTTGGTATTCGGGTTATGGTTGTTACTGATAGCTTTGTCTCATTGYATAGTCTAGCTCTAGGCACAGAGCTGGCGACAGCATCATTTGAAATAAGCTGAATTTTGGGGGATGATGGTGGGGAGTAAAGAAGATGCACAAGCAGTAATGTCAGCAAAAAGTGATTAGTAACCCCCAAAGAAGGATTACTTATATCTGTGGTTAAATACCTTAAAACACCACAGTCTTCCTTAAGCTTTTTTTTTTTGTTATTTTAACGTTCTCCAGGTCTTTAAAAAAATGTTCTTAAATCCTCAGTTGCTGGTTATATCTATATCCAGGTGTAAAGGCTGAATTTAGAAGCTTTGAGAGGCGTATTTAAACTATGCTAAACTGTGCTGTCAGGTAAAAGCACCTCAATCTGTTTGTGGGGGCAAGTACCACCTAATTTGGGTATCTGCTCATGAATCAGTGCCATATGATTGTAAAAATGAGATAGTAATTACTGTCTTGTGTGATAATAAGCTTGCACATCTGTATACAAACTCAATTCAAACTAATTATCTGCTAAATAATTTATTAAATGTGGACAAAATTATCATCTTTGTTCRTATGAACTTTGCTCATAATATTAATTCAAATACCCAGCAAAATGCCATGTCTTTGAGAATTGCAACTTACTAAATGCAAATAATCTTGACATTAATGATGATTAACTTATAAATTATACTTATGATTTAACTGGTTAGCTGTAGCATGATATAAGCCTTTTCTCTTCTTTAAGAGTAACTAATCAAAAATTACAATTTTGCTTAGTTTAATGTGAAGTGAACTAAAACAATGTCAATGTTAAATGCTATGTAAAGAGTGTGGAAATGTAAACTATTTTTTGTTCTATGGTCATAGCACTATTCAAATCTACAGTGAAAAAGTCAGTGCTGTTTGTGAAATTCATCCTCAAAATTGGTGCTATGTCCTCTTTTCTGTGAAAAAGAAATTAAAAAAAAAAAGAAATTATTTACAAGGTGATAATATTATCCTATAATTGCTCTATATACCACTGCCTAAAGTCAGGGTAGATTTTTTAATAGCATTACTAATGCGAAGGAAATTATTATATATTAATTGTAAAAGTTGCTAAAGAAAATACACTTACACCTCTTATATACAAACAATTTTTCAGAATAACTTCCCTTTGAAAGAAATTGTAGAACTGAAATGTTGCATAATTTAAAGTCAGTGAACAATTGAATTTTAGTTGTTGACTTTTCCAGTTGAACAGAATGAAATGATACTCTAAGGCTTTAATCAAGCCCTGGTATGAAAGCTCAGGGATTGCTTTCATATATTATACTATGTAAGCTAATCAAAGCTGCTATGACAAAAGCACAGAAGATTGTTTTGGTAATTCTTAAAAATGAAGTTTAATGCAAGATATAATTAACAGCATTTCTATTAAGTTAATATAAAATATTGCAAAGGACTCTTTGCACACAATCTATGATGCTTTAGCTATGGCAGTAGTACAAATTATCTACTGTGCATGAGAAGTTAGTGATGTAGATATACTTCCCCTGACCAAACCTATTGCTGAAAAAAAAAAAAGGAAGAAAATTTGAAAAATTTGCATGGTTATTACTGCATAAATTCACTTCTTAAAATAT
The DNA here is from genome assembly GCA_014549065.1 of Cardinalis cardinalis. Classification (NCBI taxonomy): domain Eukaryota; kingdom Metazoa; phylum Chordata; class Aves; order Passeriformes; family Cardinalidae; genus Cardinalis; species Cardinalis cardinalis. The sequence continues at coordinate 12,482,994 of JACDOX010000005.1, forward strand.
GTCAGAGAGCTAATTTTTTTCAGTAACCAGTCTTTAGATTACACCTTAATGTATAAAATATTGCTTATGTGTGCAAGGTGTGTCTCTTTAGTTCTATGTACCAGCTGAAGGATGGCACAGTCTATTCTTCAAGGGCATAAAATTTTTTGATGGGAGACAGTGCAGGTCTTCTAAATAACATGTTGCATTTTTCTGAAAGTACAGCTATGAAATAATTTCATTTGGTGCTCTTCTCTCCACAAAATTTTTGTTCAAGTGAATAGCATTGAATTTGTGGAGGAGAATCCTTCAGAGAAAATTACTAAAAAAGTGAAAATAATGTTTGAAAACCACACACCAAATTTGTTTCTCTTTGCAAGTAACAAATAATAGAAGTAAGAAGTCACAGAAATAAAGAGGAAACAATGGCATTTAGGAAAGGAATTTCTGCATCTATTGATATTCAGCATAAAAATGATGAGTCAAACAGCAGAGTGGCCACTTTTGATGACTTTTGGGTTTCGCCAGGGCAAGCAAAAGGAAAGAAAGCTGTTAGGTGGTGATAGTGCAAACCCTCTGGGTTTTAGCACTCCTCTGATGAAGGTGTTATATCCCATCTGATTTAGGTCACTTAATCAGTTTAAGGCCACGTGGAATTGCCATTAGTAAGGGACAGCACTTGAGAGCTCTTCTTGCTGGTATTCCATTAGTTCAACAAAGTGTACTAGTGAAACGATGGCTAGAGCATCAAAGTGAGAATTGGTATCTGTGCAGTCTTGGCTACAGCATGCATTAATTTATACTTTAAAAGTTTGTCTTAAACTTGTGTTAATAAGGCTTATTGTACTGAAGCTGTTGAGACAGAAGAACTCACTTATTTTAAAGACAATGGGAAATGTACAGTAAAGTTGACATTTCTGATGTAAAGCTGGTGGAGTATTCTTCCTTTTTCTGTTAGTGTGGTCTAGAAGATTTAAAAGAAGCAGTTTGTCTTTCCAGCAATTTAAAATTTTTTCTGGATTTACCTTGAGATTGAAAGGTAGAAATTATTTTTAATTTAAAAAAAAAAAGAAAAGAGTTTTGTCATGTGAGCAAATTACCTGCAGGTCATTGTTAGGCTTTGCTGGAACATCAGATGATGAGCACAGTATCTTTCAAATGCTCAATTATCATGTCAGTCTAAGCTGTCCTCTTGCAAAGTGATTAATATATGTATTTCTGAAAAACAGTAGTAAAAATGGAAGTTTCAGTTGGTGTGGATGCAGAGTGAAAGCCATGTGTGCATGTGCATGCACACACTCTAAATACTTTGAGTGGCTCTAAACACTGGAAAGAGCCTGAAATCTGTGGCTGTATATTTGGAAGTGTTGATTTGCTCTGTGCATTTGTTAATTTTACTTTTAGTTTATTTTGTACTTTTAAGCACTAGGACTATTAATATTTTTAGATGTTGTCATATATACAGTTGCCTAAATGAAGTAGTTTGCCCTTGTTGCTATCCTTTTATATAGTGGAAGAGACTTGAAAATGTCAGGGAGCCAGTATGGTAGCTGAAGTTGACATATATACCTAAAACCAGACTAAGAAGATATTTCACTTATTCTAGATATAGCTGGTAAGCTTTTTGAAATTAGAGGGTGTGTTCAGCAGCAGGAGTGTTTGTGTTTGCATTTTCTAGACCCTGCAGGAATCTTTGTTTACAGAGATCCTTTTTTAGGAATTGGACATTAATTTGTGTCAGTTTTTGTGGAGTAGCCTGAGAGTGGCAGTGAACAGGCTTTTCTTTAAAAACTGCAYGGGTGGGGTAAAACAGTGAGGTGGTGGTGAAGTGGCCTGAGTCCCTCAACTACCCTAATGCCATGCTCAGTTTAAGTTCTGAGAAATAGCTTGTTCTTAACCTGAATATTTTAAATCTGATATTTGATAGCAAAAAAAAAAAAAGTAGCAAATGCTGAGAATGTGTAGCAGAGGTCTTGCAATTAAATGTTGTAAGTGTATAGGAGCAGCAACTATTGCTATTTTGTTTCCCCTCCACTCCCTCCCCTCGCAGAACTGAATTAGTTTAATCTGGAGCGTACAGTGATCTCAAATTGAGTATGAACAACTGTAGTTTCACTTAAGTGTGACCTGAAGGAGACCAAAATAGGTTGGACTCCCTGTCTATCGCTGTGGTGTCAGGAATCTGGGGAGCATTTCCCATGTTCTCTGCACACAGGCTCGTGGTTGAGCAGTTGGTCTCAGCTGCATGGTGGCTACTGAATTCGTCTACAAGTGCTGCTAATTTTATTTGGATATTTCAGTCTGAGAAGGGTGAATCACTGAGTTATTGTTAGATGAGATCTAATCTGGTGCCATACCTCCCGCACCAAAAAAGAGTTGCCAAAATTTTACATAGTATGTGCTACGTGTTACTTATTTCCATTGGATTTCTAACTGGTTTGCAAACTCTTGCCGAGTAAGAGATGGTAGTGGGGAAGAGGTGCAAAATAAAAACACTGCAAGGCTTTATCCAGCAGATACTTAGAACAAAGTATCTTGTTGGCTTTTTGATTATGGCAGTCCTGGTATGTTTTTTTACTTCAGAAATGACTCTGAAGTATCTTTCACCCTTCCTTTTTGCTACTTGGGTTCTTTAAAGGGAGCTGAATTCACTGGAAATTACAAAAAAAATTTTTGTTGTTGTTTTGTAAYCTACTGCTCCCTAGCCCCTCATGTGGCCACATACTGCAGGGGAACGYGATACAAATTTCAGTCTGGGGCTACTTCTTGCAGCTGATGTAGATTTTCTTAGCTGGCTCATAATGGAAGTAGTGACTGCTCCAAGTAGCAGTGCTCTGGGGGCACTAGGAAACCGGGTGATGGGAGTGAAGAAGCCTTTGGCTATTTTGATGGCTGAAGAAAATGAGGGGTGGGGAGAAGAAACGAAAAAGCTGAGCACAGTGTTCCATTAAGGATATTAAGTAAACAAAATGTTTTTGCATGCTTAGAAGTCCTTTTCCTTTTAAAGGTGATTATTTTTAATCCTTTCTGCACTTCATGAGTGTTTTCACTTTTATCCACATGTCACTTTGTTGCAAGTTAGTTGTATGGTGAGAGAATAAATGGCAAGTGACCATAGCTGGAAAAAGTTTGGTCATCAAAATCAGCTCCAYAGTAGAGTTGTTTAAGGAATAGAGACCCCTGCTCAGGGGAGGAGGGAAAGAGAGAATGTAGCATTTAGAAAAAACAGAATATACCCCTACCCCACCCCAAAAAGAGGGGAAAGAACCAAATAAAACCAACCCAACCATAAATGTCACAAGCCACAAAGATGAAAAAAGCYATTTTTCTGAAGGGCACTAAAACTTCCCACTAGATTTAAAGCAATGTTTAATTCTTTACCAAAAAAAAAAAAATCTTAACAGCCTTTTCTGTTAACAACACCTGAAAAATGAAAGGTTTTTTTCTTTTTAATGAGAAATTCAATGTTAATATGGCAATGGCAGAATCTTCAGAATTTTCTTTTTAAAATGCCCTTATGGTCTGCTCAAGGGAATTCACAAATAATGAATATAAGCTTTTAGTTTAATTAGTGATGCGAAGAATTGTTGGGCTAAAATCCAAAAGCAGATGATAACAGGTGAGAGCCTACTATCCAGGTAATCCACACAAACAYGAGGACCGCAGCTGGGCTTAGCCTGCTTGATGTGCCTGCTTTGCACTATGTGGCTTGGATGTGCCCATATAAACCTTCTGGCTGTWCTTGTGGAGCTGACAGTCCATTCTCAAAGCTGCAGGTTCTTTCAGAGTGTCTGAGTTACTCGTGCAAGGAGAGGGCAGCTGGGTGGGCTGGTGGCTTCGGGCGCGGAGCTGCGTGGCTGTGCTGGCCCCGTGCGTGGCTTTCCGACGGCTGGCCCCGGGCAGAGGTAGTAAACAAACCCCGTGTTTTGCAGGCAGTGGTAGGAAATATGATCATCAGCACAGAGRGATCTGTGAGGTAATCCAAGAGTCATATTTTCATTCTGAATGCTGAGATAATGCACCTCTCCGAAGCAGCCGCTTTGCTGGGCCGTACGTGTAAGATGAAAGGGGGAAAAGTGTAGTTAAGGAACCAACTATCATGTCTTGCATGAGCTTTGGGAAAAAAWTTTCTTTGTCTAAATTTTATGGAAAATCCTTATTCTGAGCAGTAGTACAGACTGCTTTTAAATCTGGGTCTGGGATTGAATGAGTCAACACAAAGAGAAGTATTGCTGCAGTTTGCCTGTGGCTTAGCCAAGTTTTGTCTGCTTGAATTGCTGAATTGGGTCTGAAACTGGAGCAATAACATTTCCTCTTCAAGTATTGTGCTGACCAGATCAGTGTGTAGAAATAAAAAGTGGTGATGTTTCTTAACAAGTCAGTATTTGAAACCCTTCTCCTTTCTTCTACTAGGTAAGTTAAAGATAAACTGGCTGTTTCACAAGCTAACAGCTTGATTTGACAAAATGTAGTAATGGTGCCATCAGGGTACCTTGTAATATATACTAGAAATTAAGTAMCTTTTAATATAAGCCATATAAACACATCTGTTTATCAGTTAACTGAACCTGAGTTTGTTTTTGAAATAAATACAGAGTACCTTCATTTTAGGCAGGAAGTGTGACCCTTTAGTTTTGTATTTATCAGAACAGCTTTTTAGGAAAAAGCACATTGAGATATCTAACTGCATGAGTATATGCATACAAAATTTTATAGATAAAGATGGCTTAGAACATCCATTCAATGAACTTWATTTAAATGGACTTACTGCTGTTTGTGAGGTACTTTCAGGAATGAAACGTGAAAAATCTAGAGTGAAAAGATTGCTTAAGTCCAAGAAATTTCAGTGTGAAGAGTGGGGCAGGCAGAAACYGCAGCACTTCTTTCAGGACAAGCCACTCCAGTGGCTCAGTCTGTGTCATTACTTCCATTTACCATAAAGAAAATAATGACAATTCCCCCTCCCACACCCTGTAACTAGAAAACTACTGTTTTTCCCCCCAGCCACACTGATCTGAATTGAGAGTTAAGGATTATTTATTTTGTCCTGTAAATGTGGCTGCTTTTTTTCCTTTCTTCCCACTAGAAGTATGTTAACACTGATTCACTCTGTTGTGCCCAAGCATCAGCTACTTGAAGCAGCCCAAGGGGGAGAAACTAATATACTCTGTGTGGGGGTAGCTTTTGTGTGGGATTTTCCTGCCTGTTTTTATTTTCCTGGCTGCAGAGTAAACAGAAAGACACCTCTTTCCCTTCCCCTGTAAATTCATTTGATTACCAACAGTTTTCCATTTGGCTAGAAGAATCGCTAACTTTGTTTCTATGGCYGTTCCTGTCAGGACTTTTCATACAGAACTCATTTCTTACCGTATGGCATTACCCACTCTCCATAGAAGGTTTTTTGCTGTGTGGTGTTTTTTTAACACTTCATCTCCAGCTGTCTATGTTCAGTTTGGGTTGTCAGTGAAGTAAGGTTGAGAACTGACAATTTTTGTCTTCGTGCCATTCTTTGGAGCTCAGGGAGAAGAGGGGTTGTTTTGGTGAGTGGGTTTGCAGTGGCATCGCGTGTAGCTGTCAGAGCTGGGGCACCACAAGCTGGGAGGCAGCGCTGGGTGGGGGGGACCAGCACTCTGTACTGGTGGGTATTGGCACACTCTGCACCTGTGCCAGTGTGTTCCAGGGAACCAGCATGGTTACAGACCTAGAACGCAGAAAATGAACAAGCATTTGCTCTTTGCATGCTCTTAAGAGTAGCAAAGGTAGACCATTTGCTTTCTATCCCATAGGTATTGAGTTCAAACAGTTGAATGGACTAAGATTGTYGATGTTCACTCGATCTGCTTTCAAACATGTTTAAGTCCTTTTCCATAGGCTCTTGTTTAAAAGGAGTATGTTTGTGCTCTGTGGGTTTAAGGCATTAATGTTGTGTGTGGTTCGTATGGCTGCTGAAATAAGAGACTATTAAGTGGTGTTATTGTTGAGAAAWGGGAATTAAGGAGTAGGAGGCAGCATGTCTCTGGGGGGAAGRGAGGATGGTGAGAAGGGGTCTGGTGAGAATGTAGGTACAACTGTGTGTAAGTGCAGTCACCTTGATACTTGCATTTATTTCCCTCTGAAATTTGTTTTCGTCTGTAAAATTTTCACACATCTATGAGATACAAAAAAAAAGGGACTGTGAGCAAAAGCATAATACTTTATTGTTCTTTGCTTTATAATTGTCTATCTTGTTTAAAATTATTTTCCCCTATGGGGAGGTGCAAGCTGATATGATTTGCCTTTGCTAAGTGTCATATAAAATAGAGAGTGGGATTGTATTAGTGAAAGTGTACAGTGAGACTTAATACAGGGTGGCAAAAATAGACAATTTTGACACCCTTTTAACTTAAGGGGAACTTGATCTATTGAAAGAAAAAATCCTGGTGAATATATTGAGGGCAGAGAGAGAATGAAAGGGTATACATAAAAGTGAAGAAGAAAAGTGACAATTTCAGCATTTTCTTTTGCCCACCACCCTCTTCCTAAGACATAGTTAGTATTGTTTCATATGTGTGGAGGGTTCTTGTGGTTTGGGAGTGCTGGGTGTCCCTGTGCATGTTTGCTCTGTGTATTGATTTAAGAGAGGTGACCCCTTCAGAGATCACTAAAATGGCTTTTAGTAAATTATCCATCTTTATGGCACTTTGCCCTTTCCGTCTCTGCACACACATGTAGCACAAATATGCKGATTTTGCCCAGTGAAGGGGCACAGTGGTGGCTGCTTGTTTTACTTGCTTTCAGTGTTGCAGAGATATTTGTGTCTCCCAAATACAAAGCTCCAGAAGAAATATGTTGGCACGTGGTCATCAGCAGTGGCTTAAAGTAACTGTATTCTCCTACCTGGAAAGTACTTGAAAAGAAGAATCAGAATGTGTGCAATTCCTCTTAAGGAAAGTAAATTATTGCCAAACAATTGCTAATGGAGTAACCTTGTACAGAAACCAGAGAAGTCTCTTTTCTTCTTACCCCAAACACTTTTTATTTGGTATCTTTGAAAAAGAGAAATGAGTGGGAATACCTGTTCGTATGCTGTGAGCATAAGTAGCTTTCCAAAACCTTAGTATTATACAGAGCCCAAAACTAATTTGCCCAGACTTTTTTTTTCAGTTGACATCTATTTGCAATGCCTATTTAGAATGGGAGAAATTCAGAAATCTGCTTAAACTGGAAAAAATGCATACACAAGGCTTACGTGAGTCACATTGATGAGAGATCTTGGCAAGGTTTTACTAAGAATTTCAGACTAGATGGGCTAAATATTAAATGAAACTAGTGTAATAAAATACCTTCATGAGAAGAGAAAGGACTGGTTTTTGTTTTACCTGCTCGGTGTGAGTATAAGTAGTCATAAAGTAACAAAACTTGAGATTATTTCAAAGCAGAACATAACAAAACCCTCTGTAGGGTTCTGCTGCCTGGGATAAAAAAGCTTTAGGATCTTCACATGTTTCTCCTTTGCTGAGGAAAACAGGGTCATGAGGAAGATGGAAAGCATTCTGAAAGAGCTAACTGCCTGAGATGGGAGTGTTTTTCCAGGAAGATATTCTATACTTTTTCCTTTCCCCACCTATTGTGTGGAGTTCTGACCTCGTGTAAAGAGTGCTCGCAGAAGTCAGAACGCATCCTCGTAGAAGCTGTTGCTGCTTAGTTAAGTTCAGTCAGGATTTGTCAGCTTCGCCCCTTACCCTCTGCTACACTTTTGTATTCGGTTTGGGATTTTTCTCGAGGAGTTTGAGAGCCGGTTTTCTGCGGGCTCGCAGGAGAGCAGCAGAGCGAGCGCCTGCGAAATCGCTCGCATCCCTCGTGCTGCCGTGCCCGGGAGGAAGCGGGAGGAGCGATCTCCGGGCGGGAGCTGCATCCGCACCTCCCGGCTCCACGTGGGAGCTCTCTGCTCGCTGCTCCTTCTGCCCCTGCGAGCACAAAACCAGCTAGGTCCTTTCTAGCGCTCCTTCCTGTGTGTGGAGAGGTACAAGCTTTGTGGACTTGTAGACATTCTTAAGGAATATATTAGGACTTCTTAGAGAGGGGCTAATAGCAAATGAAATGGCAAAATCTCAAATGTGTCCATGATCTCTTATGCTGGTTCTGTATCATTCCTCTCTTGGTCATGCAAAGCTTTATTCAATTATATTTTTTCCCCATGGCTAATTGTGATACAGAAATAATGGAAAAAAAAAATCACATGCATCAGTAAACACCAGATTTCAAACTTGTGCACTAGGTGACAAGTTAAAAATTACTTGCAGCCAAGAAACGGATGAAGGTACAAATAGCTCCAAATTAAATGGTGTGTTTATAGCTACTCTTGTRCTTTTGAAGTGACCTTTCAGTTTTGTACAATAGGTGTCTCACTATTGCCATAAATTGAGGTGCACAACAGGACTGTACCTGTTTTGTACTTAGCTTGCCATTTTCTTTGCTGTTTGTGAATGTGGCAGGGGAACTAGTAATTTTAAGGCAGCATTTCTTCCTTGCTCGTCTCCTTTCCTTCTCCTTTTCAGAATTCAAGTTACTTCTGCGCTACAAATGTTGGCTGGCTGAAGTTTTAAATKGTATCAAACTTTTTCAGTCCCTTGAAGCCACAAGGAGAAGGAAAAAGCCCAGTGCCAAACCTTGTGCTAGTCCTCAGCATTAGATTGATTAAAAGAACAGATTGCAWTTTTTTTGGTGCATCTTTTGCGTGTTGAGCAGTAGAGAAGATTTTCAGAAGGATTTCCCTCTGAAATGAGATGTGAGGTGGTAGTTTTGTTAAACTTGTATAAGTGTTTGTGGAAAGGACTTCCTCCCCTTCAGCCCCCTTTTCACCAGTGGATGTTCMCTGTTCAGTGGGAGCATCGGTGGCCAAACTTGGGTGTGGGGCTGGGGTGAGACCTGCCATTGGTATGGGGGGTGTTGGGCTTGGATCCTTCTGTGAATGGTGCTCCTTGCTATGAAGCTCATGAATTTTAATTTGAATCTACAAGTCTGAGAGTAATGGCACAACAAGGTTTGAAGCACATTGAATAGTGTATTGGCTGCCAATTTTGTGGTTTGGGGTTTTGCTGTATTAAAATTGCCCAGTATTTTTAATGCTGTATGAACATCCCCTTTTATGTTCTACCTCAGGACCCAACTTCCAAGTTCCGGGTTGCCGTGTGAGATTATTTTGATGTTTCAGAGCAGTATACCACTACTTTAGGGTGACTCTTGCAGCAGTATCACTAGCTGATATGATGGTCTGAGGGAAACTTCTCAGGCTTCAAGGAAATTTTCTGCTCTCTCTATTACAGTGAGGCAGCTTCTGACTTTCCCTGCTTTACTGAAAACGAAACCTTAACAGGGCTGTGTGTGGTTTGGGTTTCGTTCTCCCTTTCTTGCCTATTTATATGATCAAATGCTGAAATCTGCTCCTACTTGCTTGAGAGGGAGTGAAAACAGCTGAGAAATGCTACAAAACTAGGACCTGACTGTTTTCCGGCCAAATCATGTTTGTTGCTTGATCCATGGTTGCTGTAGTGTTGGGGATGACACCTCCACATGAGGAGCAGTTTGGGCAAGTGGCTTTGTGCTGTAACCTCTGCTTGTGCCTTGAACAAAGCCTGTGGGGAAGAGCATTTTAAGATGTAAAACACTCACTGCAGGCCTGGGTAGGTGGTGGTGTTAGGGAAAGGAGTGTATTTTAAAAGGATTTGGGGGCGAAAAGGAAAGCTTTTGATTTTATTGCTAGACAGGAACATCTCTAAAACTTGTTTTGCTTGAAGACTTCACTGACTTGTATAAATTTAACTGTTATTAAAAAATCCTTAAAATGTTAAGCATTTTTTTCTGAGAGATGGCCATTATTAAAAGCAATTAAAGTGTGAGGTAGAACTAAGTGAACACAAGACACTTATTTTAGCTGCTTTGGGGTACCAAAATGCAATTGAGACTTTTAAAGTCTCAACTGCTCTCTCTTGTCCCCTTTCCCTTCCCCAGAGCTCCCCAGGATGGTCAGGCTGACCCTACTAGCTCAACATACCTGAGCCTAGCCGAAACTGTGTTAATCTACACATTCTTGTAAATCCCAAGGGGTTTGTGGCATCTCTGGCATTTTTTTGTTCTCTCACTTTGGGGGAAGGGAGAAGACAAAGGACTTGGCTGTGAAGGCAGCCAGCACACTGCCAGGCTTTGCAGCAGCACTTCAAAGTGAATGTTTTGTTTAGTAGATAAGTGAAAACTGATGTAAATTTGGGGTGAAGATACAATAAATTTACTGATCCTTACCCTCTCCTCCCAATAAGGAATGAAGAATGTTAATAATGTAAATATTAGAAAATAGTCCATCATTAGATTGATTAAAAGCTTGATATTAAACCAAATGTATTTATTCAAATTTACGTTCCTTACCTTGAAGGATTGTAACATTGTRATGTATTGTCTTGTTGAATTATAGAAAACAAAATAACAACAAAAAACTCTTAAAGTGTGTAAAGGAGAACCCAGTACAAATACATGGGATCATCACACCCATTTATAACAGAGAATTAGATACTGAAGGCCTTAAAGCTAAAATAGAAATACTCTCCAGGAAAAGTGGAGGCTTCATGAAATGTAACAGCTGTCAAATGTGTAACAAGTATTTCTGTAACAGTTCTTTGGACTTGAAATGGTTTTGACCTGACATTCCCCCCTTGGCGATCTGTTGGTTTTTTTGAATTCTGTATTTGGTTTTGCCCCTTTTAGTATGACAGATGCTAAAATGTATGACACTGCTATGTATAGTCTATCTTGCAATAATGTTTTCTCTGGGTTTTTTTAAAAACTATTTTCTTTAATTTATCTGCAGGAGTCGGAAGCTTCAGATCAGGAATATCCCGCCTCACTTGCAGTGGGAGGTAGGAAGTTACTTAAAAAAAATTATTTTTGCTTAAAAACTATGCTTCTGTTTCTCTCTTTTTCCACAGGACTTTTCCCCTTCCCCCACCTTTCACTTGCTTTGCACACACCACCCATTCTGTTCTGGGGAAAAATCCTTTGGAAGAGGGAACAATAGAGCCTTCTAAGCAATTCAGATAACTGCCTTCATTTCTGYTTTCCAAGTTAACCATAAAAAATGTTGAAATGGATTCCTTGGTGAATGCTGACTTCCTGATGCAGTCACTGTCTTTGARAGCTCATCCATTTTGGACCTTGCTGGTGTTTGGTGAATGAGTTCAGCAAACTTAATAAAAGTTCTTATCTAAATACTTGGTCAAAAAATTTACAGAAGCAGAAATTTAGTTCTGGTCCTTCTTTGGGTGTCGGGTTTTTGGGGGGCTTTTATTTTCCTTGCTCCTCTGTATTGGTTGCATTATGGCAAATTGTTTGTTCACAGTATTCTGATTATTGGCTCTCACCAGTATAATATGTACTTGCTATTTACACTCCACAAATAGTGTTCTAATTTTTGCAGTAGATTGCCAAGTGTGAGAACAGATAAATAAGTTTTCTTTACTGTTTTTCTGCCTTGTATATGTCCAAAATGTTTTCTTCATGTTTTATTAGTGTTAAGTCATCCTGCTGCCTGGGGGAATTGAGAGGGTGGTGGTTTTGGGGATAAAGCTCCGGTAGCATTGTTCTCCAGTGGGCTTGGTCTGCTGCCTTCATCTGACTTTCCATCTGCAGCTTCTTCTTTGTTTGCACTGCCTGATTGCCTCCTAGCTTTGAAGGAAAATGGAGGCAATGGTCTGTTGAATCAAGGCTGTCACCCACAGGGTCTCTGTCAGGTATCACACCACCTCTCACTGCTCCAGCCTGCCTTTCTGGTGCCAGCTGTCCATCGAGCATTTCCTCTGCACTTCCCAAGCCTTGCATACTCCTCAGCTTAACAGAATGCACTTGATATCTCTTATTTCAATTTCATAATGCTTTTTTATGTCAAACTTCTGGGAAGCATAGTAATAGAGATGGTTGAGGCTGACTARTTTGAAAATTAAGTTATTTTTTGGTACAAAATTCCTCTGAGGATTTTGTGTAGGAATAGTAAGTATCAGAGCAGAGGCATACAACTCAGAGATGTGAATAAACAGATGTTTAACAGAAGTGCTGTTGAGCAGAGTACTTAAAAATGCTTCTACCTGCTCATGACTCCTTACACATGTAGCTAATACTGCTTGTCTATTACASGTATCTACTCTGTTTCCCATTTGATTTCTGACTTAAATGATCCCTCTTCTYTGTTGTTGCAGTTTCTGTAGTGACATCTGGTCTCAGATATTTTCTCTGCCCATCTTTTTAAAAACACTTTGTCTTCCTGAAGTTCCCAAGGAAGAGTCAAAACTGTCCCTGTTAAAATCATCTCAGCATTGCCTACATGCTCTAAAGTTACTTTTACAGACCYGACCCTTTGAGCACAGAATTTATAGACCCAAGACTTTCTACAATACTTTTTTTGCATTCTCCTGCAACACCAGAGTTGCCTGGCAAGTACACTTTGTCCACTAACTTCTTAAAGCTTTTCTTTATAAGTGCTGGTGGTCTGGCACCTCTGCACTCAAGCAGGTAAGATTTGTCTGTCCTTAAAACAGTGCTGATCAAGTACAGTGACTGGTGAATTAATTCATCAGAGAATTGTCTTATGTCAGTTTACTTTGGGTTCTGGTATCTTTTTTTTTGGAATTAAAATCCTTGAAAAAACTTTCTTTTGAACTCTGTAAGAAGGTTTTTGATGATTCCCCCTTAAAACAAGTCTCTCTTAGTAGGTAGAGTAGAAATGTCTGTGTTCAGAGAGGTATTTATATTGAAGCAATGTTCTTGCAGAATACTCTGYGTAGATGCTATGTGAGTGTGCATGTGTAGCAGCTGGAGTGATTTTACTTAGATTGTGTTTTATAGTCCCTCTGTGACAATTCACTTGCCTCATCACCCCTTTGTTAATTACTTGAATCAAGACTGATTTCTAATAGGTGTGAAATCCTTAAAACCAGAGCAAAACAACTGATGAAAGAGGTCTTTAGGTTAGTTAGTCCAGCCCTCATGTATGCTCCAGATTGAAATACAAAACACACTTTGTACTCTGCACCTTTCCTTTTACTGTGACATAGGATATGSGAAAAGAACAGCAGATTAATGTTACTGTGAACTGTTTTTCCCCTGGTATAGCCACTATTCGAAGGGTTCTGGTACCATTCTTTGCAAAAGCTGTAGTAACTATTTTGTTTTCATTTTTTTTCTTTATAAAAACAAGCTTTTTATAAAAAGCCCATGGGAGTGCCCCTAAAAGTCAGTGTGCTTGCCTTTGGTTCAGTGATTCACAGCTGTCCTTGTTGCCAGGGTGTCACACAGTGGTCCCTGTATGCCTTGGGCCGTGTGGGACTGGGACCAATGAGGCCCTCTATGCACAGAGATGGCCCTTGGCTCATAACAAAACACCCACAGGGCCCTCTTAAAAGGAAGACATCTATAACATTCTTAAATTCAGCTCATCTGAAACAGAGCTTGGTAGTAGCTCCCACTTCTGAGCACCACAGATGAGTTTTGCCTCCTGGTTTCCAAAACCAGAAAATTTTTCAGGAAATATTGAAGGTTAATTTGAACTGAGAATGTTTTGAGATCCATCACCGGAGGAAGGTGCCCCTTGACTGTTGATACAGGTCCTTTGTTCTCTGTGTAGGTAGAAGCTGGCTTTTGAGATTTGTGGAATGCTGGAGTAAATCTGTTTCTGGTGAAAACTTAGAAACTGTTCCACTGGTGTACCCTCTTATCTTTCTAAGAGCTATGCATGTCTATTTGGTAAAATTTAGCRCCATTAGTACAAGAGAAGAGAGAAAACACTGAACTTTAGTGATAAGAAAATTTTGACTTCCYCTCGGACGTAACTGCATGTCCCGAAAACTCATGGTAAGACACTTGGCCCACAGTTATTCTGTGTAGATTGGGAAACAGTGGGTATAAATGGCCAAAGAGTAATAGGCATTTATTAGCAAGACTTACCAGGAACTAAGTCCTGAAATTCAGAGTAGCTATTTGCTTTTCTGACTGCCCCTTTTGACAAAAATATTCCATCTAGTGTTCTCCTTCATGTACGTTGACATTACTGATTAAAATACTGACTCTTAAAACCAGCCATAGCAATTGGGCTTGTTTCCTCTGTGTTATGTAAGACCTCACTATGCACTCATCAGACCATCATGGTATAAGCAAAAAAGGTAAGATAACCCTTTTAGACCGTATTCAGAGCTAAGTGGTGGAGAAAAGGGCAGATAATGAACTGCTATAATCTGCTGAGTTACTACTTTGAAGCAAAACCATAAGGTTGCTATCCTGAAGAGCTCACTTGAAAAGTGCAGCTGTAAAAGATAAAATTCTAATTTATTCCAAGTCATTCAAGGTTAAGTTTGTACAAAACTTGTCTGGTAATTAATTTGAACTTCACAAGATTTTTGGCAAGGTTCTGTAGGTTTCTGTATGTGTGGGTTGGGTACTCTTGTGCTCCTTGCCCAGATAGGAGAAACTGGAGGTGGAGGGAAGACAGCATCTCTGTATGAGCTCAGAAAATTTAGGAGCTGCCTTAGACTGTGATTGGGGTCTGGACTGATAAAGGATTAGCTGGGGTCAAGTTTTCTACTCATCCATGAGTTCACTTGCATCTTGCCCCTACCCTCACTGGGCTGTCTCTGAGGATTCTGGATCWGTGACTGGTTCCATAGAAGCATCATGACTTCTGCATGCATAATCTTCCTTTTCTGCTGCTTACACATAATTTGCCTATAGAGGTTACTGTATCCATAATTCGTAATTTGGAGCACTCATGCATGATCAGATCTTATTGTTTAAACAAATCATTTTATCTTGKTGCAAAGTCTGTTCTGTGAAGCAAACTCTCAAACAGTTAGTGCATCATTTTTAGTGGTAGTATGTGGGTAGTAGCAGTGTAATATGTAATGGTAGTACTCTTCCCCTTTTCTGTCCTCACTCTTGAAATACAGAGCCCAGACTGATGCTAAGAATCATGAACGAGTGTAGGGTTTGGAAAACCCTTGTTTCCTATTCTCCACATATACCAGTCTTATCTCTTGCTCATTGGAAACAAGTACCCTGGTTCTGTGGTTGTTGCAGAAAAGTAAATAGATCTCTTTTTACTCTTGCCTGAACTGCAGTCTGTAGCTCATTTGACTCCTAATTTGTAATGGCAAGTACTCTCTCTCTTAGCTTGTGTGTATTCAGCACTGGAGGTGTATTTGCAAGACAAAATTATATGCCCTCTGGAAGGGGAAATATAGAGGTATGGTGATTTAAAACTGAAGTACCTAGAGTTTGTTTCTGGTGTAACACAATGCGGATTCAAGCAGAGTTCTGAGAAGGAGCTGTGCAATGCCAACCCCTTTTATCTCTCTTTTATAACATTTTAAATCTAGCATCTATGGGTGTAGAAGATGCTTCAAGAGATTTTTCTCTCCAAATATTTTTTCCATGTTTAGTGAATAAAACACTAGAGAACAGACTTTCAGGACACAGATGGTGCCAGAAATGGCACTTGCTGGCTCAGCAGGAAGGTAGCTGTTGAAGAGTTCCCACTTATCTTCTGTGGGCTTATTTCCTTATCRGTTTCGATGGAGCAGATAAACAGATAGTGTTGATGAACTTGGTAACAAAAAAGGTAGACTAAAAGCCGAGCCTGTGAAGTGTGAACCTGTTGAGTGAGCAAAGAAAGCAGGAAAAATGCTGTGAATGTGTATTCCTAGCTTTGCTGTGAGACTTGCAGGTTGCTTTTGGGGACAGAAA
Organism: Cardinalis cardinalis; assembly: GCA_014549065.1. Classification (NCBI taxonomy): domain Eukaryota; kingdom Metazoa; phylum Chordata; class Aves; order Passeriformes; family Cardinalidae; genus Cardinalis; species Cardinalis cardinalis. Next base: position 12,498,729 of record JACDOX010000005.1, read on the forward strand.
TGTGTGGGAAGGAAGGTCTGATTTAGCTCTTCTGAAAGCAAAAGAATGTTACTAAAGAGGGTTTGCTTTTCCTCACTTTTTCATGGAAATGAAAAATGAAGTCTCATGGTTGTGTTGAGATCTCCAATGTTTCAGATTTCCCAAGCAGAAGTAGTAATGCAGAAGGATTTATAGAGCTGCAAAGTGAGTCTGGGCTCTGCATCGAGATTTCTGACCGTGAAAGGAAGGTGGAGATGTCTCAAACCTATCTGCGGATTTTGTAAGACAACTTTGAGTATCACTGAAAGAATAGAGACTGATTCTCACTGGGCAAATGTTTGTAAGTCTTACAGTGCACTGAGTAACTGTCCTGAGGATCTGTAGTAGCTTGTATCGCTGCTTTGAATAAAGCAGCTAAGCTCTGTGGGGTGGATTGATTGTTCTTCAGAGATGCAGCGTAAAAACTAATCTTGATGAAATGTGCCTGGTTAAGATGCAGAATATGAAGAGGACAGGTGGAGATCTTGTGGATTTTAGGAAAAGAAAACCAATGAAACTGTAGCAATTAAGAATAAGTTATGATTATATAAAGCAGATATTTCTCATAAAACCAAGATGTAAATAGGAGATGCAGGAATGGGCTGTAAGTAAAATGAAAAGAACTAGAGGTGGGGTGACTCAACAGTAAAGATGTGTACAATATATCAAAATAGGGTCTCACCTCAAGCTTCCTCAAAGAATCCTAACTTGATGTAGTGCTATAAAAATAATGTTTGGCTATAAAAACCCTAGCAGAAAGCTAAGCATGCACAAATCTGCTGCTGCCTGCTAGGTCTGGGAATCTCTGGTAGGGATCTTTGAAAAGAAAATAGAAAACAGTGTGCTACATCAGGCACTAAGCTCTATTTCTTGTCAATTGCTACTTGTCCTACTCAGCAGGTGAATGGAGAACATGTCATTCTGCTCTCTACAGCAGTCTTTTACATATTGGAAGACCTGTGATGCTTTGGGAGGGTTAAGGAGCGAGTTTAAGTTCTTTCAACTTCTTCTCAAGACTCTTATTTCTAGACTATTGATTGTTATGAAGTCTCTTACCTGGGAATGTCCCATGAGGATTCTCTAGAGTAATTCCTGTAGTTTAGGATTGCTTTGAGCTCTTGGCACCAGGTATATTGTCACTCCATTTCAGCTTTGTGCCAYCTTCAAATTTAGTGAGCAGGAACCTGATACAACGCTAGATGGTGTATTCCCTGCAAGCCCTGTGAAACTGAGCCCTGTAGTTTGACAGTAGGCTGGTAATGGCTGTTACCTGACAGGAATCCCAAGGTCAGCCTCTCACCTGCTGTTGTACTGTTGTCRGTGTTTGCCTTATGAACTTGTTGTAGCTCATAAGTGTCTAAAGCCTTTGGAAGGGAGTTCCCTTCCTTTCCCTGATTAATTCTGTTATAATGGAGAAACTGGAGAGATTTATCAAGAATTACGTACATGAAACGAAATTTGATTCTTAACTACAGGATAGAGGGCAGAATAGCTTCTGGGGCAGTGCAGATCCTCAGAAAGGCATTGCTTCCTCCTTGTCTTGGATCTATACCCAGGGGAGCATGGGGGGCTGCCTTTTCTCCTCCTCTGACAAGAAGAAAAGAGAGGGTGATCATCTTTCCTTTCTTATCTGACCTGGGACACACACACTCTGAATTAACTGCTTTTCCTGATCCACGTATATTTCCCATTATCTGGCTGGGCTTAGCTGCAGGTGAGGCAATCTGATACGTGAAAGTGACCGTGGCAGACCACCCAGTTTTCATTTCAGATGACATACTGGCTTATGCTGGGATTTTAATTGCCTGGCTTAATTATAGAGGGTGATATTTACAGGTATATGTGAGGTAATCAACACCACTTGCAGGTGTTTAAAATACAGTGAGAGAGTGGAGGTCCTGGGATAAATACACAATTAGCATACTTCTCACTTAGGTTGATTTATTCATACAGATGTGTTGGTTACCACACTGCTGATAATTGTCACACGATTGTTATTAACAAGGGGAAAAATCCAGTGAGGAAAGCTGATTTTCTTTGAGATTTGGGCTACAGCATTTTTTTATTTGAATCAGAGTCCTACTAAAAACAGTTGATAGTGATACTTTCATCAAACATCTGTAAGACTTAATGTCCTAGAAGTCCCTAAGGAAGGCATTTTGTTGTTCTTCTATTATAGTTGTAGGCTTGGAATAATCACATTGCATTAGTTAACACAAAGGTTCCTCTAGGAGACTTGTAGTAGCTTAAGTAGTGAGTCAGAGGTGAGGACAGTGCTCTGTTGCACTAAGCATCTAGATGATATAGAAGGTGGTCTTCCAACCAGAGGAACTAGACATAGTGTTAAAACCTTGCTTCAGAGAATTCAGAAGACTCATGGGATCAGAGCTGGTTGACTGACCTAATTCAGAGGTGTGCAAGTTGCTCTTCTTACTCTGGGTGGCCCAAGTAATTAAGCCAAAAGAAGAGGAAGGAGAAGATTTTGGGCTGTGCTGCAGGAAATGTGGTGTTGGGTGGATGTTCAGGAAACCACTGGACTCATATGGCAGGGGCAAGTTAATTTGGCTGAGCAAGTTTTAAACTGTGCCTTGAGGTGCTTTTTGACCATGATCTTGAGGCAGCTGAGTCCTAAGTTGCAGTGACTTCGGAGCAAGGTTTGTGAGATGCTGTGGAAGGGACAAGGAGTGGAAAAAAKCTTCCACTTGGACCTGAGACTTTAAAGCTGGGCCACACAACTTTGTGACTCAGTGAGTTGTCTACATATCTGCTTTAGGAGTGTAAGCTGCTTTTGGTTGTGATGGGCTCTAATTGTMAAAACACAGCAAACTGGTGAGTTTTAAGTGTTAAATTCCAGCTAATATGTGCATAATATTTGTCTTTTGAGACTGCTTTTGCAGCTTGTTCTTGCTAGCATTGAATTCTTACTTCCCTTTCAGAATTCCATGCTAGAAATAGCCAAGTGAGGGGTATAGAAAAAGGAAGAAATGTTTCAGTGCAACTGTTTGACTAAAAACTCTCCCCCCATCCAAATTTGCTCTATTGTCCTGTGACTCAGATGAGAAAGTCTGTTCTTATTACTGGTTTTTAGTCTTCTGTGATAAAGGAAATCATAACTTGTAACCTCTTAACTTTTCAGAAGTGTTCTAATACCTAAAACAGCTGTTAGTGTGCAAGAATTTTGGCATTGTCACCATAGAGTTGCTTGGCACTGTTAAAACAATGTGTYGCTCACAAGCCTAGAATAATAGTTACTTGTTTACCCTGTCACTAACAGTGACCCCAAAACTTGAGAAATCTTAACATAGAAAATTTTCTTGGTTCAAAACTTTTTGGCAAACCAGCCACCAATCCTTCCTTTTTATTTGCAGTTCTGGAAAGGCGTCTGTGAAGATCTTTGTTCAAGGACTCAGTTGTTAAGTTGTGCCACTCCTTAGCTATAATTTCTACTTAAGGAGTCACTTTAATCACGATGCAACCACTTTATCCAGCAGTGTGACATGTTTGTTCTGAGAATTACAAAAYCATTCAGGTTGAAAAGGGTCTCAGGAGGTCTACAGCCCAACTTTCCACTCAAATCAGCACTCTGTATTGAATTCAAGCCACATTGCTTAAGGATTTGTCCCCTCTAGGAGATCTCTAGAAATGCAGTTCTGCAACCTCTCTGGGTGACCWGTTCAAAGGATTAATCATCCTGTTGGTGAGAATTATTTTCCTTGTACCTGGTGAGGACATCTGTTGTGTCARCTTAAGCCTGGTGTCTCCTGCTCTCCCACCCTCCACCTCTGTGGAGAGGTTGGGTCTATCTTCTTAGTGACCTCTGGGGCAGGCTGCTGCTATGCTCCCCCGAAGCTGTCCAATTTTGGGCTCAACATGCCCATTTTCCTCAGCTTTTCCCTGACTGGAGAGGTGTTCCAGTCTCCAGTCACCTTGGTGGCCCTTCACTGAGTWTATTCCAGGTTCTCAATGGATGTCTTGTACAGGAGGTCCCAAAACTGGATGAAGTATTTGCCTGTGAGTGGTTATCCCCTTTTACTCAGTATTCATTAAGGTTACTCCATCCATTGCCTGTGTTCTTGTTAATGCAGGATGTTGCTGACCTCCTCTGCTGCCAGGTCACAGACACTTATTTTTTCCCTCCAGGTAGAAAGTGGCCTGGTAGGGTGCCATCTTCTGAGCCCTAATGTTACTCAGTACRGCATCATTACTGAAACTTGGGCTGGATGTAGAACCCCTGCAAGTCTCTAATCTATGTATATAGTAGGCAAAACTGTCTGGGAATGGTGTTGCAGCTCTGCAGACAGATCTTGGAGGTTGTATGCCATTGCTGGATAAATTTCCTTAAATACAATGATAAAGTAAGCCATYGTTCAAACCACCCTTAAGTGAGGCAGCCTGGAAATCAAGTGAGCAKCACCCCCACAGTGCTGGGAAGAGCTGCATTTCACAGGTAATYGCATGATCTTGTTAGCCGCTGGTACTCCAACAGCACAAACCCCAAACTGCCAAGGAACTGCTTGGTGAAAATCGTAGCTTGCAACCCCATAGCAAAAGTCCCAAAGTATGTTTTTGGTCCACAAAGTAATGTACTTTTTAAATAAGAATAATGTACTTACCCTGTCAAAGCTATTGACATAGTTTTTCTTTGTCTTTCTCATGGAAATGTGGTGTCTCTTATTAATTATTCACGCTGCCTTATATTCAGATCTTACTCACTTAGTTTTCTCTCTGTCAAATAAGGAACCAGTAGTACCTACTGGTGTTAAGTCTTCTGCTGAGGTGCTGGTTTTAGATGCTGAGAGTGCAGCCCAAAAACTCCTGAAGAAATTAGACATCCATACCTTTTCTGTTGGCACGTGTGAAGCTGCTGGTAAAGCTACATGCTTTCATAAACAAAAACACCCTTCAAATGTTGTAAAATTGGTGTGATTAAGAAAATAGTTATTCCTGTCCTGCTCTTATGTAAGTTCTGAACTCATTTCAGTTACCTGCCTTGAAAGAAGAGGCCACTAGCAGGGAGTGTTGATTCAGACTTACCTATCATATAATTTGAAAAAGAATTGGAGGAAATGTACTGAAGAGCTGTTCCTCAGGCAATAGTACAAGAAACTTTGAGCTCTTGTTCGCAGTAGCCAAAGGAATAGAAAAATGTTAACTTCAAGTGGCCTCAATGATTCTTAATCCACTCTACTCAGTTTATGTATAAAGACCAGGAAATCAGCAACACTGGGTCAGAAGAGAGGTTAATGTACAGTCATGTAACCCACGTTTGCTGTGCCTTGGGAGGGGTACAGGAATAAGGGCAAGGATATAGAGATAGTTCACCAGAGCAGTCTACTGGCTTTTTGCATTTTGCAGCCCTGAAAACTACTGACCTAAAACCAGTGAGTTCATCTTTGAGAAATTAACGTAGAGTTTCTGGCAAGCAGGTTGTTGAATCGTGCGAACTCCTGACATGCACATACAATGCAGTGAGTGGATTCTTAGGGCATGTTGAAGGAAGAACCATCCCATTTCACATGCTTTGAACTTCCACCTATCTCCCAGCTCCTGTGTTGTAAGGAAGAGTCAATAGAAATACCTCTGTTAACTTTTTCACCTTCTCTATTTTCCTTACTGTTTTAATGGCCTTCATTCCTCAGCACTTTCTTGTTCATGCTAAAGAGGTAGAGCCTGCTTAGCTGTTTTTTGGAACCTGTTTTCCATTCTTTGATTATCTTTGTCCATTCTTGGAAATTTTTATTGATTTGGAATTGGGAAATGAAATCTGTGCATTATTTGTTTTAGATTGTTTCACTTTATGAAGGTAGTTGCTGTCAGACACCTCTGTGTATGTGTTAGGTTTTGTTCCTTTAAATAACAACAAACCCCTTCCCCCCACCCCAAACCAACCAAACAATAAAAACCTGCAGTAAAACCTGTGGAAAGCTAAGAAGTGGAATGGGGCTTGCTTCTTATGTCTCAAGAGATTAGCAGACTTTTCTTTTTTATGATGACCGTGGCAGAAATCGACATTATCAGTCAGTAGTACAGATCCTCCTCTGGGCACGCTGCTGGTTGCCAGGAAATATTATATTTGAATCATATGTGTACCACATGTTGACCTAACTTTATGCAACTGACTCTTTTGTGGAGGGAGGGAAACAAAATGTGATTATTTCCAAGGGTCTGGTTAGTTCCAGTCCTATTGATGCTATAATGCAATGGTAGTCAGAATATTTCTGCTCATAGCTGTGCTTAGGCATGTGGGATTTTTGTCTCGTTTGCTAGCCAAGTAGAAACTGGCCTTTGGGCTATCTCTCCAATGAACAAATCTGTCGTGGGGCTGCTCCTGGCACAAACCTACTTCATTGCTACTTGTGCAAGTACACTGCTGGATTGCCTCTGTGCTCCCTCCTACAGTGAGTTTTGGTTGTAGCCTTGAACTTGACCATTCAAGACTGAGRCCCCATCTTTGTCGCTTCTTGCAGCTCCTATTTGCTTTCATCCAGTGCTACAGGAAAATCTTGAGTTATTTCTTGGATGAGGGGGATAAAGGAAGAAAGTGAGCTCAGCTGCAGAATCTCCCATTGAAAAAAAGGGAGACCTACAACTGAGTCAAGCAGTGGAGCTGTTGTATCAAGCACAGGAGAATGTCAGTCTTACAGGAAGGCAAGAGATACCAGCGCAACCTGCAGCTGCACAATGCCATTTCATCCAGCAGCTAGTGCTTACTCCAGGAGCTGGATGATTTGGGTACTAGTGCTGGGCTGAGGCCTTCAAAACTTGCAGTGAGAACATGAAGAATAGGAAGGAGGTCTCTAAGATGTAGGTGAACACCAACAGAGCCAAATCTGCTGAGCAGGGGGAAGAGAGGTAAAGGTCTGTTAATTTTGTGTTATTCTAAAGCCTGAAGCTTCCTCTGATCCTGTGTCTCAAACTGGTAGCCAAGTACATGTGGGCAGGGAGGGAAGGGARTGTAACTTGAAATAGCTCCCTTATTTTCATACATTGAGTGTTGTGGCAATCAAAAAGGGGGATGTGACTAAAAGCCATCAAAACCACTTCCAAGCACATGCCTTTTAGTGAAGCAAATGAGTAGGATTTTTAGAATATAATGCAAACAGGAAATCACTCTGAAAACTGTAGCCCACCATTAACTTGCTGGGGGAAGGGAAGACAGATTAAAACTATCCTTGCAAACAGCTGCTTTGTTATAAAACCTAATAGGGGATTGAATGCGTGTGTAAGAAATGAATCCAAATCAACACTTTTTATTGGGTGCTGGGGTTTTTTTTGTTGCTCTTAGTAATAAAATCAGGCTGCTGTTATGTGAGTAGTAGATAGCTGTTCATGCAACAATTTCACTTATTTGCTCACATAGTTCCTTTGCTGAACTTATAGTTACCCAGTGTGAGCAGCAGCTAGGAGGCCAACTTCAGCTATGTACTTTGAAGTGGAGGGGTTATAATGATGTGCCAGTGGCTCCTAGGAAGGTGTTGCTCAGCSCTTTGCGTTGGATTTATAATGAAACCTGTAGCCTTCATGACTGCATATAGCAGCTGTTGCCCTTTTGGATGTGGTAGTTAATTTGCTGCCCATGAGTGTGTGCTAGTGTCATTGTGGAGATTCAGCAAAGTTTTGGTCTGGGCAAATCTTACACTCTACCTTCTCAGCACTTGTTCCCTTTTCTTGGCTTGTTGTTTCCTGCTATCTCTGCTTTTCTGTCCAAGTCTATAGAAATCTACAGGAACCATCATGGAAGCTTATGGTGAAGTGATGTGTATTACATCCCAACTACAAGATTAGTTTTGTTTCTTCTTTTGGGGTACAGGACTCATGTGGGCCTGCAGCATTCTCACAGGCAGTGTGGGATCAGCTCATTATCCCTAACTTTGATTTGTAGGTATTGGTTTTTGTAACCCTAATGGTTGCTGTTTTAGGTTGCTGTCACAAGCTGGGATGACTTAAGTACTTTAGTGACTGCAACCTTATAGACTTGCTTGGTTCCATTTAATTTCAGCCTCTTGCTAATGTTCAGTAATTAGCATGTGTGTAATCCATCAGCAGTTTGGGTTTCATATCCAGGAGGTAATTGTTCCTGGTGACTTCCCATTTTTTTTCAAACATGTAGTAGAAGAAACAGCACAGTGGTGGGAATATTTGAAAACTTGGCTTTGTGTCTGGGACTGCAGTGGGAGTGTACAGAGGGCATTGATGATAGATCTGTGATTGAGACTCCCAGCTGTGCAATCTTCTGTGAATTGTGATGTACTCTGAGCACCTTTAGCATATGCAGGTGGCTCTATAGAAGGTATGAACGTTTTGGATATGTAGTATAGACTCTAAAGCCAGCCTTCAGGTATCTGAGCTCACTGGCTGTGGAATTCATTCTGGTATCTAGGAGGAGGGTGGAAGGACTATGGAATATATCAGAAGAGATCATAAGCTTTTGCCAGCTCAGCAGCTGTGAGAAAGAAAAAAATCAGGTGTTGCTAACTGATGCTAGAGACAAGTGCCCATGACTTCCAGCACTTTGCTACACCACAGCTTCCAGTCTAAGCCAATGTCTCGTGGTGCCTCTGGACCCTATGGAAATGCACATGCTGCTGACTCTTTTGGGTGGCCGTATGTTCTAAAAGTAACTTCTGCCTTTGCAAAACAAATAGGAGAGCTCTAAGTGATGTCCTCRCCTGACTAATGAAATATCTTAACTTGCTTCAACATGGAAGTGTGGGTTTGTTTCCAAAATAGATATAAGCTATGCCATGCTTTGTTTCAGCTTGTCAAAGTGATCTTGCAGCTTCCCTAGGATGCACRAGGCATTGATGTGCCTACAACTGCCCTGTGTGCCTTCCTGTTTAAAGTCTGCAGGCAATCACCCCCTCCATCCTTTTGAAACTTTACTGTCTGCAAAGCAAGTACAGGGACAACTTATTTTGCTCTTGCAGTAGGAATACTTGATTTTCTGAGACAGTGCATGTCAACAGTTCCATCTAATTTGCCATAACCAACCTGTTTTGTGGCCACCCTTGAGTTCCATTGTTCACTTTCCCTGGAGTGACTGTTAATTGTTCCATGGTTTAGACAGTGAAGAAACGAACCTCAGAGAGGTGAGCAAGGAATGGGTCATTGAGACTGCAATGTGTAAGGGGTGTTAGAGATGCCCTCCAKCATCCTGGGATTACACTGACTACCCTGCATTGTTCCCAATTCTGCTGGTATTATCTTCTGAGCTTTGTGGGATTAAAAGCATTGCCTCCTACATGTAAGACGTCTTTCTGCTTGGCAAGGAAGGTACAATGCTGTCACTTGCTTTCATTTTTGATGCAATGGGACCAGCTGTTTTAGGAGCTGATGGGAGCTTCCCAAACGCAGGGGAGACCTGGGTACCTTGAGATTAAAGAGCAAACTCATCAGGTCTGTTTGTTATATGGCCTTTACTGTGCTAGGGTGGTGGCAAACTTGAAAATCTGCTCCTGGCAATGCCAGGCTGCTGATGCAAAGCTGCTTGGAGCTGACCCCAGGATTCTGCAGGGCAGGGGGTGTTTGTGCTGGACKGAGGGGCAGCAGGTTTGTGGTGGTAGAGCACGGGAGTGTGTGTTGGAGATCCTTGCTGCTGGTCCTGAAGCCCATCCCTTGCAGTGCTTGGCACCTGGAAGGGTCCCCACAGGCACTGCCCTGMTCATGCAATCACAGACATGGAACTCTGCAGCACTTAAGGCCTTTAAAAGTATTTTTAATAAACATCAACTCCACTGGATCAAACACCCAAGTGAAAAGACCACAGGTCTTCTGACTTGCAGCAGAGTTTGCCCCTTTCAGAGAAGCAGGTTGTACAGGTTGTGTGAAAAGGTGAAATGGAACTTAATGGGCTGTTTTTTGTATTGACTCAAAAAAAAGGTCATATATGAGGATTAAGGAGGTTATAGACTACCCTGTAACTAGTGGAATGAAAAATCTTCATGGTGCAGTGGTGTTTGACAGATTTTCTCTTTAGATTTCCAGTTTTGGTGGAAGTAAGTACAACCAGAAATGATCAACAGCTGTTCAGCAGAACTTTGACTATTTTCTACTCTGTATGTGGTAGAAAATATGATCTCTCCTGCCTTCTTATATCTAACCAAGTTCATGTGATTGGGTTTGGGACAGAAGAAATTTCCATTTTGCAAGTAAGAGAAAAAGTTGCTACCAGTCTGAATGGGAAATTTTCAATGAATAATGATAAAGCTAATGTCTAAAGCATAAGAGTGGGCRCTGCTGATCTTTTCTGCTGGAGAGATCTCTGTGTGGGGGGAAGCCCCTAAAAAGCCCTACTGACTTCTGCAGCATGTTGACTTGGTTCACTGTCACTTCTTTGGGTCATGGCAAAAGCTTCTTGGTTGTAAAAGTTTAGAGTTTGAAGATTTTTTTTTTGAAAATGTGGAAAAAGAAATACTTCTCAAGAGTGTTTATCTTTTGTCATCTAATTAGAGCAGATAAAGGTACACACTTCCTTTGACTAGAGTTTTCTCTCATTCAGGCAATGGTAAATTTATAATCAAGTGAGGGATCATTTGAATACTAGGTTTCAGGACATTGATATCATCCCATTCATTTTGTGTCTAGGAAGTTAATTATAGATATAGAATATTAGTTCTGCTTTTCTTTTTGACATCTTCGCTTGGCAAAAGAAAAATGTAGATTATAAAAAGGTTGAAAATTRAAGTCTCTAGCTGAGTTCTAACATCTCATGTACAGTTACTTAAACTTTAAAAAACACTTTTAAATAGATCTTCCCAGACTGTTAGGCTGATGCCAGATGAACAGTTATGGGGTATTTCTATAAATCAGCAAAGGAAAATTTTACCATGAGCTGAATCCCAATTTTTGTCTGTGAAGAAGAAAAGTTAAAAAACAAAACCCAAATAATCCAACAACAACCCCAAACCCAGCCCTTTCTCTGTTTGTATTTAAAACCTGCTAATAAGCATTTTCATAACCTTACCTGAAAAAAACCCACTGTGGTTGTCCATGAATTATTCTCTCATTTGAAGTCCCCATCTTCSTCCTTGCAAAGTATTTGCTTTTCACCACCTTGGTTTCTTTCTCTGGGTCGAGCAAAAAGAGAGCTATAAAATAAGCTTCTGTTATCTTACCTGCTTGGTAACCCTTCTGAAGCTGGTGTTAGCAGAGAAGTGCAGGTGCTGTGAGCCATCCTGGTGCACACTGGGGTGTGTTTTTCCAGCAGGCAGTTTACCAATGGCTCTCTAGCCTTGCAAACTATTGGGTGAGGCTTCATACCTGAAGACTTAGTGCCCCAAAAGGAGACTCCTAGCCTGTGAGCCAAGGGTCCTGTCCTGTTTGCCATATAAGGCTGCTCTGGAATTCCCTTTTCCTTTCATTTCAACGAACTGTTGCAAGAAGTTGCTTTTATTTTCTTGACTCTCACCTCCTGGTCCTCCATGCTCTCCAACCACAGCAGCTGCATGTTAACATCCTTATGCTGTATTCCATGGGCGTTAGAGGGCCTCCTGGGATTTGTAGGACACACAGCTTTCCTGGGCCTTTTCCTTCCCTCAAAGATCAGGACAGGGTGGGGACAGATGGCATTTTATCCTCCTTGCCAGGGACCAGTGCCTGCTTACATTGGTATGGAGAAGGTCTTTTATGAGCTTGATCTAAAGAGTTTTTAATCTCTGTGTGTGGATTTTTTTCCAGTTTTTTTGTTGTCCTGGTGCTGAAGATGTSATTCTTTCCAAATCATTTGATAGCCAAAATTTGAAGGATACAGAGACAGTTAGCATTCCAGCAGTGCTTGAAGATCCCCAGAGTGAAGGGGTGGGAAATCTTAAACCCATTCTTTTTGGAATTATATAATTGTGAGTATTTCTTTCACCAAATGAAGTAGGTTTTCAGATCCATTTGTTTTTTCTTATTCTAGTGAGAAAATTAACATTGTAGAAACACTACAGTTGTTTGTAGGCATAAGAAATACCTGGTGGGTGATGTGGCAAACATTACTTTAGAACTAATAGATTGCTTCACCACTTGCAACTTCATGGATGCTTTCTATGAATTCTGTCTAAAATGTCTGCTTCTATTTAATTTTAAGGAAAACTGGAATTATTTTTCTAAATTAAAAAAAAATAAATCTACATAACAAGAATTGGGAGGAAGTTTTATATTGTGCTAGCTCAAGGAGATATTCTTAATATAAAGCCTTCATATTCTGTGGTAGCCCATAATAGGAATCTTTGCACCTTTCATCTTATGTATTAGATGCACACAAGATCCTAAAGTAGATATTTTATGTTGTGGCTAKCCTGTGTATAAAGCTATAACCCATAGAATACTCAGCTTACTTCTGTTGTTCATAGTCATTATGAATGCAAAAATCCRCCAAATGAAATATACAGGAGAGAAATGACCATAAATAAGCTTAGACCTCCTAATTCCCTATCTATTGCTGTCAAGTCATAGTCTGCTAGGGATTTAGAAGAATATTCATTGAATTTGGGAAAGAAAAATACAAATATTATCAGCCCAGCAAATGTTTCATACAGAACTGGTTGTGGATTGTGCAGTTCTGCAAACCACTTCTGGAACCAAGCTCTAAAGGTATTAGTTTGCAGTTCTGCACACTGATTTTTCTGTTCAAAAATGTCTGAATAACACTTGGCTTGTTCACACTTTTTAAGATCTCCCTTATCTTGTCGAGTTCATGAAACTGCTTTTTTCACCTCACTGCTTGTGTTGCTTAACTACCTGTCATCTGATTGTATCTAATTTCTAGTGATCATTCTTATGTGATGCTTGTGTTTTTCCTTGCCAAGGTATGATGGTCACCTGAAACACAGGTAACTAYTGTGCCAGGGTGCATTAACTTCTCCTTTATTTTTGCTATAATTTCAATTCATATCATCATTGCCTCTTGCATGCTTTTGTAGCTTTGGCATATCTGGCAGAATATCTTGTAGAAACRTTGCTTTTCATCTCCCTTTGAGAGAGATCCAGATGTAGCAATGCTGTCTAAGGAAATCCTGCTGCTTGACTCCAGCTGCAGTTGTAAGGGRGTCATTAACGTGGTCTTTGCTCTTTCCTGCAGTCCCATGCTATTGTAACTCTTGTCTCCTCTGTTGTGTGTCTGTCAAATTTATTAATCAGTCTAGCCTTTCACAATCTATCAGTGAGAAGGTCTTTACTCCAGGAAGCAAGAAAACAGAAGATTAGGGAAAAATGTGGGAAATTAAAAGGCATATTCCTTTCTGTTTTCTTGTGACATAAGATATACAGAATAACTTTGGAATATAACTGAATGTTAAATTTGTTTCTTATTTCTAAGAGCTACTTCATCAAACTGTTCACTGAGTAATGTGAGAACATTGAACATGTGCTATCACCCAAAGTACACAACCCACAGGGTGATACTGACTCTGTTGGATGCAGGTACCATGATGCATACCACTTGCCCTGGAAGTGTGCTCCACATTAAAGTCTGTTTTGGGATCATCAGAGGCATTTGAATGAGCAGGGCACTTGCTCTTTAATGTGTGTCCTGCGTATTTCACTTATTTAGTGAAATTGGGGTTTGTGTGGATGGAAGTCCACCATAAGTAAAGGTATTTGTCRTTTTGATTTTCTAGTTTGGTTTAGGGGAGGAATATACGTTTTTTAAAATATTCCTGTGCTGTTCCTTGTTCTTCATGATGAGTCCACTTTGTGTTGCACAGTTCTTCCCAGGGGCTTCTTACAGTACTTGGGGGACATCTGTGCTCCTCACTTGGTAGCCTGTGACAAAGTTTGYCCCCACCACCCCCTCGTGCTTTTTCTGGGCTGTGCTCCAGCTGGTGGGGCTTGCCAGGGCGTGGAGAGGCAGTTTCCATCTCGCAGGAGTCCCCTGGGTGGGTCCTGAGGAGCTCAGCCCTTCCCGGCACAGGCAGGCTCCTGGGTTTGGCCGGGGCTGAGATGTTCCTCGAGTGCGAGCGCCGGGTTCCGTGTGATCTGGCTTGGGACAGTGCCCGTTTGGCTGCACCCCTCCCTCAGTGACGGCCCAAAATAAACATTGCGCAAATCGCCGGTCCCTCAAACAAGCAATCAGTGAAAACTGCTGAGCTTCCACTAAGATTAAGACTAATCAAAGTGGGCAGTGATTGCAGGAGTCAGTCTTTGCTTGGAGTGTGTTCTAACGAAGCCTTTGCTGCCCCATGAAGGCACGGAAAGAATATGAAATGACACAACCTACAAAGACTTTTACCACTAATTGCATTTTATGTTGTTCAGCTACGCCACAATTTTCTTGGTCTCATTTTTGGTGGAAAACCCTTCTGCTAAAGAGGAAAATTTTGTGTAGGCTAAGCAAGTAGGAGACACTGAGCTTTTGCCATGAGGAGAAACCCAACTTCTGTGGTAAATAAACTTCAAAATGCTAATCTAAAAAAAAAAAATCAACACCTCCTCCTGCAAATCAGTGAATTCCTGTGTCTCTAATTATTTTAATGGAGAAAAAAAGATGGTACATGAAATGTACAGTTTAATTTTATGAATTCTAGTTTACTGCGTGAATAATTCTTTATAAACACAGCTAGTGATTTAAGTGATGACTCATTAATGGTTTTAAAGAAGTATAGTAAAAATGAAACGTGGTTGTTTGAGTGAGAGCTATTTTTGTGTGTGTGTGGTTTGGTTTTTTTTAAAGTTATTTTGGGAGTTACTTTCAGTGGAATCCTAAGAGTTCTCTACAGTGCAACCGTGATTGCCCACCTCGTGGTGTTGGTTTTTCCTTTAATACAGTGGCAACAAACTGGGAAATGTTGCTGCCAGGAAAGCTAACTAAAGGTACAGCTTTAAGGAAGGGCTACAATGAAGGTGATGTTAAAATGATGATAGATTTTGCTACTTGTTACAGTACCAGATCATATCCTCCTACTCTATTGAAGTTATGAYTAAAACCCAGTGTAATTCTAACTTTTTTTGAAGTGTGCCACCTCAGTGATTCTGACTGGCCAATTCCATTATATGCAAGAAAATTCCTCTTTTTGAACACTGATAGTAATCTTAAGAAGAAAAAAATTCACAGTGATTAAGTTTTAGATGACTTAAAGCTCTGTATCTTTTCTTATAGGCTAGTTCTTCAGAGCAAGGCTTATTTTTATGATTCATTATATAAATCACTCTGTTTTATTTAGCACTTTTCTGAGAGTATTGGACTTAAGAGCAGTATGCATGCCTCCTAAAATGTGCATAAATATAAGAACTAAGTTACACTGATAAAAAAGTAATGTATTTAAATTTCAAAGAAGTGTCATTTCCTGTCTGTTTTACTACAAAAACTTGTCTATGCATGGAGTTGCAGAAAAAACAACTCATCGAGGTGTGTTCTGCACTTGAGCAATGTGTCTCTTAGTAATATTGTTGCTTTTACATCTTCCAATTAGCAGAACTTAATTCTAAAGATAGTCTGGGCTTAAAGTAATGGGAACTCCAAATTCAGTGACTCGTGGGAGGTTCTAAACCAGTCTGCTTTTCTCAGCCTTGCCTCTTCATGTGTGTATAATCAGGTCTTGAAATCCATAGTTYTTCTCCATTATCTGAAAGATGTACATGATTTTGGATGAACCTTCTGTCAGACCCTCTGCTCATCTGAAAGAAAAAAAAAAGGCAACCACACTTTCAGAACACTTCCAATGAAGAGTTAGAATTATTAACTGAAGTTTAAAATAAAAGAGTTGCCTTGAATAACACTGTAGTATATTACTGCTGTTAGATTAGAAACACTGACCTATGATTTTTAAGCAAGCTATTGACTTGGTGGACACTTGGTGTGATACAGTTTTAACAGATGCCAGTGAAAGGTTGTTGCATTTTGTATTAAGACTGTTTTTAAAATGGCATTTGCTTTCATTTAAGGCAAATTATTTCAGAATGGAGAATTTTGCATAATAATTTGAGACAAAGTGGTAAAAAACAACCCTGAGCATAACCTTGATGCCTTTAGATTTATGTGGTTATATACTTATTTCCCCTTTCTTGTTTGTTTTATTCTTTTACTTTCCTGATGCTTTCCTACTTTGCTGCTGCTTCTCTTCCCTGAGTCTCACTCGTTCTCCCTGGTCCCCTTCCCAACAGAGTGCTGCCCTGACCAGTTTGGATCCCAAACCCTGTCTGGATGAGGCAGTTCCAGAGGGTCAGAGCTCTGGAGGGCTGGGGGTGCAGGCAGAACTGAGGGTTAAAGGTGGCCTAGAGTGACACAATTTGTGCTTTGCATGACAGGGAGAGTGGGGGAAGGACAAAGGTAGCCACATGCCATACCTGAGATCAAGGTTTTGAGGTCAACGTGCAGCAACCCAGTTAGTAATTGCTTGGGCTTGGAGGGCAGATTACCTGTGCCCTTCACCCCTGAGCTGTAGGGTTTAGCTGGCTAATTTTTCAGCAGTAGAACACCCACAAATCTTTGAAGTTGAGCTCTCTAAATTTCAGCAGTGTGGATGCTCACAAAGCAGTTGTGCTGGGCTAGTTTGTGAAAATGCCACCTGTGGTTTACAGATCGCCTGAGTAGTAGCACAGGAGTGTGATCATACTTAGGAGAGAAGCTGCAATATGGTGATTAGGTCCAAGTCCTACTTTGCTTTCCCAACACAGTAACTTGGAACTGTCTTTTGTTTAATTTGGTTTTCCCTTATTTTTTTAGCAGCATGTTYTGTGGGATGTATTCTCTATGAGCAAGCGTTGAAAGTGAGGTAGTGTTAAGCAAACATCTGTTCGTATGGAAAATTAGTGGGATCTCTGTTTCTCAACACCTTATTTACTAAAGCAGCCAAAAAGAGATRCAAATATCTCTCCACTCTGTTCCTCCTCTCCAACCCCCCCAGTCCCAAGTTGTATTTGTTTTCTTGCTTTGCTGGCAACCAGAACTTTACGGTGGTCCCATGCTGTCCTTATTTACTGTCCTAAGAACAGCACAGTTTGCACATCAGTCACAGCAGCCAAGGCCATATGAGGCTGTTAAAGCAACACTGTCATTCTGTTAACCCTTCAGAGCAATGTCTGACCACATCTTGTGCCATCTGCTCCTGCCTTTGACCCGTTTACTAGTTGACCTTGTCTTCTGTCCTGAACTCTGTATGGATAGAGCTGGGTGTAGCTGTCACGTGTACTTGCTGTTGAAGTACAGTCTGTGGACCATGCTGATCAGCACACAGCACTGAAGTGTCTCATTGTTTATGAGAGTTTGAAAAGAAGATACTCTTGAAAGTTCTGCTAACTTTTCTTAAACAGAACTTAAGGTTGTTTCTCAAACTAGTGAAAATGGGTGTTGAAGTCAGCATAGCTGCGGAGATTTTTCTAGGCAATTACAAAACTCAAGTAAACTGACCAAGGTTGTTTTTCTTCCAATTTCTGACTTCAGTCCTGTAACAGCTGAATGGCTTCTTCCACTAGAACTCTGGAGAGCATGTGGCAGCTAATTTTCATGTTTGTGTTCAAAATGAGCAGAGCCTACCATGGGCTGTTAATTAGTACCTGCTCTAGTACTTCTGTTTTTTGCAAACATGTTGAGGATGCTGAGGACCGCATACCAAGTTGTAAGGTTTTTTGGTGGGATAGRCATGCACATAACTTTGAAGAATAAAACCCTTGGGTACAGAAACACTTCCATAACCTTAGGTAGAATTCTGCTTGTCTTGCACATACATTTGTCCTATTAATATTTTATTTTATTTGGTTATTGCCATGTTTTCAGGCAATGCAGTGCTTCATAGTTGTTCTGTTTGTTTACACATGGCTATGCTAGCATTCTGACGCAGCTGGTGAAGGTTTGGAGATCTGACCTTGCTGTTGACCAAAGATTTGTTTAATTGCTTTTAGATGGCCTAAGCACAGCTCTAGAGGTGCCCCCATGCCACTGGAGTGGAGAAAGGAGTTTATATTCTGGAATTGTGCATCTTTTAGTCCTTGTTGTCTTTCTCACTGCAAAGCCTATTAGCTAAGTGTAAAGATGCTCAGTGAGTCTGCCAGTGCCTCACAGAAAAGAATTTGCTTGAAACGACCCAGCTGAGCTTTCAAATAAAGGACACTTGATAGTGGAAAATGCAGCAGACTTGTCTGTGACAGTGGCTAGAGACAGTAGTGGGTATATAAGTATTGATTGAAAGCAGAGGGTCAAGTGTTATATGTATTGGCAAAACCTTTGTTTGATAATTTTTCCTATTAAAAAATGAGAGCTACCTGGTAAAGCATGACTTTATGGTGTTGCACACAGTTAGAGTTTTGGAAGTATTGAATAACAGTAGAAATGATGGTCAGGGTTGAGGCTTCTTGCTTCCTTTAGATGGCTGTACAAGCTTTCATCCAGTGGTGAAACATTTTTCTGGGGTTTTTTTTGAACAGCTGATGCCAGAGGTACTGAAAAGTTTGAAAATTAGTCATATGTAGAACCTAAAATAGAAAACCAGTGGGGAATGTAAGGTCTTTGACAACAGTTCACCTTTTTTTTTTTTTTGGCAGACCCTTTATCATTCTTGCCTATCTGAAAGACTTTCTTTTCACTTGAAAGACATTAATGTAGTCCATTAGCTTTCAGTTTACTGCCCAGCCCCTCTGCTGCTTCAGGATTTTTGAGTGYTGTGCAGCCATTTCCTTCCGCTAGCGCTGAGCTCCGGGGCTGTGTCAGGAGCCCTGATGCTGCCCTGGTGAGTCACCCTGTAAAACTGAAGCAGTCCCATGTGATTATTCACACATAAGATTTGGGCTCATCTGTCTGTAAATAAGCGTGTGCTTGTCTACCTTGTTTTTTCTGTAAACTGCTGAAGCAGTGAAAGCGCTTTCTAGGCATGTGCCCTTGACACACAATGCTAAAAATAGGGCAGTTTGACATTGCTACAAACTCGCAGGCTTCCTAGCTGTCTAAAGAGTCACTCCCTCATTTAAGCAATCGTTTGAATAGGCACRTTTATCACTCAAGAGGTGTTCTGGGGTGGGGTTTTTTGTGTCCTAATCTAATACATAGAACTTCGAATTTTATTTCTTCTGTGTACGAAGCAAGGTTGGGCAGCATATCTGTAATGCTTTCAGTAACCTTTTATAATGTCACTRAAAGAGAGCAGGGGTGGGTTTTTGCCTGTTTAAGGCATCTGTGCCCTTTATGATATTTGTGCTTTATTGAGTATTTTAAGCACTTATTTCACTTGTGAACTCATATTGCTGTCTTTTGTCCTGCTTGTTGTCACCATTACTGAAACCACTTCAGATGTGGTTGAGACCTTGTTGAAAGAATAATCAGTTACGTTAGCCAAAGCAGGTCTATTTTTGACTGTGCTTTTGTTATATTTTTCTTCCAAAAAAGCTGAACTAGTTAAGCTCCTGAAAGCATTTCATGCTGTTTTACTGGCATGACACTGGGTGCGCCATGTGAAGGTTGCTGTGCTTCCCTCAGATGTGTTCCACAAAACTTGTGCTTTGGACCTGTGTGCTGTGACACCATGTGGTGTTTCCCTCTGGACRTTCAGGAGGCAATTCCTCAGAGCACAGCCTGGTTGAAGCATAAAGCCTGCATTTGGAGCCTGATCCTGAGAGACAGCTCTCTGTSCTGGGAGTGGGAAGGGGGATGTTTAGAGCTGGGTATGTGAGGCCAGGGGGAAGGGGAAGAGAGATTTATTTTAACTAACTGAAAGCTTAATGTAGCTTCCTTCCTYCCCTGCTTCCTTTGCCCCCTGCTTTACCTTTACAGTTAGAGCATACAATAGTCTGTGTGTCCTTATATCTGCTGCCCAAAAGAAATGGATGGGTTTGCCCCTGACTGTCCTCCCCTGTGCCGTGTGGTGTGGCAGTGGTGTGACCATGGCACAGGCAAAGCAGGCTCTGAGCAGGGAACAGTGCTGAGGGTGGTTGCTGTGTGAGCAAGAGCTCTGCTCACCCCCCCAGCTCTTCAGTGGAAACATGTTGGTCTGGCAGCCCTGAAAATTCTGCAGTGGAGGAAATGTGGGGAGTGGGGCTGCCTGAGCAAGCGGCATCTGTGGGCCAGGGACAGGTTGTGAGAATGTAAGARATGTGGGCAAGCACTGATTTTGGTAGGGCAGGGCTTTGCTTTGCTTTGCTAGGTTGGTGCTGATGAGAGAGTAGTAGTCTATCTCATGGCCTCCTCATAATGGCCTTGCTAATGGCCTGTTCTCTTGGTGGGGTTGTAGCCAGCTTACAACTCAGCAGATCTGCTGCTCTAGGTGGAGAAATTCCCTGTGCCCCCTCTCTCCATTTCCTCATATACATCCACAGGCTCAAGACTTCCCTCAGGCCTTTCTCTTGTAGCTGGTATGACTGCAAGCCTTTCAGCTGTTCCTTGGAGGTCATGTTTTGTGGGCTTTGGAGGGCTCTGTGATGCAGATGCCTTCAGAGCAGTTTGTGTGTTTTTTCAAGCGGTGGCACATGGAGAGTGACCAGTGCTGTGGGGAAAAACCTGATGGGACTAGCCAGGTAGATGGGAGACTCAGAGGTTCAGTGCTGGAAGCAGCATTTGCAGGGAGCCTTGGCTCTGCAAACACAATTTGCCTCATGCCAAAATGATTGCCCTTTCAAACAGAATAGCTCTTAGGGCTTGCACCATATCCTGCCTTATAGCAACACTTCGTATTGCATGGAATTCCTTGGCACTTATACCCATGAAACTCTTGAGTGACTTTCACTTTAAAATAATCTGAGATCCTTGAGAAAATGAATGTTTAGTCTCTGTACTTCATCATTCTCTATTGCTTTAGAAGCAGAACTGAGGAGTTTGCAAGCTGCGCTTAGTTTCTTTCCCAGCTTGAGCCACTATAAAGCACAAGTTACACGGCATTAAAAGACAGAGACCAGGCTGTAAAGTAGTACAAATTAAGCTGTGCATTTCTAAATCATGAATAATTCTGAAAACCCTGTTGTATGAGAGAAATGCATGTCCCTGCATTTTTGAATCAGTCGCAGAAATGGCGTGTAGTTGGGACAAAGAAAAGGGGTGGAACATGACTCATGATGCATGAAAATATATAATTCACTGAAGTCTTTCACAGCTTATAAGCAACAATATAAAAAGAGAAGAAACACAGCTTAAAAAAAATTCTAAGCATGAAAGGACTTCCTCTGTTGGCATCCAACAGGTTGACACCCTTGGTGGAGTGGCTGCRCAGTTTTGTAAGCAGTGGCCGGTCTCACTTTGTGAGATTTGTGACCAGCCACCCTCTCCAGCCTCTCACCCCGTTGTCACCATCTGCAATGGCTCTTGGTGGTGCAGGAGAATGCAGGCTGCTGCTGGTGATGCTGCAGGTGCACATCTGGCTCCCACCTAAGGCTTTCTCCCTCCTCTCTCTTGGTTACAAGTCAGGCTCTCTGTTCTTGCTGCTCACATGCTTGGAGGTGCAGTGCAAAGGGCAGCTCTGCTTGCTGCAACCACCCCCAGGCGTTCCTGCATGGAAGCCCTGGGCTCTGGGTGTGCTCACGTGTGCTCGACAGGGACGAGCATTGCAGACCGTGAGCTCATTTCCACGATACCTCACACAGCTGTGTGGGGCTGAACTGCACGGTCGTGTCGCCAGCTCTGCAGCCTTTTGAGATTTTCTTGGGAAGTTATTGTTGTAAGCAGGCGTGTGCTTGACATGCATGGTTTTGTGCTGGTGTTTGTGACGAGGGAGGAACAGGACATGCCGCAGCGGTGCCGTGCCTCGCAGTCCTTATGCAGATGGCTGTATCCTCGCAGGGTCTGCTTCCTACCAGATTTACAACTGCCTGCTCATTATTAGATTTGGAGCTGTGTGTGAGTGCTGTTTGTAGAGTTGCCCGCGTGTTTAAAGTTTGCACAGATACAATTCTTCTTGGTGATGCCTGGTAGAGAACTGTGCCGCTTTCTTTACTTAGCAGCTGACACTGGGGAAAAAATAAACCCCAATATACTTGTTGTGAGGGTTTGATTTTCTAAAGCCAAATAAGTAAGATTGGACGCACTTTTGAGGGTCTAGAATATTTGCTGTCTCTGCTGGGAAGGGCAGGGGTGCTGAGCTCTTCTGCTAGTTGGCTTGTTCTGGATTATGGAATTTAGGTTTTGACATCCAAGTTAGAAAACKGAGTGTTTTTTTGGAGCTGGTTGGTGGTTTGGAACCACTGCAACAGCACAGCATATACTTGCATGGGGTAGTTTAGAGGTATATACAATGGAGCATTTATTCAGTTTTTGTTATTATTGGCCAGTGCAAAGAGGTGATTGTATTTTGCACAAAAACGCAGAATATTTCAGCCTCTCCATACATAATTTACCACTTGGAATTTTGTAATTATGGTTCTAGTTGAGCTTGCAGTTGGTAACTCCAGAACTTGAACCGTTTGCCTTCTCTCTAATGGTTAGAAAATGAGCTTTTATTGAAAGGTTTAGGGTGACCCATGGCTGCTCTTTCTTCGTGGTGTAACAAATGAAGGACAGGCATACAGATGGTTTCC
This sequence comes from Cardinalis cardinalis, assembly GCA_014549065.1. Classification (NCBI taxonomy): domain Eukaryota; kingdom Metazoa; phylum Chordata; class Aves; order Passeriformes; family Cardinalidae; genus Cardinalis; species Cardinalis cardinalis. The sequence continues at coordinate 12,521,157 of JACDOX010000005.1, forward strand.
TGCCTGGTATGCTCACAGCACTTCTTGGGGCTCATGTGCTGCTGATGTGTGCTTACATATTGCACTTAAACCTTTTCAGAGCTTTGAAGCTGGAATTGCAAGTGTTCCCTCAAACTTTTTAAAGGAAATTTATTAAGAGTTTTATTTTCCAAAGCTGATGATGGCTAAGAATTAAGAGATTTTGTAGCTTGTGCTATTGCATCTTGATGCACCTCTGTTACAAACTCAGGTTGTCACTTGTTGTGTTCATGGCACTGCTGTGATTGGTAAGGAGTTCTTGTGTTGTCACTTGTTCTGCACTGCTCTAACTGCTTTTCATGGTTGGCTTCTGCTGCCATATTTAGAGGCTTTTTTTAAGGCAAAGATCATATGTAAAAAATATCAGCCTTCAAATTCCTAAACCAAACCTTTGCTATCTTTTCTATTTACAGCTGCAATCAGCTTCATGTACCCTTAGCATCCACCAGCTCTAGAACTTTGTTTTCCCTTTTTCTTCAAATCACTGCACACCTATTTGATACTTCTACAATGCTTTTAATTTCCATTTAAGAACACGATAGAAAGTAGATTAGGAAAAACTAAAGGGAAGAAAAAACAAATCCTTSTAATACTGCTTTTTTCCTTCCATATTTTGTATTTAAAAGGCAAATGTGTTTACACAGCTGTACTTATTTGCTCCCCCGGTATGTGAACTGTATGAAAGATGTTTGATAATGTTTTGTGCCTATGCGCTCATGTACAGATTTATGTTAACAAATGATGTTTTGCYTTATGACCCCATTTCTGTCTTTTAATGCTGCATAACTTGCACTTCATAGTTGGCTCAAACTGAGAACAAAACTAAGGAGCTTGCAAACACCTTGGTACTGTTTCTGAAGCAATAGAGAATGATGAAGTGCAGAATCTAAGCATTCMTTTTCTGGAGTATCTTGGATGATTTAAAAATGAAATTTATTCTAGGATTTGATGAATATAGGCTTACTCTATGCCAGTTACTGATATATCAAATTATATTTGTGAGACAAGACTTTTAACAGATGATCTTTTCCCACTGTGAGTGGAATCGCTGTAGATATTTCCCTTTACTTCACAYTGGCACCTCCTTTGAGATTAACATCCTCCTCTCTGCTACTTCTGTCTTGTTAGTGTCTCTACCCAAGTGTCTCTCTGGGGTTTGCTCTTTGTGTGCCATCGTAAGATGTATGTGGACAACTTTGAGGGTATCTCCAGCAGGAGAAGTAAAACCTGACCAAAAAAGACCTAAGGGCATTAAGCCTTTCTACTGCCTTTCATGAAGATGAAAGTCTTCAACTGCATAAAATGTTTCAGTACCTGTTGTGAAATGGTAGAAGTCTTAATAAGTATAAAATCCATGATGATATGAGGAGGATATCTAGAGGGTGAGTGTCTAAAATTCATCCATACTCTGACTGTGCAGATTCAAAGGTTGACTTGAAATCACTGAGGTTAGATGCTTGTCTCTTATGCTGAGTGAAATGATCTGGTGTTCAGACTTTGAATAGCTCTAGYGATGATGTTTCATATAGCTGTTGACAGAATTTGGGAGCCCCACCAAAAGCCAAAACCRACTTCAGCCTAATGTATCAGACTGGTCTTGGTTCTGACACCAGGTAGCTGCTGTTGTCRTGGGGCAAGGGCTAGATTTGGTCCTCAGCTGCAGTCCTACTGTGACATGAGCAGTGGTGTTTGGGTTGACTGGACTTTGGCAGATACTGAAGGCTAGTGAAAGCATTTGAACTTCAAGCCAGTGTTCTGTGCATGCAGCTTTGTGTGTGTCCATGTTGGCATTGTCCTCTTCTAAATGGCGTGCATGGGGAAAAGACCACAAATGCCTCAATATTGAGATAAGGGATCACAAGTAGAGGGTGTGTACATGCCCAAAGTATGGTATAGAGGTCTCAGAGTACAGGGTTTCTGTCTTACAAAAAGATGTGCATGAAGTGTACCGTGTACCGCACAGCTGCTGTACAACTTTTCCTAAATTAGTAATTGTTGGTGCTCTAAAACTGTCCCTGGTAGGTCTGCTCTCAGCTGCTGATGTGAGTTCTAGTCATGTTTTTTATGTTTTGCCTGAGGAATATTTAGCTATGARCACCTTTAGGAGGCCACTTGAACTGTGTTTATAATAATAAACACAATGCTATGACAAGATGCTGAATTCAGTAAACAGTATTCTATAYGTCCTACCAGACTTTGAGATGTCACTTTTTTAAATGAACCAGTTGTGAGTGAAGTGACCAATATTCATGCTATGCTAATGCTGTGCAGAGTTCTTTGAGATGTGTGTGCTGTGAGCACATCCCAAAACCTGTGTTTTTATGCCTGAAGTCAGCTTGCCCTTCCATGCTGAGTCCTGCTACCCTGCAAGTGAGAGGAGTATGAATGAATATGCACAGTATGTTGTGTGTGTGGATATGCATTTGTACACAGTAGAAGGACACTACTTTAACTTCTGGAAAAATGGTATAGTCAGCTGCATGCATTGAAGTACAAGCAGCTGCCATCCACATCTGTGGCAGTGGCAGTGAAGACCTGRGCAGGAATGTGGAGAGAAATGGGGGGCTGGACCACTTCTGTAAACAAATTTAAGCTATCCCAAGGATGGATTTGCTTAGACTTACRTCTGCCAACTGCCAAAGCTAATTTGAACGTTTTCCTAAGAGGTTTCTAGGAGAACAATATTCCATGTTACAATATTACTTAGGAGAATGTACTAACATGGTTAATATGACAAGTATCTTCACTAGCTTCATGTTTYTCTTGTTAAAGCTTGCTTTTAGCATTTCTCCTGTGATGAAACAGCTGAAGGTGTTACCTGTACCATAACAAGAAACAGATGAGAGGAAGTGGGTAATGGCTGTTTGTTAGCTTTTTAAAAAATTACACCAAGTATTTATGTAACATGTAGTCACAGATGTAGTCAAGAGTGCAGATAAATCAGGCTTCCTTTTCCCAGAATTTGGACAGAGATCTCTTGAGTTATTTCCTCATTTCTTCTCTGAAGATGTAAAAATACCACAAGCACTGAAGATTTTAACAGGAGTTTTAATGCAGCCAAAACAGTAAGAAACATCATCTCATATAGGCACTGTTGTTCAGAGACTTAGGTTTTGTATCATTGTCACATCAGAATGTGCTCTATTAATTTCTCCATTAGCTAGTTATTAGGAAGAAAATTACTTACAGAGGTAACTCTTCTATTTAAAAAACCCAAAATGGGTGAGATGGAGGACAAGGGGAGTAAGTGTTTTTTGATTCCCCCTGGAAAGCCCACTGCTTGGTTCTCTCCTGTTAGATCCCTTCACATACGATGCCCTGCTCTTATGAATGTACTGAGGGGAAATTTTGTCCTCTAGTTTTAGTCAAGAGTCATGGAAGGAAAAAACCCATTAAAAAAAGGACTATTAGTTAGTATTGAGATGACTTCAAGGGAAAGATTAAGAGTGGAGCAGTYGGTCCATCAGTCTGGAAGGCCTGGTCATTTTCTCATCTAGAAGTAGGTTTCACATGTTTGCGAATGTCCATTCTTGTGAGGACTCTTCTGAAAGGGTCAAGGAAAAAAATACCAGGCAAACTGAAAGTGAAATCTGTCTTGTCTGTCTCTGAGCATGCAGAAATGAACATCAAATGAACCAAAATTTAACCTTAGAAGATGCCAGTTGACTGAAGTTGRATACTTAAGACTGAGTATTGAAATGACTGCCAGAAAAAGGAGAGTCCAAGGTGGTTTCTCAGAGTTAAGTCTGTTTGTGATAACACCTGGTGTGTGCTTTAGGATCTGTTCTGTGATGGCCACTGCTGATAGATGTTAAAGAGTGCCCTGCATTGTCCTGGTGGGAGACAATGCAARGAAAAAACTTGCATGGCTCCTTGTCACCATCTATTCATATTTCCAGAGCGTTAACCCTGAGGTGATTCCTTTATCATATTGGAAGGAAGAGAGCCTTCATTAACCACAAAGAGGGCACACCCTGTGCATGTTGTAGTGTGCAGAGGCAAAGTGTGTCTGCCTTAATTATGCTTTTTGGTCCTGAGCACCCCAGAACTGGGCTGGAGGGTGACAAGGGGAAAGTCTGGTTTGGGTTTTCCCTCTCTTCTTCAAGGAAAAACTAATATGGTCATCAATGTGTATGGAACTATCTGCCTTTTTCTTGTGAAAGTTCATTATTGCAGATAAGGTTGCATGCAGAAATTTTCCTGCATGCTAGTTGGGAATACCAGAAGATAAGTTGGAGCCTGCAGCAAAGATGAGCATGTTGGAGTGTCTGTTTACAAATCAAATATCTGCCAGGCATGGCCTGCCCTGGCAGCAGAGCTATGTGTGCACTAAAATTAAAGAGGAGGCTGGAAAGGGAGACATTCCTTGTGTTCTGGGCTGGTCTCATTGGTTCAGCAGCATGTACCACTACTGTGCTGCTGGCATGGTAGCCAGCTCAACTACAGTAGCATATTGTGCACTGGTGGGTAAGAGCTCAACAAAAAGGGACTGCAAAAGACCACTTTCCATAGAGAGGTTTTTAGAAGGCTGAATATTACCAAAATAATTTCACAAAGCTATATAATCTGAAAAGCAACTGAAGTGACTGCTCTTGATCTGCTGCCAGACCTCATGGGGTATTGCTTTCCACAGGCTGCTGCAGCATATTCGGCCATGTTACCCCATCCCATAATTTTTTTCTGCCATAACTGAGCTTACTATTTATGCTGATTTGAAAGTTAACCATGCTCTCAAGTAAGCAGAGGGAAAAGCGATTTTACTGTTGCTATGTGGCAGAATGGCCAAATGCTTGCATGTATTTTTGGGGTGGTACAGAGTGTTTAGACTTTAATTTCTAGCCAAGGGTGTTCAGGTTTCTAAGCTTGCCTCTGTGCCTGGCAGCAGCTCCTCTAGTGTTGTCAGCCCTGGTACCAGGGCTGTTGTGATGTCCTGGAGGGGACAATATGGCAGCCTGTTAGCCTGAAACTCTCACATTCGTTTAAAGTCGAAGATATTAAATGTTGGTAAAAGGCCCCCAATATGTGGAGCATTTTCTCTTTTTAAAGTAAAGAAACCCTGTGATGTCCCCAGCTTCTCCTGCCGTGCAGTCTGGAGCAGTAAGTCAGCAGAATGTTTGTAGTGCTTCCAGGAGCTGTGCTGGAGCAGAAGCCTGTTCTCCACATTCAGTGTCCATGTTTTTTTTAGAGTTTGACACATTCTTGTTGCTTATTGGGAAGTTTTCTTCTAGTTTCACAAGGGAAGAGGAGGGTTTGGGCTTTTGCATTTATTTTCTTGACATTTAAATATTTCTCATCTTCTCTGGGATGCTGTGCTCTGTGTCTTGCGGTCTTTGCTCATAAGAACCTTTCTTTATAGCAGAATATGTGCAACCAGGCCCATCTCTATTCAGCTGACTCATGTCTGAAGACCTTCTTGGAGTCCCTGTGCGCTGAGCACGGGTCTGCTGTGTTTATTAGAGGTTCTTGTCTGGCATGCTTCTGATTSTCCATCCTGTTCCCCTGCTTTCAAGTATCTGGGTGATGAAAATTGTGTTGTCAGTGTTGTCTCGTGTTTTCTGACTTCATGGCTTCTGATACAAGACTGTTTAAGCATGCTGAGCTATTTCTATCTCCCTGAAACCAAGCATCAGGGGATGTGTTATGTGTAAGGATATGTGGTTGTAAGGGAATGTGTATTAGGTGACTTCTAAGGCTTCTGCTACTGTGTTTCTCCATCCTTCTCGTTTTTGTTCATCCTATGTTCCCTTGCACTGGTGTGCTGCTCTTGTGTGGCCTCTGACCTGGGATCCTGATCTTCCTATTTGCTCCCTTCTCTGCCCTCGTTATGATGCAGCTTGTACCTAAATGGTGTTGTTGAGATTTTTTTGGATGGCTTTCATTATACCCCTCATTTTGCGAGCACCTCTAGAACTTACTGCTTCCACAATAGCTGGAGACTTCATCAGTGTCCCTTCCTGCAAGGCACAGATCAAGCTCCCTCAGAAATCCCTCCTCACCACTCCTGCCTCACTGTTCACCTCCATCCCCGGGAGACCTGGCAATGGCTGGCCATGGTCCTGGTGTCCATCCAGCCTCCCAGCTAGGCTACACTTCCTTCAGCTGCCTGTTCTGCATTTTGCTGTCCAGGCAGCCCTTGGCTACACCTGCAGGCTCTCTGGGCTACCCTGGTCTTGTGCTGCTCGTGACGGACAGCTGCTGAGCTCATGCATGCCTCTAATGCTTCAAAATAAAGCTTTCCCCTGTTCTAGCAGTCTTCTACTACTGCTCTCTGCATCTTCTTGCCATCCTTAGCTCTGAATAGCATGCTCATTCTTATCCAGATGCCATGAGCAAGGATTTCAAGATCTGTGGCTCCCTAAATATTCAACAGGCGAATAACCAAGATTTCTTAGTTCCTCTTACACCGCCTCCTCTTTCTTTTCATGTCAAGAGCAAAGCACTGAAGTACTCTTTCCCTCAGTGCCTAAAAATCTAATTCCCCTTCTGTTGAGCTGAGTATTTAGCTATGAATCAGTGAAAAATCAGAATGAAGTGTGCATTCATACAGGCGTATACTGGGATTTACACTCCTACTTCCCTTATTTTAAACAGTGCTGGCTTTTTAAATGTCAAAAAATTTAAATTTAAAGTTTTTTTAAGGAGAAGGAGTTGTTTTGACAAGGGAACATAGTTTGTTGTACAGTAAATGTGAAAGTGGTAAATGGCATATAACTTCTCCATGCTCTGCAGTATTCTTCACCTTTACTCTTAAATTTTACTGCTACAGATTGTTTTTATTAATGTTCAGGGAAACATTGCTGTAGAGAGTTATAGTACTTTCAGCAGAGGATGGCTTGTGCAGCTACTTATGGAGCAGCAATGAAACACAACTTGAGCCACTTATTCAGATATTTGCAATGCCTGTTCAGAGCATAAGAAGGAGGTTGCATCAAAACTGAGTCCAGGCTTCTGGAAAACAGCAGGTTTGTGTTGGTGGGTTTTTCTTTAGACCAAGTTTATCAGTCTAGTTTGGTGTAACCAAGCTGCTCAGATCCTTGCACAAGGATGACTTTTGCAAAGGACAGCTCTGCTGAATAAAAGAACAGCAAACACCCCAAAACCTTATATCATCCACATTATTTAATATTCCCCTTTTCCTCTATGAATCCAAATGCTTTTAAGGAGTGAGGGTAGGTTTTTTTCAGATCTGTACAACTACAGAGTAATAATTACTGCAGAGTGAGTGCAACAGTGTAAACTGGCCTCCTTTGTGATTGCATTTCTTTTTGTTTSCCCTTTAAAATTACAGAAAACATTCTAATTTTATTAATAATGTGGTTGAACAATAATCTTCAACATTTGAGAACTTGCTGGGGACTGAATACATTCTGCAAATGGAAAGCTCACTACTTTGTAGAAGGCTCTGAATGCAAGTAGATGGAAGTGAAGATCACTCTTCCACCCTAAGTATAATTAACTCATTTAATTGTGGCTCTTTTCTTTGAATCATTCCAGTGATCTAAATCTTCATTTGACTGCTCCTTCAAACTGACTCTTAAAAGTAATTCATAGTTTATAAGCTGTCAGCTAATACTCAGCATTCACACTCCGAATTGTTTTGTTTTGCTACATATAGGTCAAATGCTATTAACATAGTGCATCTCTTGAAATCTTAATTTCTAGTTTAGATAATTGCATTCAAAAATTTGTGGCTATTTGTAAACATCCTCTTAAACCTTACCTGTCAGATTAGTGCATGAGTTGGCCTTAATACTGGGATTCTTTAAGGTAGACTGGAAAATCTCRCACATCTTGGTAAATTTTTGTTTGACAGAATTTCGTTATAATATTTCTTTAAATTTAAGGGGGATTTAATAACTTGGTTTTGAGTGTTTAAAATATGTACACCTTAATTTTTATGACTGAGTGATTAGGTAGCCACTAGATTGCGTGTTTTATTAGAGAAATTTTCTGCACTCAAAAAACCCATGTTTCCCCTTTGCTCCAAGGTACATGTTTTTGGAGGCTGAAGGCTTTGACAGCATGTAATTGCTGTTGTTTGCAAAGCTTTCATCTCTGTGTTAGCGCTGTGGAAACCTTCACTGTGGATTTTATTTCAGTTCAGTTTTGCAGCTCAAGTAACTCAAGCACTTGAAGGTGGTATATTTGTTCCACCAGGATCACTCCATGTTATAAAGTGTATATAATTTTTGCTTCTGTTTGATCCCAGCCTTCAGTTCTTGAGTCTTGCCTGCAACTCCTCTCCACTTACTTTTTTCAGTGCCCAGCCCTCACAGTAGGGACTAGGTAAGGTTGCCCTCTTTCCTCCCCTTTTCCTGSAAACAGCCACACGAATGAGGAGAGGTGGGTTTAAAAAAAAGGGAAAAAGTCTTCTCTAGCTGTGGGGATTGACTTGTGTAATTTCAGGTATAGGTGTTACAACTGCTTGGGTAACTGGGCTGCCCTGTGAGTTACAGGACAGCTACTGATGGTCTGCATTCAGGGGCAGGAGTTTTGTCATGCCAGCATATCTAGGGAGGTGAAGTACATGGTGTGCACTGACAGCTTCAGGGAAGTTTTGGATGAGGATATCCAGCACCCCTCTGCCAGGAAGCCTTTGTAAATGCAAATAACAGCTCCCTCCCTTCAGCAGTCTCTTGTCTGTCAGAGCCTCATTGCTTTGAGGCCAAGCCTGCRCCTCTGGTCCACAGCAGTGCTCTCCTCAGTAGATCTGCTGGGAAGCCGAAGGCACGGCATGCATCCTATGGATGACCATTTCAAAAAGGAAGGGGAATCTTATAGCTCCAGAAAAATGCTTCAATCTTTTTATAGTTTTTCCTGGTTATAAAGAGATTCGAGATATTCATGAAGTGGTTGTTAAGGACTTATCTTTCCTGAAAGCTTGTCATTTTGCATCTTGTGCACAATAGAGGGAACGTCTGAGATGTGATCTCCATCTGAGTTATAATGTGCTACCTTTTTATCTGCRTTAATCTGTGAACTAAATCCATTTTACAGGATTTTCCTCTGTGATTCCCTCTATTGTTTTTGGATAGTTGCAAGCAGATCTTAGCAAAAATTCTTAATGTTAAAATATAGGACAACCTTCCCAGGAAAGATTTCCCTGGTATCAAGCTCTGGCTTGGCTCTGTTCCTACAAAGCACAGTCATATCTGTACCAGAGGGAACACTTTTCATACATGTGGCCTCTTCTTGAAATTATGCCTGTGCCCTTGTGGAGAGATTTCTTGGAATTTGTAATTGTTGATAGGTTCCAAAAGATGATTTGAAAATTGATTTTTTTTTAGTCTGACAGATATTTGTTATAATTGCAGGATTCCAGCTTTACAGAAGGCACTTTTTGAATGCACAAACTATTATTGTGCTGAAACTAAAAATATCAGGCTAGCACCAGCCTTGGAGAGCAGTAATGAAGTGGCATCAAGACTTTTAAATAGATACAGAAAATAGCTTTTAAAAGTGCTATTTTTGCACACACAGACAAAAGAGAATAAAGTGTATAGGAGAAATACAATTTTCCTTGATAAAGCTCGCAATTAAAAAAAAACACATTTTCTGTAATGACATGGAGGTAGCAAAATTGAGAGGACTGAAARGTTGAGGGGGACAGGAAAAAACGTAGATGTTTCTGTTCTAGTTTTCATGGCCTAGAGCAGGACATGGCAGCTTGCACTGTCAGGCTGAGCCACAGCCCTCCTGATGGAGATCAATGCTTGGTGACTCCACAGGAAAGTGTCAAAAACTGCCAATAAGGCACTGACTGCATCTTGGTATAGCCTCGTGAGTRAAGCAGAAAAATCATCCTTTATCCCAGCGTCTTTTCCAAACATTCTTTTAAGATTTGCTGGTTGCCTTGCTTTTGTGTAGTCTATCATTTAATCAGAGTTGGGTAATGAGTGTTCAGTGGGTAGTAATGCTTTTAAAACTTTTTTTTCTTTCCCTTTGGCAAACTACAAATGACATCGTAGAAGTAGCGAAGAGTGTTTCTACTTAAGCTGGCCTCCCCAGTTGGAGAGGAGGCAGATGAACACGAGCTAGTGCTGCTGCTGTATCCTACTACGTTTCACAACACCCATCTGCCAGCCTGGCATGTGATCCCTCCCTCATGCCGAGCCGCAGAAATGTCCTGGTAGCCCGTCTACCCAAGAAGGAGGGGGCCCCAACAGTGCCCACAAGGACCTACTGGGAATGGGGATTAGCTCCATAAAACAGCAGCTCCTGCCTTTAAGGACCAGTCAGTGTGACAGTGCTTTTTAATTTTCTGGCAATAAGGATGGGTCCTGAATCAAGAGCATTAGCATTAGTGTTAACCTGGTTCATAAACTCCAGTGTTATCTGAAACTGCTCTTGAAGTTACACCTTTAGTGTGAAGAGAGGGGAGATTAATGAAGTATTGTAGCAGATATTGTGAGGTGCTTAATTGTATTCAGATAATGTTGCATAAATACTTGTTCTCTGTGTTTTCAAACTTGTTTTCATTTAATTTAGATGAAGGGTGAATAGAAGCTGCCAATTTGGCCATCTCTACATGATTCGTTATTTCATAATACCTGTATCATATTCCCTCTCACTCCTTTCCAAACTGAATTATCCTGCTCCCTTTAATCTCTTTGTGAAGGAGGCCACCCATGCATCTAATAAGTGAGGTTTTTTGCTTTTCTCTTAAACATTTCTCAAGTACTTTTTTTAGCCTTGCAGACCATTTAATGCCATTTGTCAGCCTTGATACTATGATTTTTCTTTCTCCATCTCCTGCATCTTTAGCATAATGTACACTAATCTTTCTTCCTTATCAGACATTAAAGAGACTATTTCCAGCTTAGGGTGTAATGTGGGAACATGAAAGCACATGAGAACTTTTTGTGTGCTGTGTTCAGCACCTGGGCTAATTTTGTAGCCCAAAAATCTCTTTTGAAATTTCTTCTATTTTCAGAGGTTTATTAGAATATTCTCTCAGTGAATTTTTCTATTGTATGAGTGKTTTTTTTACAAAAAAGGAGAGGGAGTTTTGATACTGATGTTATCTGTAATGATTTATCATGTTGCTTATACTTCTTGGATTCCTGCTTATACTTGGATTCCTTTTTTTTTTAGAAACAAACCTTCTATTGGTAAATCATAGTAATTATACTTTAGGCAATTTCTGACTTAGCAGATTCAAGGCAGGTACTTTTAAATGTTATTTCATATTAGTGTGGTTTTAAAGCATTTAGCCCTATCTTTCCTTTACCTTTTTAAAATATAAACAGGGTTGTGTGTGTATACAATTTAAATGATCCGACAGTATTATCTGGAAATACTTAAACACATGTGGTATGTGGAGTGAGTTATAATAGTTGTACTCACAGTTGCACATGATGCTCTACCTGAGACCTATTTTCAGTTGYTTTTTATGTTTTGCTTAATTCAAACCACTGAAATTTAAGTAGTCCACAACATCCCTTACCTCCTTATTTCTTTTAATTGAGCATTTCAGAAGTTCCACAGTTACAGCAAGGTAAATGGGGACCTGGTGTTTGCTCTTAGCACTGTAGGGAGGGACATTGGCTGGGGCCAGAGGGTGGCTCTGCTGTCACCAACAAGTCCAGCCTGTGGAGTGGAGATGAGCAGTCCATAAGAGCTGTGACCCAGTTATTCACCACACACTTTCTTAATTTGGTAGCATGTCGAGGGCTTTGAGGAAGACAAACCCTTTTGGTTAAGGGGAATTGAATTTGTTGCCATGRCAAACTGAATCCTGCACGTTCTGGTCTCTGGTGCTGGGCTACCCTCCTGAAGCAGAAGTTGCTATTAGTTGCTAACAGTGCCTTCAGCTTGTCTTGTGATGAGCCTGAGGTCCTTCCTGCAGAAGTGCCGTGTTCCCCTTACTACCAGAAGTGGCTTTGAAGCTACCCTTTGAACACACAGACGTGCTGAGCACTATGGAAAATCAAGCCCTTGGTGTCCAAATTGGTCACTCAATTAAGTAGTTCCTTTGACAATTTTGTCTTTGTTCTCTGTGGTTCAGCATTACATTCTTAAAACCCTGGTAATGCCACCTAAACAGAATTGTATTATAGGGTAAACTTATTATTAGTTTTGAACATTTGGATATAACTGTAAGTTCCCAGGAGAAGAATTCACTCCAGGGTTTGTATGGGATGTGGTAAATAAGCTGGAGTTATTGTTTTCAGGCGCTGCCTTTCTGGTGTGTGCAAACAATGACTTCAGCAGCTTCCAGGCTTATTTTTCTGATTCTTCCAGGCTATGGTCATGGTTTCATGAGACAGTAAACTGGGTTTTGGAGGGCCTACAAGATGAAAAACACCATCACCACACGCTGCAGTGCATTGAGCCATTGCAGACTGGCTTTGCCTATTCAAACGCCTTCATRAGCTTTTGGAAAAATAACTGTGTTCTGGCAGACTGAATTGGGTATTCCGTGTCCATGCTGCTCTGCCTTTACAAGGATCCAGCATGCTCTGACCTTTTTGGTGAAAATGGGCAAAGTTGCTATGTTTAGATTGTAGGGGGGTGGCAGTGATGCAGAGAGGCTGCCCAGGCTGGGAGATGCACTGGGTCACCTGGAGCTGAGTTCACCTGTCCACCACAGTCTGCATTCAGGCAATGCAGTGTTATTCAAATTACACCTTTCAGAAATAATCCTAAGGAATTTATTAGGGTCTTCTTCAGTTTAATTTTCCTTGTAAAGCCATGCTATCTGGGATCCTTGTTGGGAATATTGTTTTTTTTCTACCAACCAAAAATAATGCCAAACTGAAGGTGCTTTGGGGGTCCTTTTTGCCATGGTCAGTTGTTGGCAGCTGATATGGCTGTGAGAGAAGCAGCACCTCTGCCAAGGTAATATCACACCTCCAAGTCACAAAATGCCAGGTCTACTCCTGCTGCACTGCAAATTCTAGTACACCAGGGCCTGGTGGGGGCYGCATCAGACTAGTTAGGATCAATTAATATAATTAATGAAAATGACATTAGGGTGATTTTTTTTTTTTGGTGGACTTAGGTATATCAAGAAAGTACTTGAAATACGGAGATGGCATTCATAGTTCAGCCAGGCTCAGTATCTGTGATATCAGCACTGCTCTTTACCCACCCACATCCTCCTTTCATTACCTGGCTCTTTTGTTTTCCTTCAACCCCCCCCAATTAAATAAAAATTTTTTGTTTGTTAGATCACATTGTACACTCAAAGTCTTTGCAGCCAAACATTTCTATGTGGTTTTTCAACTGAATTGCCGTAATACTTCTGTCTCTTTTAGCCTCTGCTATTTATGATTTCAGTTGTCTTGTCTAATTTTAATTCCTTGTCAACATGACACAGGAGTCATGGAAACAAGGGGGTGGTGGTGGTCTAATGGATTTGGTCTACATGAGAGGAGAAAATAACTTCAGGTTCTCCAGCACCACTGTGACGTTCCTGTCGCTAAGTGCATGTGTGAGTGAGAGAGAAACAGTATGGATAACTGTGCTTACAGACCAGATGTCTTGAGACTAATTTCCTTACAGTGTACAGCAGAAGTCCTACAGCACTATGAGATGATGTGTATAAAATAGTCTGTTCTGAAAGTGCAGAAAACTGCTCTGATTTGTTCAAAAGTGCTACTTCTAAACCTGTGAAATCTGTACGAGAGCTGCGGTATTTTAACGTGTGCATCGAGCTCTCAGTTTCACTGAAGAGTAATGTTTCCTTCCCTTTTTTTCCATGTAAAGCAGCCTTGATTTGTGGGGCTTGGTGTAGGGTAATGCTGTTTATAATGAAGTCAGAATTGGCTTTTAGAGCCTGATGAATGAAAGTCCACAGTATAAGACTGCAGCTTTTTGTGAGAGAGACATCTGTGCTGTAACAAGAGCAGGAGACCCAATTTAGACAACTGCTAGAAGGAGAGCTCAAGAAAAGGAAAGACCTTTTTTTTTCTAGCTTAGATTAAATATTTGTACAAATAAACTTTTCAGCTGCTCATCAGAATTGCTGCTGCACCACCAACTTGGCTTTGAATTTTGTTCTGATTGCCCAACAAGGCTGTACACGAAGAGTGTTACGGAAGAGCAGCTCAAACAAAACATGTTTGTTTTGCAGCAGAACTATGGGCTTTGGGTTAGAGAGAACAATTTGGGGAGAGAGAAAAGATAGTGAGAGACATATGAAGAAATGAAAGATGTGAATAGAAACTGATTGTTGCAGTAAATACATGTAAAGCAAGAAACATGGGCAGGAATTGAGTTCTGTGTTTTGAAAGTGAGTAACAAGAGAGGATCTGGCTTTGAATATGACTGCAATGACTTTKCCCAACTGGATCAGCTGGTTCAGTTAAAAGTGTTCACACCCATGAAGCTTGCTCCTCACACTCRCTCACACATACCCCAACTGCTGCTGAAACTTTTGTACTAGTGCATTTTCAGTTAAAAGGCTACCTCTGCAGTGTTGACACTTGAAGTCCTGCTGCATGAGGCTGATGGTGATGAAAATTCAAGTTTTTCCTGAAACAGTGCCATAGAGAGCAAGTGTCTTTGACCAAAGAGGATTGTTTCTCATTTTGGTTAAAGCAAGCTCCAATCCTTTGAGGAAACTTCTCATAAATCTGTTCAGTAAAGCAACTCTTTTAAAAACATGGGAACCCAAATCACTTGGATTAAAGCCCAGATGGACACTGACTGAAATGGATCAGAAGAGGATTAAGGAGCAGCATAAGTGGAGAACTCCTGCTAGAGAGGGGTGTGATGCTGTATATGCCATTCTGGGCTGCTCCTCAGCATTAACAGCAAAGCAGCCTTGGGGTTCTTAGGCTCCTGGGAGCAGATGCAAGGGATAGTGTGGTGAGAAGCTTCTGGTGGTTGATCACAAACATGCTGAAAGTACTTTTTAGAGAAAATGTGTCTTTTAAAAGCTGTGTGGATTCAGCTTTAAAGAATTTCTTTTCTTAGTGAAGATGGTGACTTTAATATGTGGGTCACAATATAAAGGTATGCTTAGCCCAGAATATAAGTTCAATATAGAAATATGTTAAAAAATACTGATTTATTATTACCAAGCACACTGTTGTGGTACCTTTGGAATTCTAGCACTGCTCTGCCTGTATGAATAAGGCTGAAAATGAAATTCTGTTTTGAAATGTTGCAGCTTTGGGGGCTGAGTGGCCACGAGCTGGTGGTCTGCACAGTTCAAACATAACAACAGCTAAGCACACTTGCTCATGTTGTGGCACGGTCTGCAGTGTAGAGCAGACAGGTGTTGGCATACTGTAGGGACAAAGGAATTGCTTTATCAGACTAATGAACTCTTTGCTATCTTATTTCAGCTAAACATCCCAGAAAGGATCTCTAAGCCAGGAAAAGCTTTGCTTTTCTTGTTTTAAATCCCTGACCCCACCTGGGATACTGTTCACCCACTGATTTCAGTGGATCCCTTAAGCAGACTGTGGAAGAAGTTTTTCCTCTAATCTCATGCTGTGGCTCTCTTGGCTTGTGTGAGGTACAGCTGCAGACCTGCAAGACCTCACAACTCTCCCACTCATCCGTGCCAGTGTTTTAATTGTCTTAAAAGGATCTTCCAGAGACTTTTAATTTATTTTAGTCCCCTGGAGCATCTCTGCTTCAGTAATATTTAGCAAATTTCAGTGCAAACATTCACTTAGATTCCAATTGTCAGATATGAGGAGCAGCAGAAAAATTATTTTTTAGGGGATTGAAAAGGGAAACTCTCAGACTAGGCTAATCTCTACTTGTAGAATGAGAGGACAATTAACAACTTGTCTATGAAAACAAAACTCTTGCCAAGAAAACTTACTAGTCTCTACAACAAGGATGGGGAAATCCTGCAGTTAGAAGCAGTAATGCATTGCTGAAACTTAGCGAGCACTGAATTGCCTTTTAAATACCTGGTTTGAAATGTTACCTTTGAAACATCTCTGTGCAGTTTAAACTTTAGTAGGTGGTAAAGAGTGGAAACTGCACTGATATAATTTTCTTTGGGTTTGGCATATAAAATACAGTCGTAGTAAAAGTATGTGGTAGATTGATAGATTATAATTTAGGAATTGTAATCTCACGAAGATGTAGTCTGAATTTTACATCTTTACATTTTTAGGGGCTGGGGGTTTGTGCACACTTGATTGCTGGTTATAGCAAAGGGAAGTGGCACAGATGCTTTTTATGCCTACTGCTTTCCTTTATCTTTGCTTCCTTGTTTCCTTCCTTTCCCTAAGCGGTTTCTTCCCTTTCTTACTCACATTTCCCCTCAAGAGATTACCTGAAGAAATGTCGTTTTGGTTACAGAAGGGAGTGCAAGCTTACTTTTTCACTTCTTGGTGTAAATCGTAAACTTTTCCAGCATCAGTTAAATTTGAGACAAAATGTTAGGATGCAATACACCACAATGCTGCTGCACTTATGTCTGTGCTAGTCACCATTTTCTGCAACATTATTTCTCACCAGGAAGAAAATAAACTCTATACCATGTGAATTTTAGATGTGRTACAACTGTGGGTGTGTTAATGCTTTTACTGGAATACTCTGACACCCTGATTTTTCCCCAGAAGCTTGTGTATTTCCCCCTTCTTCATCCTCCATTTGACAAGAATAAAATTATGCAAAATACAACTACTTAATTTAGACTTCTTTTGCCCCTTGTCACATACATTTACCTGTTTCTTCCTAGCTTTCTACTGAAGGAAAAGTTAATTGTGACTTTCAAATAATGGTGAAGATACTGTTGTGAATCGTTCCTCTGGCATGGTGATCTTTGAGAAATCTGTCAAATAAATGTGAAACAGCTCTTAATGTGGTGGTTATTTTGTTACCTTCTCCACACAGACAATCCTCCACTAAGGAAGAAAATGACACTTTTATGTACAACCTAACTATGTTGGGAGGAAAAACCCCAATAACTCCAAACAGGGACAAAGATATATATATGTTTTTGGAATACATGGAGAAAGTTTTATTTTGGATTTGCTGTTCTCTAACTCTTTCTGTCTCTGCTTTAGCCCACTCTGAGAACAGTGACTTTTTTTTTCAAGGCTTATTTTTTATTAAAGGTTTATTTTCAAAGTTTGGAATATAAGTGCAATGTGCCTTCCTGAAGTTTTACTTTGAATTTTCACATTAATGAAATTTTAAATGCAAATTTTCTGACATGAGAGAGAAAAGAAGCAATGTATGCTTGCTCTTCCTGGAATAACAATTTCTTCTTTATTGGAATGGCTGTCTTAAATTATCTATATTCTCCTACAATAATTTAAAAATTCTGGTGGTTTTTAGAGGCTTTTTTGTTTTGTTAATCTGCTTTGAAATTTAAATCTGTAATTTCTTTTACCTCTTATAGGTGCTGGATAGTTTGTTAGCTCAGTATGGAACTGTGGAGAACTGTGAGCAAGGTACTGTTTCTACTCTCAATTTGCTTTTAGATTTGTAGTGGGAAGTGAGTGCACACTGAACTTACCCTCCTTTTGTTGCATTTTCCTTTCTAGTGAACACTGACACGGAGACTGCAGTTGTAAATGTAACATATGGCAATAAGGACCAGGCTAGACAGTAAGTATCTTTTTTAGTTGTTTCTGTCACCTAACTTGCATTTTGGAGTTCATGCTGTTGTGACTTTACATGTGATTTTGCTTCTGATCACATCACCATTTTAACAGTAAATTAAGGCTTGAATTTTAAGAAAGTCTGGTGTAATTCACCTTGATTAACAATTTTTAAAATCAGCTTTTCTTTCATTTTGATAAAAGGTAAATTAATAATTTCAAAAAATGGAAAAATTGAAGAAAYTTGTTTTATTGGGGATAGCAGAAAGTTAATTTGTCAGTTGGAGAGGATAGGAGTTACTGTTTAATGATTTTTTTAACCATGTTTTAGTAATGCCCTCTTGCAGTGTTCATTGTTTTGTGTCTGTTTCTTAACAAACAATCATAGCAAAAATAACAGGGGAAAAAATGTAACTGTTAACCAGAATACAGGATTTTTTATTAGAAAATTTAATGCTGCTTCCAACACACAAAAGGCATAATATGCATACCTAAAATAATTTGTTYGGTATTTTTGAAATTTAGACCACCTACTTTATGCTTGCCTATATCTTCAGTAATTGAGACCTTTTAATCTAGATATTAAAAATTTGAAAATGTTTTACCTGATCATTGTTTGTGCATAGTTTTCATTTTAAAATCTGTATTATGTACCAGGCTAAAAGTTTAATTTTTCTTCTCTACCACAAAAAAAAGACTTGTCTGGTTCTTAAGTTTTAACCTGGTGACACAAATTTACTTCCTCTTTCTAGTCATAGCAGGTCAAACAAAACCAAACTCATGGAATAGCCTACCACAATCTATTTTAACTTTGAAATTTCTGCCACCTTGTGGCAAACTAAAATCAGCAGTTAAGATGCAGGGTGTGCTTATGGTATGCATTAATTCAAAATTACAAATGAAATAATATTTGTACATATAATTAAGTAATTATCATCTGTGCGTAACTTGAATGCAACACATGTATTTAATCTTTCAAAGCATTAGGTTACTTGTAAATGTATTATAAACAAATGTGATGCGAAACTTGTGTCAGTGGTATCTCCTGTGTATGCTGGAGCCAAAGGAAATGATGTTTTCCTTGAATTCACTGTTTAACTTTTCTCAAAACCTGAATTGTTCTAACAAGTTCTTCAGGTTCTTCTGTTGCTTTTGATTCTGCTGCATAGCAATTAAGAAAGGCTGAATTTCTAGTTCTGAAGAAACTCATGGTGCAGTGTTACAGATTAATACTACATGTGCCAGTTTCTCCTTTGAAAATATAAGGAAATACTAAAAATACCATGAAAGAATTATAWTATATTTTTTGAGCTGTCATCTGTGATGTGGGTTCCTGGACTTGTGCACTCCCTTCTGAAGATGAAAACAACAGTTTCTTCCCCAAATTTAAGTGCTAAATTTTAAGGCCAATCCCAAGGAAATGCTGGGATAAGCAAAGACTCTGAAGAAGTGTCTAAGATATTTTTTCCTAAGAAACCACGTGACACTGAGAACCTCTTGAGTTTGAAGCAGGTGAATTGGCATGCAGCATGGGTTTTGTAGGGGAGCTGAAGCGATACAGGTTGAACGATGGCAGTTTGGTTCCTTGGAACAGGTAGGGAAAGTGGAGGAGCATTGATTTGCATTTGTGAATGGTTTCATATGGCACAGGTTTTCTAAGCAGATGAGTCCATATTATGTACAAMAAATGTTATCTCAGATTGTCTGAGTTTGGGAGGTGACCTTGCAACTGTTTAGAAACCCCTAGGAGAAGTCTCTAGATCAAGGTAATTTTAGGGAAAAAAAMCTGTGAGAGATTGGAATGAARACTCACTACAGGACCTGCAKGTATGGGGGTTTTCCACAGYGACTGTTTCAGTGAAATGGTTTTTCCCACACCTGACCTARCTCTGCTGCTTGGAACTGGCTGTGGGGGATGGCAGYGGAGAGGGAGCARTGTGCAAGTGCTGATAGCTGATAAGGGCAGTGCTGGTCATCCTATGAAGGACGTGCAGTAACAAGAACTGACTTTATCAAAAGCTGTTTAGGGCTGCAAAAAGTCAGCAGCTGGTTACAAGCTCTGTAGTTTGGAATTCAGCTCTTTAGGGTAAATGGTGCTTTGCCATGGCTTTTGGATCAAACACCATGACCTGAAGATTTCAGTGCTGCCACATTCAGTGGGTCTCTAGATCTAACTGCACCTCTGCTGTACTTTTTGCAATGCACACACTAACCTCACAGTAGTGTTGGCTGACAGAACATGCAAAGTTGGCTACTTCCCTGCTGGATATCTCTATGGCATTGCCATGGCTGTTGGAGTGTGTACCGGCAGTATGAGGTGAGGGTGCTGTAGCACAATCTGGAGATACYTTTGATAAGCAGTTCTAAGCAAGTGTGGTATGCATTGCTTGCAGGACAGTGCTTTTGAATAAACTTGTGGTTCCACCCAGCTGGGAAACTAAACTGCCTTCTGTCTTGCAAATCTAAGTGGTTGTGGCAGATGTTTTTTCCTCTAGGCTGGAACTACAGTTGTGGCATGTTCAATTCAGGTCTGCATCCAAAATTAACTTGGAAAATGAAAACATTGAAGATTGCTGCAGTCTTTTTGAGAAAGAAATCTTAGAGAACACAGCACCCAAAATCTGAGATGTGCACAGTTCCTGACTTCTGGCTGGGACAGAGGTCTGTGTCTTTGATCTGTTGTGGTGGTGCCTCTYTCCTATCTGGAGAGGCACAGCCTGTCTTGTCAGAAAAAGCAGGATGCTGYTTCTGAGACCCCAGAGCAAGGGAGCCAGCATGGCAGATCAGGTACTTTTTGGCAGCCCAGGAGCATTGTGGAGGGATATGCAGAGCAATGTGTGGGCCTTGGAAAGCCACCCTTTGCTCTCTAGCCCTGTGAGTAGCAAAGAGAAGGCTGGCACTACCAGGTCTGACACCACATCCCTCCTCTCCTCTCCTGCAAGCACTTGGGAGGAGGAGAGATTTGTTTGAGCTCTCAAACTGCCCCTGCTGCTCTCCTTCCAACAAACTGGAGAGGGTTTTACAAAGCTTGTGCACTGCTGAGGCATAGGCAAAGACTGAATGTTGTAGCAGGTTGTGGAATATTTGGAAGAGAGGAAAGGATGAGGGACAGAGCCTGGAGCCCATGGTTCACCCTGCACAACCCAAGCAGCTGCATGCAGGTGCTGAGGCAGCCTGGGACATGCTTGCCAAAAGACAATCCCCCTTCTCCTGATATCAGTCCCTGATTGCAACCAGCAGGACATGCTGACTGTGTCCTTGTGACCTGCTGCCACCTAAATTATGCCTGCTGTCTTCAAAAGTTATACCACCTTCCCTTTCCCTCCCCCAAAGATTCCAGTGTGTAGGAGTCTAGTACATACTACAGGATTTAGCTCTACCCAGGATTTTCAAAGTCCACTTGTGATCACCTCTTAATCAGAATAATTGCAAAAAAGTTTTTATTACCCTTTCAATGAAGCACACATCTGTGTGTGTRTGCACAACATGTATCCTTGAATAAATGAGGGTTCACAAAACTAACACTTTTACATGCCTTTGTGGGTCACATTGTGGCTGATGTTGCCATACAAATGATAATACTGAAAATTCAGTGGTGTATTATAAACTTAGGTTTCATTTTGGCTTTGTTTTCAGAAGTACTGGTGAAACATATATTTTTATTTAATGTAAAAAAAATTACGCTAAAGAAAATTTGCCATATATGTCTTCTCATATGCAATTGTATCTGTTCAGGGATGAAAAAAGAAAAGTGGTGTATGTAAAAGCCTCATGTGGGAGTGAAATATGTTCTCCTTCTATTGCTTAGTGTCATCRTGCTATCAGTGGAAGAATGATTTCCAGCACAAGACTTGATGCTTTTACTGTAATAATTTATCTAGGGTGTTTAACTTCTACTAGCATCAAAAGGGAGAAGGCTGGGCAAGCATCCTCTTGTAGGGAGCTCATGAGAGGACTGTGGTGAGATGTCATTTTGATGGGAAAAACTCAGGTGACTAATTTACAGAATACTTGTTTAAAGGTTTCATTTTCGTGTAGGAACTCTTGGTTCTGAGCAGGTGTCGCATGAACACGAGCCAGGCTGCTATCCATCTTATCAGTGCATAGACAGTAGCTGCTGCAGTCTCCTAATGAATTCATTTTATTAAAAAATTCAGAGCTACGCTAAGAGATTTCTGTGTACCAGCTCTCACTGGTATGTGAAATGGAAATATTTTCTGTTTCTACTAAATATAAATTTTAAAYGATGACTTCAGGGAGGAGGGCACCTCTTAATGGGGCAGGTAACTGAATTTTTCYCCATCTTTGTCCTCATTGAGTGACTCTTTAGGCTTTTAGCCTCTGTGTAAAAGGTGGTTTGTGGGTTGTTTCAGCAGCGCTCCCTGACAGAGGGAGCCTGCATGGCCTTTAACTTGCGCTCGTGGAAGGAGAGCCCCCAGCACTTGGGAAGGCAGGGGTCTCTGTGGGAGGACAGAGGTGGTGTTGCTGTGCTCTGGAGCTCTCCAGGTGGTCAGTCGGTGAGAGGAGCATGTGCTTTACAGAAGAAGCTTGGTGTAACCTGTGTTTGGTGGAGTGCAGCAATGACAACAGCTTTCCCTGAAACACACACCCCTAGTGCTGTGAAGAGCAGGTCACTTGCTTTTAGCTGAGACTTYCCCTGAGTGCAAGGCTGGCTCTCCTGATAGCAAGTGCTGTCCTAGATGCTGTTCTACAGCAATTTTTCATCCATCTAGAACACAATTCTTAACCACTTGTCTCTTCCTGGGTTTTCTTCCATAGCTGTCTCTGCAGCCCCCAAAGCAGTGCCTAGATGTCTCTAGAACTGAGCTTGCTATGAGGCTGAAGGGCTGCTGAATCATGGCGTTGCCTAATTCYAGCCCTATGTTTAGTGCCACAAGATTGATAAAAATTAGTCCAGAACAGCTGAAGAAAAGTGTATGACACTACTTTAAAAGCCTAGTGAAAATTGTCAAATATTGSAATGTGAAGGCTAGACTCAACAGCCAAAGGGACCTTTCAAAAGCTGGGGTTTTTTCTCTGTAAGAAAYGCACTAGAACAGTGTATGTGCTACATCCACTGCAAATCAGTTATTTTGGCATTCCACTGTGTGTACCCAAATCAGTATAGAATATGGAACCATGTACCCAGGAAATATCAGTTAGTTCCACAAAAGGCTTGAGAGATCAGTATTTAATTACTGATTCTTCTTCYAACTTCCCATCATTTGAATAAGTCAAATTATAAAACAAGTCAGGCTGTAAAATACAGAGAACTCAGTGACTCACAGGGTGAATTAGTGTGTTGTTTTTCCATGTCATCATATGGCTTTGGTGGCCAGAGATTGTTCACTGCTGACATAATTAATTTTCCACAATGGCAAATGAACTTTTCTCAGTTTGCTTTGAATTTAAGGTACTTATAGACATATGGAACCATTTAGCAATTTATAAATTGTTATTAAGAAGAAAAATTCCAACCTACTTTCTAGGGAAAGTATGGTGCACATATATGTGTGTATGTATGTGTGTGTATATATACATACTTGTTGCTGTAAAGTGGTTTTTGTGAAAACATGATAGGTATGAAGCCTGGTTGCAAACAATAAGCCTACTCTTTCCTTTCCCAACCACTTCTAAGGAAGAGTGAAAAGTCTGTTGCACTGATTTACTGTCAGGTTTTGTGTTAATGCTGGGATTCTGGTCAAAGATGTTTTAAAGCCAGAGGAGGCTGACGCATTTTGGGAAAGAAGCAATGCCTGAACTTGTCAAATAAGTGTGCGGAGGGAAATGAGCTGGGATGGACGTTAATCTGGAGCCTATCAGCACATTTGCAAAATTGTTGGTGTTCATCTCTCCAACATCTTGATGCTTGATTCCAAAAGAAACAGGGCTTGTGCAACTGGATCATCTGGCAGTGCTGTTTCCCATCCTGGTAGAAATTCAGGTTTCTGGTTGATTTCAGTGAAACTCAGCCTAGAAACAAAGGTCATGGATATTTGCAACCAACAAGAAATTAGTTCAGTGTGTATGAAAAAGAAAGGTCTCAGACCCTTTTTCCAAGTAGGATGTCCAGAGAGAGAGACTTTGGTGAAATACCTTTCAGACATTGCAAATCTATGCAGAAATTAAAAATTGAGACAAATCCATAGAAACACAAGTCTCATTAGTCTGCTTACTCCTCTTCCTGTTTTGTAAACATGTTTTATTGTGTAATAAAATGCTCTTCAAAGTCCATGGAGTAAAAGATTAAAAATGTCAGCTCTGAAACAACCTCACCAAATTTTAATCCAGCTYGTTTGCCACTTGCTCTAAAGGATTCCTCTATTATGGGAGTAATTACACTCCTGGCAATTCCCAAAGGACCTGTGTCTCATTTGGTTAACGGAAGTATTTAATGAACAGTGATCAGTTATTCAATATTTTGCTTTCTTTGTTCATTGGCATTGCCTTGGGCCTTATTTATTATCAGCCCTTATTAAACATTGTTCCAAAGACACAAATTACTTGTTTTCTCATAAGCTCTTTACTGTCAGACTGGAGTATTTTGAGRATCCTAGCTCAACCCCTGGGAGATGAGGGACCTGTTATCCTTGGTATCCAAATACCATTTCTTAACTGGGCTTCAACAGCTGCTTGTGACCCAGACTGTGAAATGGGACACCCAGGAGGCATATAGTATTTTTCACTTGCTGGCCTTGAAGATGTAGGCAAAATATTATATCATCTTTTATCTCTGTAGTAGAGGCAGGCATAACAGTGTTGCTGAGGCTAATGTGTGGTAAACTAGCAGTAGTGTCCTGCAAATGTGCATGGAGGGGCTGGGTTAAGTCTCTGAATTCAGAGGCCTTCCTCCAGAGCATACAGTTGTTGGAGCTTTRTAATGAAAATATTRGTGAGCTCTTTAATAAAAGATGGAGACTCTCTCCCTCCCAATATGGCCTTTAATTTAAATTTTGRTTTTAAAGAAAATCTGTCAGTAATCTTTGGTCCAATATTAAGTCTGGCATTTATAAAATACCCCATATCAGTGCATATTTCAGTTATCAGTATATTASTGATAATCTGAATAGTAATGCTTGTTGCAGCAAAACTTGAAATGCCTTTTTGGGGCAAATGTGTTTATTTTATTCCACTGGTTTACCAACGTGTTGCATGTAGCTTAGTTATTCCTCCTGTTTGCTAGATATTTTGTCTTATTGACTCTACTGTTCGTGAGTGGAAGGTATTCTACTTTCTGGAAATCTGTCATTTTTGAGTAGAGTTGTGTTCCTCCTGTGAAGAGGAGACCCAAGAGCACCTGCAGACTTGTCCTTGGTTAGGAAGAAGGACTGAGCAGAGGGAATGCTGAGTGACCAGGAGGTTTTCAGCATGAGGGACCCCRGTGAGAGAGGGTTGTGTACATTTGGGCAGCATCCCTCTGCGATGCTTTACTAGGAGAACAAGAGAAATTGAAACAGCATTTTAAATTACTTCTAGCAACTTAGCTTTTATAGAAAGTTTAGCATAGACATGGAGCTTTAATTTCCTTGTTAAATTTTAAACTTACCTACAACGTGAGTAATTAATAAGTTGCAAGGTGCTGTTGCAGTCTAAGGGGCACTTCAGATGCCATTGACTGAGTGCTTCCCTTCCTGCTGAGATGAAGGTGCTCTCTTCTTTCATAAAAATGTGTTTTTTAATTCCTGTCACAGCTATATCAGTTATTGCAGAAACTCCAGCCAAATAGCTGTGCTGGCAAAAACCCTAATGAAGGTGCTATGATAGCAGCTAAAAAGTTTTCCCTCTGGTGCAGATTTAATTCTATTTGGGAAATTGATTTAAATTAAATCAGGCAAAAGAATGCTTTTGAGTGTATAAGCTCTGTCTCCTGTGAGGTTTTGCTGATAGGGTTGGACCAACAAAACCTTTAAAGTGCATAGAAGCCCAGGACAAGCAAGAGCTAACTTGTAGTTCTTAATACGGTGGCTTCGTGTAATCAAAATCTTGGCTGAAGAGTTTCAAATGTAACTTTTCATCTTGGAATGTGTTTTTAGTTTCACCACACAAGTTAGAAAGGACAGAAGCCTACATCTGAATAACTTGTCGTTTCATAAGGCCCTGCTTGTGTGGCTTTTTTTAATCTCCTCTCTCCTCCCCTTTCCAAATAACCAGAGCAATAGAAAAACTGAATGGGTTTCAGCTTGAAAACTATTCCTTGAAAGTTGCATACATCCCTGATGAGATGGCAGCCCAGCAACCTCCACAACAACATCCCCAGGGAAGACGTGGATTTGGCCAGAGGGGTCCACCCAGGCAAGGGTCACCCGGCGCAACCACTCGGCAGAAACCGCAGTCGGACGTTCCGCTACGGATGCTGGTTCCCACACAGTTTGTAGGAGCCATTATCGGGAAAGAAGGAGCAACAATCAGAAACATTACCAAGCAGACACAGTCCAAGTAAGTCATTTTACAAAACTGATTAATAGCTTTAATTTTGAGTCATCATTGCTTGTGTAAAGAGGAGTTTGTAAAACTTCATTACTAACCTGCATGGTCAGAGAGCAAATGAAAACAGAGAACAGGAAATATTTTGCAATATTTATTTAAGGAGTGGATTCTGTCCTTGATAAGTGTTCAAATGTTATCTGACTTTTTTATCCCTCTTTAAAAGAGAAGTGCTAGCAGGATGATACTCTGTTGGAGAGTTTTGCTTACAGGTGTACTAATATGGTTCTGGCACAAAAAGTGAAACTGAAAGAGCTGTAAYATGTTGTTCTGGGGGCCATATAATCAGTGCGGTGATGTAACCAAGTGTCCCAAGTGTATTTCAAATGTTTATTCTAGTTTTAGTTAAGTTAGGACATTTTTAGGATTTGTAAATGTTGCCCATTCAAGATGTGGGGGGAAAAGCCCTAAACMAAGAACCTTTTTATCTCCCTTCACTTCTTCCCCCTCTGTTTCTGGAAAATACATTTGTTGCTATCAAGTTGCAGACCRCACCAAAACACAGATTAAGGAAACGCACAGGAGGCAAAAAGCAAGCTGCTAAGTGACCTAAGAAGCTTAGAGCACTGGGGTCTAGAGACACTGGAAGAAGAGATTGTTTCCAGTGTGTGTTAAATCCTACCCACAAGGAAGAGCTCAGCCAGAGGGGCGGTGGAGTTCTTATTCCAAGAATTTTTCCAGGATACCCCTAAAAACAGAATTAAAATGCTGATTTCAGCAGCCCACTGTAGGAGCCCCTAGTTCTGTAGTTGCAGCAGGCAGGACCTGGGAATGAGCTGTGTGTGAGGGGAATGAGGGTGGGGCAGGAGCCTCAGTTTTGGGAGTAGTTAATGAGGATAAGGGACTCCTTTAATTACACCCCAACCCCCTACAAACTGGCTTACCCCCTTCCCCAAATCCAGGATTATCATGATGCTCCCTCCAACCTCTCATTAGCACAATGTAGCCCAGGAGGCTACTTAGCGTGTTTAACAACACAGGTTTAAGAGATTGTCCTGACAAGACTTGGTTGTAATTTTTCTATGGGTAACCAACTTTTCAGGTGATATATAAAACATCTAATTCTTGGACTACAAAAATCCTGGAAGACTGGCATAAGGAAAGTTTTATGTCTAAAAGAAGGGTGGGTAGAGCAGAAATAATTGCAGGTTGCTAACTTTAAAGATATGTGACTTTGAGAATTATGTTTTCACTGGTTTGGGATTAAAAAAAGGAAATTTCATCTACTTTCATTTCCACCAAGGATTGCCAAGATGGGTTTCTTGGAAAATGCTGCATTGTGAAACAAAATGAGTTTTCAACACCTGAAAGAATTGCAAAAATAAAGGGGTTTCTTGAAAAGCAGTGTGGTTGTTTCAGTTAGAAAACAGCTGTTACATGTGGAAGAGGGGCAAAAACAAAAAGCAGAGGTGGAAAGAATATGTGAACTGCAGTTATTGGCAGGGAAAAGTAATATCCCAGGCATTGTCTTTATGCAGGTCATAACAAATTTTTGTTAAATTCTTAGAGCTACAGAAACCTGTTGTGGAACGAGGCTAGTAGTTTCAGGGTGGTAGAGGGTAAAGGTAATATCAGGACAAAATCAGGCTGGAAGAGTATAAGAAACTAATCTTGTGGATGGATGCAAAGTACTACCATGCTACTTGCTAGCAGAGGAGTGCTCGGAAACTCAGCTGCTGAGGTATTTWAAATAAGATGGGACAAAATCTGACTGTCCTGCAGCTTCACAGTCACTCTAAGTGGACCGGTGGGGCACTGGGAAAGCTTGATGGGATGTTGTCTTCAAGGGTTKACCACATTGTCTGTCTATCAACTCCCCTGAACATTTTGATGGGAGTTTRCCAAGAACAGGAGATCCCAGTGTYCACAAAGGTGGGGTTTTAGCTGGTRAAATCAGGATAGGAGAGGCTCTTCATAACACACAAATTTGTATTTAGGAAATGCTTAAATAGTCGTAAGCTTTTCAAAAGTAAACTACTAATATATAGTCACTGTTAGCTCAGAATAAGCTAGTTTTATAACAGTTGGAAATACTTAAGGCTTACCACAGAGTATGTGGTTACAGGTAGTGTTTTTCTTTCTTTCAAGAATTGATATTCATCGCAAAGAGAATGCAGGTGCTGCTGAGAAACCAATTACCATCCACTCAACTCCTGAAGGCTGCTCAACAGCTTGTAAAATTATTATGGAGATCATGCAAAAGGAAGCTCAAGATACTAAATTGTGAGTAAAAAGCATTTCATTGTGGAAGCATTAAAAGTTTTGAATTCTCACTAGCTCCATTTAAAGACATAGTTTTTAAAGCTGTTAACAAGTGAATATTTGCTGTTATCCGCATCTAAGTAGGTAAAGGTACTGACATATTTTACCTTTCTGGACAGTGTACTTGCTTAATTAGCCTCAGCATGMTTCTGTGATTTCAGTTGTCTGGCTGTGATTTTGAGGTGAACAGGAGCAAATATGGAACTTTCTTGRGCAACTGACAGCTTTTAGTCCGAGCGAGCATAACAAGTTGTGAGCCCTCACTAAAAGCTTTAAGATCTATTTCTACCCTCCCAACAGCTCTGGTTATTTCAGTCTGAGCTTTATTTAGTTGAAGGTACATTGCAATTGCTACAAAGTTATAGTGATGTTGCTGAAAAGCCCATTGCACCTGGACTTATTCTGCACCCAGTGAACACATGTGAATGGGAGTTTTGGATATTTCTATGAAAATTAAATTAATCCATAACAGGCATAAAAGCTTGTACTTTGGTCTCCAAAAGTCTCACTAGATACAACTTCCATTACAGCACAGAAGAAATTCCCTTGAAGATACTGGCACACAACAACTTTGTTGGCCGACTTATTGGCAAAGAAGGAAGAAACCTGAAGAAAATTGAGCAGGACACAGATACTAAAATCACAATATCACCGTAAGTTTTTGGTGGCCTAATCTTTTGGTGACATGTCAAATGGCAGCAGTGCTGCTGTGGGATGTTCAGGTACAGAGTTCTTAGAAAAATATTCTGTGTGCTGAAGCCTGAGATAACAGCCCTTCAGAGGCCTTTCCATCATATGGATTAAACTGTTACTTAAGCTCAGTTAAATTTTATGTAAACACTGAGTCTTCATTGTAAACTGAGTCAAGAGCAAGCCTAAAAATAACATAGGCTGTGTGGAGCCTGTGTTAGACTATATTTTAAGTGTCAGTTGTTTATAACATATTATACCATATRTAATGATGAGTGTTTGAAACTATAAGGCTGGATCAGTTCTGAGCTATGTGTGAAAATGAGTGAAATTAGTGATGTTTTAGTTTCCAGTATATATAAATTTTTTGGACTAGAAGGAAAGAAATAGAGCAAATGAATACTGAAAGGGTTATCTTTAGTAGCAGTTCTGTCCCTCTTGACCACTAACAGCCAAATTACAATACATTGGCTAGTCTGCTGCAAAGTAATAGCTTTTTTGGTCTGAGTTTGTGAGGATATCTGAGATCTGTTTCAATTTAGCTGAGATTAAACAGGAGTTTTCACCTTTACTGGAAATCTGTAAATCACTGATTAGATTAACATCTCTGTAGAAGCTTGGCAGTCAATAGTAGTYTTACCCTGGAGTAATATCTTCAGAGAACCTCCTGTTCTGAATAATGAATGCTCTGGCATGAACTTCCAAGCATTTGAAGGCATCCTGGATTTGGCTTTAGCCAGGAAGGGTGAGAATTACAGGCTGTAGGAAAGGGAAAAGGTTTGGAAGACACATGAAGATGTATGAAAAGGTGTGAATACATGCAGGAGACAAAAAAAGTAGTGCAGGAAATAAATGAGGACAAGGAAGCTGTGAGTAAATGTGGCTCTTCAAAAAGTGGAAAACAAATTTGGATGAAAGTACCTGAGCCCGCCCTTAAAGGTGTGTGAGTGTTTATGGAATTAGTCTGAGGAAAATAAACAAATAGAGAAAAAGCACTTAAAGTGTGCTTCAAGAATAGATTTTGTAAGGCCAGCATGCTCTCTTGAATGTGTTTGCATAAACATTTTGTCTGCAAACAGCACACAGACCATTAATGCTGAAAGGAGAAAAATGTGTACAGAGTACATGAAAAAATGGTCTTCATTTCATGAAGYCCACTTGTCTTTATTGATGATGACACAAATAACACATTGTCTGTAAATAGCTACAGAATATTTTTTAATTTAGTGAGTTAAAGGTTTATTTGCATTAAAATCTTGGCCTCAAGATTATATTTGTCATACTATGCCAAAAATAGCCCCCTGAAGTCATCTGGTGTAATCAATACGAAAATGGGAGCATATATGCCCATTGATTTTGCTATTTCTAATTAGTCTTTCTCATGATCTCTTCATTCAGGCGTTTTGGTAAGCTTGTTCATAAACTTAAAGTAAGGCAGCAGGTTTGGGAAAGCGTTTCCTCTCTTCTCTGGGATGTTTCCCAACCTTTTCCTTCCTGAGGCAGTACTTCAGTGCTTATGCACTGGAGAGTCAAGGACTGCTGAGTGGATGTGTTCTGTGCCTGCCACTGCTTGGCTGAGCCGTGCAGGTGCTGCCTGCTGTGCAGGAAGGCAAGGCCTTGTGTGCTGCCTCCTCTCTCCTTCCTGCCCTGGGCCTCCTCACTCCTGCATCCTGCTCTGCACTTTGTCTGCACCCCTTTACCTTTTCCCAGTGCATGGCTATGCCATGGCTTCCCAGTGTGTTTAATCCATGTTACCACACTAGGTTTGCATTTGTTGCCAAATAGAGCACTGGTTTAATGCTGTCACCCTTTCATTTTCCCTGAGGAGTTACTAGTGCTGAGCAGCAAATGTTGACTTGCACACAGCCTTTCTTTTCCCCACTTTGAGGTTTTGGAGGCTCTCTTGCAGTTTCACTGAAGCTGGGCTTTTCTCCAGTTTCCTTAAGGAACACACTGTAGTTCTCAAGGAAAGAATGATTCTATGGTATGTTTCTGGGGTGTCTAAAATGAGTGTGTGATGCCCTGTCCCAGTTGGTAGTGCTGGTGTGAGGTGGGACATGGCTGCACTGCCCTGCAGCAGCTCTGTGTGCTCAGGCACAGTGTGCTGGCTCTGTTTTGTGCAGCACCCAAGTGTGTCCCAGCCACCCCAGCCAAACCCTGCTGTGAGGGTTTTGTTGGGTTTCCCATGAGGAAAGAGTTTCCCCAGATTATCTGAGGACTRTGTTTGAGCCCTGTTGTGAATTAATACTACAGTCTTTGGAGGGCAAGCTTGACATGCTTGGATGTTGTTGCACTCAAATGATAAATCTGGATTATCTTCTTTGTTTGCTAATTAACTGTGCTTCTGTGTCATTGCAGATTGCAGGACTTGACACTCTATAATCCGGAAAGGACCATTACAGTTAAAGGCAGTATTGAAACTTGTGCCAAGGCTGAGGAAGAAATCATGAAGAAAATCAGGGAGTCCTATGAAAATGATATTGCTGCTATGAATGTGAGTTTCCTTAGGGTGTGGGCTCTTTCTGGGACTAAAACCACAGAAGGATTTGGGGTGTGAGGGACCCCTGGAGGTTGCCTGGCCCAGCACTGGGTTTGCTCYGTGTAGACCACACTTCAACGTTAAACCAGGTTGTGTAGGGACTTGGGTTCTCCTTAACATTTCCATGGATAGAAAACCCATAGTGTCTCTGGGCAGCCTGTGCCCTGTCTCACTGCTCTCATGATGACTTTTTTTCCTAATATCACATCAGAATTTTCTCTTGCAGCCTCTCTGTTGCCTCATTTATTTGTGGGAGTGTGGGCAAGTGTTTTTGTTATTTATTTATGTGTGCTATTTTAATGGAGACTTTTTCTGGTTTATTTTTGAGTGGGGGAACTGAGAACTTTATTTAGATTGAGGAAATGAATGAGTTTTTCTTGTTGCAAGAACCTGAAGCAGGGTATGTTTGTGCTGTTGTGGCTTATGTGCTTTGGCTTGCATGTTTTTTAAAGTAGTGATTCAGTCTCATCACATAAATAGCATAATAATGTGGGGAAGAAAAATCCCCCGTTTTTAATTATTTCATTTAAGAAGGTCTTATTAAGGGTTTTTCTTGATATAGATGATAAAGGCATTAAGCAATTTGAAGATGATTGGTGATTGTATAATGAAAACAACATACYTCATTAGTTTGCCAAAGTATTACTAATGCATATTGAGAAATGATTGAGATTTTTGATAGTTAGGAAAAGCATTGTATGTGCATGGTTATCCAAATCTTATGGTCTAGAGTTAGAATGGAAATATTTTTTCAGTTTACAGTAATCCTGACTTTCTAGWAATGTCTGTTATTCATGCTTGTCCTATCAAGTGAATATTCTCCCCACTTTTCCCCCTGTCTCCCCACACGAAGCAAATTGCAATACATGAGGTACTCATGAGGAACAAAGTATTCAATAGTGGTGCATTTTTGTTTCATCTAACAAGCAGGAGCATGGGGTGAGTTAGGGACTGTATTGCTATTTGACAAAGGTATGGAAAGTAAAAAAACTACCTCTTTTACTGTATAGGTTTTGAATTTAGTTTGTAGTGATTTTTCAGGTAGTTTCTGAGGTGGTGAAGTTTTGAGGTTTTTTGGTGTCTTGTGATTGACTTATCTTAATGGCCTGAGATAGCATCTGTCTCTCTAGCTGAAATATTTCTAAAGCATGTTCATGTTTTCGAGTAATAATCTGGAAAAGGGAAAAGGATGCTGACAAGTTTTGTATCAGACAACAAATGCTTCCTACCATGTGATGATGTCACTTTTCTCAGGTGTGGTCAAGCAAGGGACATGCAACTTTATAGTTGATCCTTTCCCAGCAATTGCTGGAGGTATCTCACTTCAACTTTTGCAGGAGAGAGAGGATGGGGTAATAGTGTCACATATATGCTCCCCCAGTGTAAGAAAAGCAGGGCTGTGTGCATGATCTTTGTTTCTACAGGGCTGTCTTTTTMGTATAAGGACAAAACTACCATTTTTCTGATAAATTTGTTCACTCAAAGTAAATAGTACTATTATCTGAACATCTTGCTGTAAAATTTGAAATGTGTTATGATGACTAAGTTGTAGCAAGTGATCCCCATCTGCCTTTCCTACTATGTTTTTAATGTTACTGGTCTGTACATGTGTCTGGGAAACAAGTTTGAATGAGAGTCCTTAGGGTAATGGAAATGACTTTTTTTTTAAAATAACTTCCCAAAAGTTTAATAGCATATGCCCACTAGGATTTTATTAAAGTTAATAACCAGGATTCTAAATCTTAACTCTTCTGCCATTGCAGCTTCAAGCACATTTAATTCCTGGATTAAATCTGAATGCCTTGGGTCTGTTCCCACCTTCTTCTTCAGGAATACCACCTCCCGCAGTGAGTGTTGCCTCTGCTGCTGCTGCTGCTTCATATCCACCTTTTGGGGTAAGGGAAGCTCTGATTTTGGATGGTTAGTGGATGGTGATACCAATCTCTGCAATGCTGCATTTTTTGCCTTTTTTCCCCAGAAAATCTGGAAGGGTGTTTTGCTAGCTGTGTTCTGTCSTTTTTCTAGATGTTGTCTGTCTTCCTGCTTGCACGCTGAAAAGTATTTCATGTGGCTGCAGTCAGGAGCAGGCATTAGTTGCTTTTCTAGTGAAATGCTCAGTGAAACTGGAAAATAGTGCTGCTTAGGAAAGTGTTAGATTTTATTTTATATAGAACTTGAATTATTGCAGAAAGAATTCTCACATAAAATAGCRTTTCAAAATTGCTGGAATTGGCAATTAATAATGCTAGTCTGCAATTTCATTCCTTGTGGCATGGAAGGAAAAGAAATTATCTCTTGTCATGAAGTGGGGATCTATGTGTAGCTAAAGTGTTTGTTTGAATGTAGCAGTTTTATAAATGCCATCTTGAAATGCAATACTGCTAAATTTATAGTATGTAAATTGCATGGATCAATCTCCAGAAAGCTGGGATTAACTTGCCATTTTGCGCTCTAAAAAATATTTGAAAGAGTTTAATATAATCTTACTCAAATTCTGTGCTGATTTGTAAACATAAATGAGGAATTTTGCTATGKAGAAGTAGTTGATTTGTTGCACCAGAAACCTCCAGAGTCTGTCTGGAGCTGAGATGGTGTTTTGCTTTCAAGAAAAGGCAACCTCATTACAAGGAGAAGGTGGTGTTTTTCATCTTTTTTCTGTTTCTGTGCTGGTGGTTGTTAGCAACTCAATGCCAGGTGAATTTTCTAAACAATTCTGACAAGTCTCTTCAGAAGTAGATGGCAGAACTTTACAAATTCCCCTGTGTTTGATTTGGTCCCCTTCTTTGCCCAACAGTGACATCTAGAGAGCTAAGTCATGAGACTCTTCATGAACTAGAAGTGTGAAAATGCAGCACAACACACTAAACTTCATCAAATAACTCAAGCTCTGTTGTACTAAAGGGTAGTTGTGGTCCTAATATTTTTCCCAGAGGAAGAAGCCAAGAGAGAGTCAGTGCAAGGAGCAGGAAAAATTCCTCTCTTGTAGCATTGTTTGTAAGAATGAACAGCTTTGGTGTTATGAATGTATTATGGACTATATTGAGTATAATAGTGGCTTTTTCAGAAAAATGTGCTTCAGTGAAAACTACAATAGAAATATGTTTATACTCAGTTATTTTGCTGTCAATAGCAGCCTCCACTTATGACAAATTCTCTCTCTCACAGTCCTTCTGCACTTCAATTAGACTGGCAGACTAAACTAAACAACACACGTTTCTGCTTCTTATTATAGAAAGTGCCATCTCTGCTAATGAATTGCATCAATTTTTTTCTTAAGAGATACTAGATGTGGTTTGTTAAAAGTATATAACATTCTATATTGRTAATTAAAAGTGCGGCTTTTCCTGTCTTTTTACTCCAGATTTGCAGACTACTTTGCTATTCTTGAGATTCATATTTGTAAGCCCACAGTTCTGTTCATCACTTGGTTTATTTTCATTTCTTTCCCACTTTTCCCCTCCTGTTGTGGCTCCTTTTGCTTTAAATATGCACCTAAACAGTGCTGAATTTGGTGGTTACTCCTGTCTGTCCCTCTGTTGCTAGTGCACCTTTACCCCCCAAATGCACCATATTTGGCCTGCTAAGATCTCTGGCAGTATCCAGGTTTCTGGAAAGAGGATAATGGCAACATCTGGAAAAAAGCATCAAGAAACAAATGTCATTGTGTAGAAACTGTGCGGCTGGAAGTTCAGACCACTGTCTGAACTCTCTTGCTTCTGTTTGTGCTCATTCCTCTGAAATGGCTCTCATTCCATGCAGTCTAGATGTGTGACAAGCTAACATGCAGAAAGAAGGGATAAACTCACAGACTGGGAGGTGAACTCAAACAGATTTTGTGGAGGTTGGGAGTGGTACTGATACAGCCCCTGAGACAGATACTAAGGGCTTCTAAAGCAAATGTATGAACAAAGGGAATTATCTCACCTGTTTGTACTTAAATGTGTTGGTATTTGGAAAAGAGCAGGTGGCTCTGTGGGCTTCAGGTGAGTCAGCCCCTCAAATTACTTGGAGTGCTTGTTGCTCTCTGAGGAGAGAAAACAAGAAAAAGTATGAGTCTATTCCTTTAATGGATGCATTAGTTTCCATTTTGAAGACTTTTAAGTCTTGCTTGTGTATGAATTAATTTTCTGTAACTTTTGAGCTTTACTCTCCTCTAATTTTTTCCCCTAGTAGAACAGTTTTTCAGACACTGATTAAATTGGTTATTGGGGCATTCACAAGTAGAAAGAGAAAAAAAGTCTGGCTATATTTTGAAGGAGAAATTTATACAATTTGAAAGGCTAAAGGCAACCACAGGGGGAGATCTAGGAGAACTCATGAGGGATTTAAAAACTAAAATAAAATTTGTGTATCTAAAARAGGCTTTGGGGAAACAAGGTCTTAGAAAAAAAAAATTAATTAAGAACTCCCGGGGAGACTTTATGTCAATTTACCTATGAACTATTTGTTACCAAGTTCCTTATTTTGACAAAGGCATTTGGACAACCCAAGTCCCTTTACTGTGTTTTCAGCGCATGTCCTTTTATGCTTGGGAGCAGGGATTAGTGGATATTGAGGATATCCCTTTCAGGCAAGTGGAAATCCTTTCTGAAAACACTGCTGGTATCAGGGTGCAAAGAAGTGTATCCTGCTGCTGCCCTGCTTATTTTTGTGCAGTGCAAGTTTTGCCTTCTGCTCGGGGCTGCACGGGRCTGGCTCTTCCCTGTCTCCTGTAAGGTGTGCTCCCCAGCAATTTCAGCTGCACCACCACAGGGGCCTCTTGGCATCCAAGTGTCTGAAGTCTGTGCTYAAAGCCATACAGTGAGCCTTGGGAAACCCCTGTGCTGTGTCTGAGGGTGGGTTTGAAGCTCTTGTTGTAAAATCTTTGTATGGACCTTTTCTTCACCTCATTGTGGGGATGGACTTCCCTGGGGCTCTCCCTTGGGTCAGAAGAATTAGATGGGTGATTTGGGCGTTTGCAGCAGGCTTTCCATATGGAGCTGATGGTTCATATGGACTACTTTCAAGTGACAAGGTATGGCTGTGGCCTTGTGTAGGACTTGYTCCCAAAGAAACAGAAAGTGTCATCTTAATTATTGAAACAATGATCTGTCACATTCCTGCTGCTGCTTTTTTAACACGGGTATAAAGAGGAAAAACCTGCATAGACAGATCTAGGATTTGTAACAGTGCCAGGGCTTAGCTCTGAATGCTCATACACACAGCTGGAGCCAAGTGTTCCCAAAACATTCTGTACTCAGGAGCTTGGGGCTGAGTAGTTAAATAGRTTTGGCTGTGCTAACACGTGTGTGATGCTTCATCCTATCCCTCTTCATGAAAACCTTTAAGACATATGATGAGAGCATAAACATTGTTCTCCAGCTGCTTCAGGTACACTCTGGTATCACAAACTTAAGAAATGGTGATGTTATCAAACACTAGTTTGCATTTAGTTCCCTGGACTGGGTCACATTCAGGAGAATTATTTCCATGTGACTCAGAGACCTTGCTCCATGATGGTTAACTGTGATGTACAACACCAAAACCTCAGCTAAGTTAATCTAACAAGATGCAGATTGTGTCTCAGTAATAATCTGGGTGCAGCTTTTACTCTTTGTCCTGGCAGTGGAGCCCCCACAGGAAGGCACAAGTTGTCCTTGGTATGTGTCTGGTGACAGATACAAACACACATGTGGGCACATGGCCTTTGCATGTGGCTAACAGTGTCTGATTACCACAGCAGTGCAGGCTAACCATCCATTTTCTTGT
The DNA here is from genome assembly GCA_014549065.1 of Cardinalis cardinalis. Classification (NCBI taxonomy): domain Eukaryota; kingdom Metazoa; phylum Chordata; class Aves; order Passeriformes; family Cardinalidae; genus Cardinalis; species Cardinalis cardinalis. Next base: position 12,558,420 of record JACDOX010000005.1, read on the forward strand.
ATTTTTACCTATTGCTAGCAACAATTCTTGATATTGAAATTGTATAATTTATTTGCAGAGTCAAAGTTCTGTTTGCTTGTTCAAAGCACTCATCTTGTGCAGTTGCTGAAAAGGGATGCAATGGAATTGCATATTGTGTTTCAGTTCTTTAAAATGTTCCTCTCTCTTTTTGCAAAAATCCAAAATCTGTTTGTTTTTTCCCTGGACTCCTAAAATACAAACAAATCAGAACATGTGAGAATCGTTGAAATATTTTATGGTTTGAGGAAAAAGTCAGACTTAAATGTCTCAGTTAAAAGTATTAAGAGCTAAAAATTCTTTTTATTGTCAAAGGGGCATGATTTTGCTCTTATGTTCCTGGTGATAGGATCAAGCTAATGGTCTTTTTTTGACTGATCTGTGCCCTTGTGTGACCATATAAAGAACCAGTAGCCTTTCTGTGCCTATTTGTACCTGATGTCTTGTCCAGCTGCTTTTGGACCTGGAAAAACCACCACTTTCTGTTTATCCTCAGATCTTTCTCCTTAGCTGTGCACTGAAATGCTTGTGTGTGTTGCAGCTCTGACACGATTGCCAAGAGCTTTGTTGGTCTGCCCACTGTCCCTTGTAACAAATGTTGTGACCTGAGCACCTGCACAAAGTGCTGGGATTTCTGTGAGGAGGAGAGTAAGGTTCTGCAAAAGGGAATATCACCCATGCTTATGTTTTCCAGAAGATATGTTGCCACCAAAAAAAAAAAGTACTTTTAACAAGTATCCCAGCCAAACTGCTTCAGATGTAGTGTTGTACTGCTCAAAGCTGTTTTGATGGAGTTGTTTCTTCTGTCTTCTGAACTGTGGGGAGAATATGCACATACTTGTCTCTCAAGAATAGAATTTTGTTCTCATGCAACGCTGAAGGTTTTAAAGCTCCAAACAAACAAGAAATCCTTATCTTAAAATCCAACTGTACAGTCATGCAATTAATACACCTGGCCCACCTACTGGGGTTAAGTGGGTTGTGCCCTTCCTTTTATAATTGGAACTTTGCATGTTTAATTTTACATCCAACTGCATTTCTTTTGCAGCCTCTGGATCTGAAATTTGGCATCCCAAGGGCATGGGGGAAGAAGGGATAACCTGTGGAGACCTCATCCTGCCCTTAAATGCCCTGAAACAGGGTAGTAGAATTAATTCTGTCTCATGGCAGGTAAACTCAAAGATTAAGTAAGGTGAGAAGTAGAGAGCTTTTCTCTATAAGAGAAGTTCACATCAGCTGCACCTCTTCTTCTGTAAGGTCATGGAAGAGATACATGAACTTCTGCCCTGTGAAACTTGGCTAGAGTGAAGAGATGCTCCTCTGCTTGCAGTGGGACTGCTTTCTCTGCTGGCCTTTTTGGACACCTGCTGTGGCTTCTTGAAGCTCTGCCTTTTAAAAAAAGCACTCTTTCCAACCTTTTCTTTAGCCTCACAGTGAACTTTTATGTGATATGCATATGGGCTTCTAGGAAGAGACAGGGAGGAACAGAAAAATTAAAAAAAAAAAAAAACAACAAAAAACCAACAAAAACAAGGAAGAGGTCATTTCATACAGTAAACAAAACCAAGAAATCAAACCACCTTTTTCTGATTACAAACAAAGGTCTTGTACAGTTAGGCTGATAGCTTGCTTTCCTTTATTCTTTTTTTGCCRTCTCTTGAAGCTTTTTGTTGCAGGTGAGGAACATGCCAATGGAAAACTTTCTTCTTAGAAGATGTTGTGGTCAAGAGAAAGATTCCTTCTTTATTCTCCAGTCATTTTCTTAAATAATAATAGTAAAGAAGACATCTTCTATATTGAATAGAAGTAAGAGAAGAAATAACTGTATTGTGCTTTTGGCAGGAAAGAAAAGTAATTTAAAATGAAACATTGCTTCATTGAGGGCCTTCATTTGATGCCCTGAGCATAAATGARAAACACAAGGAAGAGGAAAAACTATCCTATGTTTCCAGGTACTTTGACTCTTACTTGGTGAAGTTGGGCTCCTTTGGATGTCTGGGTTTCATAGGATTAGTTTGTGCAACTGTTATGTCTGATCTACCCAGAGGCAGTAATGTCTGTACATCTATGATGTGTGTAGTTGCAAGTGGCTTGCCCTAATTTGCCCAGCTTGTTAAGCAGTAGATGATTTTTGAGAAGCTGTCCTGCAGCCAAAAGAGGATGTGGTTTTGGGGGATGAAGAAGGATTTGCCAGTGTTTTTACAAAATGATTTTACATTGGTGAAATTAGAACCATACATGTGCAGCACATGCAATCTTGAGGAGGGCACTGTAGGACAAYAGCACTGTCTGAAAAACCTACCTGCTAATTAGACTCCTTTTGAAGACTGTAACCTCAGTGCCTTGAAATACTCCTTTACTGATGCTTAATTTCTTACATTCATTAATGAGGCTTTTTTTTTTTGACAACTAAAAAATTTAGTTCTTGGTGTGTAACATTGTGGGATTGTTTTGCCCTGTGGAGAAAATGGTTGGTCTTCCCACTATGTTGAAAGTCTCCTGCTTCTGCCATGCTGGGCTGGCAGGGACATGTGTCCAGAGCAGTCAGACTATTCTGCCTCTGGAGATGGACCAACCCCTCAGTGAGGGAAGGAARAATGCAACTGACACCAGATGATGTACAAAGATCCGGCAGGTCAGTGGTAGGTTTTTGAGGTGTGAAGCCTCCAGTTATTCTTAATAGCTTCTTTTACASTTCTCAGGTTGTTATAATGTAAATAGCATCACTAGTCATCCATGCTTTTTAAAATAAAAATGGTTTCTTTGCTGCAGGTTTGAATACTTGTAGAGATATTTGTAGTTTCTTGGAACAAGAGAATTAGAATTTGTGTTCGTTCCCCTGCTTTTAGATTCTTATGGGAAGATTTAATTGGAGTTCCCCATGACCACCTCAGACTCTCAAACCCTAAGTACCAGGCTCCAAACCTWCTGGATGTTAAACTGAATGGGAAATGTAATTCCTTAAGGTGCCAAATATTTTGTTACTTGGGTGTACGGAGCTCCTTCAGGCCAGAAACAAAAGTAGGTCAAGTCCTCATTCTGTTGTATCTGGCTCCATCTCTGGTTTGTTTGTTAAACATGATGGAAAAATAAGTGATCTTTGTGTTTACACAACCTGTTTTTCTGGCAGCTGTCATGGAATCTGAGAGCAGTGCCTTTATAAACCAGAGCTAATGAGTACCTGCACCTTCCAAAGCCATTGATTTCATGGGCAACTTCTATGGATTTTCAGTAYCCATGTGACTGCTGTGTCACAGCTATGATTTTTGAAGTGGAAGTGTTTATATACATATACTTTTTGGTGGTCATACAGTGTTGCARCACTGAATACCTATGCTTGCTGCTTGTGAATGACCAGCAAAATTCCTGCTTACATAGTTTCACAATCTGTTCCTTATGTTGATTTCTGATTTTGGCTGTCTGTTCTGAATAAAAGGTGGCAGATTGCTTTTTTTGGCATTGTGGCCAGTCAGATTTTGCAAAAACAAAAAGTTCATGCCATGTTCAGAAATATGTCAAACCAGTTCCTGCTTGTAAAATGCCTTATAACCAGCCTGCCAGAAAATCTTCCTTCTCTTGCTTCCATGATTTTTACTCCCTTGTTGCTGGCTGGGCTGTCATGTTGGAAAAACTTCTATGTGTGGTTCTTTTAGTGACTTCCCCCAGTTCAGAGACAATCGTGATGAAAAGTACTAAACTTGAGAGCCAAGATGTGGAATGAGTAGGGCTAAGTGAAATTATTCCAGTGGCATCTCACTTAAGGTGCTGACCACTGTGTAAGAACCAGCTGTCTTTGAGTTTCAGATATTGAAATGTGGTAGTCTCCAAAATGGAAATGTAGACAAGGTGGGTCATTCTTAGATTTTCAACCCAGAGGAGAGGACACACACATAATTTCTGGGGCTGATAGTGGAGAAAAGAGATAGAGCTACACAGCCTTTCCATGGGCTGCACGTTCCAGAAAGGGTCATGCCCTTGGTTCATCTAGTGACATGAGTGTTTCTCACATAATGCAGCAGTTACTGAAGGCGAGCATCTTGGATTCACCTGGGGCCCATGGGAAGGTGAAACCTTGGCTGCATGGTGGCTGCACAGTTCATGCATGGCAATATGAGCAATGCTTTAATGTGCAGATCGAAGTGAAAAATACGCATTGCTTCTTTTAAATTGTGTTGCTACTGCTTGACTGACTGAATTCAGCAGTGCAGAATTCTGAGTGTGATTCTGGCTTTTCAGGCAGTGAATGTGGCAGAAAGCTTTAGACTCTCAGCATGGACCTAAATCTGTTTGAAGTAGACCTAAAAAGCTTGGAGGGTGCAGGGAGTTCAGTCTGCAGTTTGTTGATTTGTGCTGGCAGCAGCACTTCAGCTGAGTGATTGTACAAGATGGTGCCACAAGGTATCTGCAAGGATGTTGTGAAACTGTGGATCATGTTAGACCTATCTACTAAAACTGTTTTCCTTAATGAGCCCCTTGTTTCCAATGAAGGCTTTAAGTTTTAGCACTAGTATTGCAAAATGAATACTCTAGGATTTCTTTCACCATCATCTCAAGCTTATTTCTTATCATCGCCTTGAATCCAACTAGAATGTCTTCAAGGATACTTGGCTAAGTGTTCATTTCCCCTTGCTGCAAGTTTTCATTACTGAATAAATAAGAGCATTTAGTATAGATGTGGGCCAGGATAATTCTTCACAGTACATTGCAAAAACGTGGTTTAAATTTTGGCTTTGGATCTGGTACAGGGTTTGAATAATATGATACCTCACTTCCTGACAAACTTAGGGTATTCTGAAGACCGAATGAGCTGTCTGCAAATCTGCCTTGTCTTGGTAATCATGGTTTTTTGGGAAGGGGGTAGAAAGGCAAAAAAAGGAATTTTTTAATGCAGTCACTTCCTATCTGTATTAATTTACTTCTGCCAAGTGGATTTGTTTACTATGTAAAAAAAAAACCAAAAACCAAARCCAGTATCTCACTAGGCTAAATGGTAGCTCCATGCAGTCTTAAAACAGTTCTTAATTATTTCTTTCATAACTGAAAATCCTGATGCTGTCTTAAAATGGATGACATGACTTTGTGACTTAAAATAAATGTCTCGTGCTAAGGTAATTAATTTGCAACATGAAACATAACAAGCTTAGAAACCAGGAAAGACCTGATTCTTCTCCCATTCACGTCTGGCTTAAAAAGCCTATTTACTTCAGTGAGTACAATATTTTTAAAGATTTACAGCCTTATCCCTAATGTTGCCAAGGATTTACCAACCACATGCATTTGATGGAGCAAGGGGTCTATGGAGACACTTATGCAYATGACTGGAAAAAATTTTGTACTGTTGGCAGGCTTGCAGAAAAAGACTGAGATTAATGCTCAAATTAACTTGAGGGACATAAATAACAAACATACCCCCTTATGAGGCCTGACTCATGCTGACTGAGGGAGCTGAGGACTGACCTAGCAGCATCATCAGCCAAAATCAARAGAGATGGGGTCGTCTTGGGGAAGAAGTGAGGAGACAAACTTCTGTTGGCTTTCCTATGTATTATTTGTTGCTCTCTGTTGTTCTTGGTTTGTTTTTCAAATGCCGTTTTTGAAATAGGATGTCCATTCCCCCAGCTGTGGTGGCTTGGGACCTGCTTTTTTACCTACCACCCTCTACCCTGGAGGGTCATAGCTTTCTTTTCCTGAGTTTTCATTCTTGCCTGCTGTGCTATGACTCTGTTACCCAAGTGTGAGATGAGGAGCAATGCTTTTCCTTCTGACAATCTAACAGGTAAGGGAAAAGCTCTCTTCCCTGTGGCTTTCTGCAGTTTGTAGGATTGATGCACCAGGAGTTGGCAGAGAAAAGTTGTAACAACCTTATCCTAAGGGCAGATGGCCTCTACAAATCTTTCTAACCCTGCAGGCAAGAATTGCAGAAAGAAGAGTGAATCTGCAAATTTTCTTGGCTGGGACTCCTCAGTTTCTAGCTCTGGTGTGGAGCAGTAGCCCTCATGCTGAAGGACTAGTGGCAATATCCCAAGGAGAGGAAGAACCTCACTCCTGCTGAAACTCTGGAAACCAGGAAATGATGGCTGTGCTAAGCCAGTTTCCTAAGAGTTAATGTGGTAGGGTTGGCAGCAGAAGGAAAAATCTCCCGTAGGGCTGCAAGGTCTGGCTGAAGTGAAGGGGATAATCCTGATGCTACATGCAGTGCAGGGGGCTCCAGGTGAGCCCAGTGTAATGGGGAAGCAGCCAGGGATTACATGATTTACCAACAGATCACTTTGTCTTGGATGGCGATGGTGGGAATTTGAAAGGGAAATATTAAAAAAAGAAGCTAAATAGTTGGTATGGACTGTTGGGCTAGGGACAGATGGCTGGAGCTCAGGGRCTTGCAGGAGGTATGGAGGGAGGTGTATCCAAGCTGCTCTAGGAAAGAGTTGTGTTAGTGTAAAAAGTCAGAGCTAATGGTGTGCTGCCTAGTGTCATCCAGTGGAGTAGGTTAATTTCCATCTCTTGTTAGATCACCATTTTCAATTATGATTTAAATGAGCAAGCAGGAAATCTGATTTCAGTTGACTTATCAAATTTTATATGTGTACTTTAGTTACCTTTCTGAAAGCCTTAGAGTAGTCTGTACCTTTGCTTACACTGAATATATCTTTCTATTTACACAAGCATGCAATTTGCCATTTGCTTTGGGTAATGTATATTTTCCGTTTTCTGTTAAAAAATGATGAATGGTGCTTTTCTTATTTGCTTGATTAATTTTAACTTCTGATTTTCATCAGGCAACATTTGGATGGAAATTGGAATCCAATTAATGAACAAAATCAGCATTTAAAACTGTTTTCATTAGTTCAGTGTGCTGGATATAGACAAAAATTCCTTATCAACCCTGTTTTGTGACTAAACCAGACTGATTTTTGCAGAAACAAAGCAAGTATTTTCAGCTATTTATGAACTGAACTAATTGTTTTGGTCACCATGCTTTTGAAGAATCTGTTTCTTATATCATGGTTTCTGGAGCTCTTCTCTTAAAACACAAAACCCCTGGAAAAAAAACACAGAACCCCAAAACAACCTAGATTCTCCATTGAAGTGGATATCTCAGTGGTCTRTGTGCCACAGCTACACAAGACAAACTTCTCTTATTTGGGTGGACTAACCATGAGCCCATACTACAAATATTGCTGAGGCAGAAGAGGTGGTCTGTGCATCACAGACACTGCAGATGGCTACTTGCAAATTAGGGTGGATGTATGGACTATAAATCTTGGTGAACCTAGGCTGCTACTCTAAAAGATTTTCTTTCTGCATTCCTGTCAGTTTCCAGGGCTGGGCTGACTTTGAATAAAATATTTTCCTATGTAGGGGGAGAAAATAAACTGAATGGGGAAGAAGAGAAAATTGTCCAGGAGACCTTACTCTCGTCAAAAAGTATATACACATACATATTTTGGCTTTTAAATTGTAAGTGTATATTTAAGCAGACTTGGCTATAAGGGAGTGAACGTTGAAGCTCAGATTTCACAAAGTGGGAAATCAGTTCCCTAAATTTAGTGCTTCTAACATATGTTTAAGGTCTAGGAATCTATTTCTGATATAACTCATGTTAGGAGTTCCTGGAAAGCTCTATGACTTATGTGGCATGGCATGGGTAAGATTAAATTATAGCTGATTTTCTTCCATCCTGAGATCCCCAGAAGCATCTGTAAGATTGATGGGTGGTGTAGTCATTGCATTATGTTTTGATGTGTTTCTTTTGCAGGCTAGGTTTCCAGTAAATACAAAAGGATTTAAAAATTATTGTGGGTAAGGAGATGGACAGATAGCAATTTGAACTTGATGTTGTGATACTCTCAAAAGCCTTAYAGTTAGAACTTGATTTCTGCCAGAAGAAAAAAAGAAAGAGGAGTATGGTTTTTGAGTGGTTAAAAATCAGTGTGTACAACATAATTTCTCTAAATCTTGTGTGATGTTATACTGGAGATGAATTTGGCTATATGTATAAGCCAATGTGGTACCCCAGACAAGAATTAAAAAAAATCTAATGTATGAACAGCTGAATATTAACAGATTCTCCATTATTCCTTAAACATGTATCACTGTTACACCAAAATGCAAGTTTAGTATTAAAAAACATCAGTAAATCACAGAAAAGGACTTTTTAGGAAAAAATGAGTTGAAATGTATCAAAAAGTCAAAACTATGAGGAAGGATGGGAGGAAGGTGCTACAGTGAGGTGACTGCACAGTTAGAAAGGCACATGGACATCTTCTGTCTTCTGTTGCCTTTGCTGCCCATGTTTTGTGCTTGAGGGTGAGGCAGCAAAAAGGAATTTCAGTGGTGGATTGAATCCAGCCAAGAAAGTGACTTGAAATCAAGCTTTGGGAAGGAGAGGGGAAAACTGCTCAGCAGGCAGATGGGCAACAGAGGGAAGGCAGGAAATATATGCAAACAAAAATAATGAAGCTTGATTTGTTTCTATGGTACAGAAATGTGTCTGGAGGTGGGTTTAGGTAGAAGCTGTGTAAATCCTTGAAAACCAAGTCAAGTTACACATTTGCTTCGCTGCAGTGTTGTAGTAATTAGCTGGAAGAGGCTGGCTGGAGAAGCATGTGAAAGGAAAACTTCAGCAGTGGATTTCTCCAGGAGCTGGAGCACGTGTGGGCAATTGAATGTAGGGGTCAAGAGGAGAGGAGCAAGCAAGGGGGTGGATAAGCTGTCAGGATTGGAATGAGGGGCTGCCTCTRCACCCAGTGCAATGGGTCCTTGCAACAAAACTGGAAAAACCCAAATGCTTCATGAACTTGCAACCATTTAGAAACAGGTTTTTGAAGCGCTAAGATCAAGTGAGTACCTACAGTAGCATTTCCAAATTGCTGGAAATCTTGCTGGATTCACAGTGAACATGTAAAAGGACTTACTATGACAACACTCAGGATGTTTGTAATAATAGGAGGAGAATATGAGTAATCTTCTGGAAASTGGTTTAACATATATACTGAAGTGACTGTATCTTCCATTACAAATATGTAGTTTTAGAGTGTAGTTTTGAGATCATTTTAAATTGATCTGTAGGCAGATTAAAAGAGGTGCTCCCACTTTTTCCCATTCTCTAATTGTTGTTACGTCCTCCCTTGGTCACAGATTTCTGCTTGTGTGTTGCTCTGGTTATTTGGGTCAGGGACTTACTGCCTGCCTTAAAAACCAGCTGGATCTGCAAACCTGCTGGCCTCAAAGCATGCAAGGCAGTGGGGAGGCTGGGAGTGGAGGGCTTCATCCATGTGGATTCAAACCAGCATGAAATGCCTCTGAATCCTAACACCTTGTATGTGAGAAAACACGGGGTAAACTGCGCAACTGCTGCAATTGCCTAAAGTATTTCTGTTCCCAATATCCTATTTTGGGGTTTCTTCACCTGGTACGTGGAGCTGTGCCTGGAATTTGTATCCCCTGAGGTTACAGTTGACTTGTGTTTACTGAAAATGAAGTGGTAAAACTTGGAAATGAGCATTTTGTTCATATTTGTTTATGGTTAATGCAGTGGGACTTTGCCTTGAAAGACTTAACCTTGAAAGGAGTTACTGAAATTTAAAAATAAGCTGGGGGTGTTGTTTTTAGGATTGCATCTGCTTTTTGCTTTGTGTTGCATATAGCAGTGTGGGGCTTTTTCTGAAAATATCCTGGAAAAAGCTGTTTAGATGAGCTTCTCTATGTGCCTGTACCCTTATCAAAATACACAGCTGAGCAAAGCTCAACGAGCTTGGTTGGTCCAACGTGCTCTGCTTGCTGGTGCTCAGTGCATGGTGGGTACTGAGAAAGCAAGGATGAGGATGTCTGTGTTTCAAAATATCTCTGCACAAAAGGGCTTGTTGGCTTGTCTTAGTGAGGATGAGCAAAACAAATTTCAAAACTACATGAGAGGGGTACACAGAGGAAGAAAAACTTTAGAAGGAGAAGTGTGTAGTGTCTTAAATACCTCCTAGTTCAAAGGGAGGCTTGTGTGAAATGCTTTTTAGGGGTGGCCCTGATGAAAGTGCATGGATCAATGGTCCAGTAGCATGGTGTGTACTTGATGGTGCTCCCTTCCTCTGAGACAGGCTCCTCTGGGGCTGCTAACAGAGCTATGACTTACCGTGGCAGATGCACCCCTGCAGTTTGATCATTGCTCCGCAGCACGTAGAGGGCATCTCGAGCATTGTGTCATGCTCTCCAGCTGGGGTGTCTGCTTGGAAGCAATAGGAAGATGCAGTGATGCCTGATATCCAGTGGGGGCAATGCTGGGGTCCTCTCACTTTTCAGAAACATGATGTTTAATTTACTAGCCTGTGTGAGGAATGCTGCCAGGGCTCCAACTGTTGCATAATGTTACACAGGAGGAATCACTGGCAGATTTCAAGCTGGCTATCATTCCAGATCACACCCACACAAAGGAAATTGTAGCATATATGTAACTCTGAGGCTTTTTGTACTGCTCTCAGCAGAATCTAAAATTAAAAATATAACTGGGAAACTAGAAAGAGTTTGCCTGCTTAGGCTGTAGTAGCCTCTTTCTGCTTGTAGTAACCTCATCTGCAGGGTCTTGCACCTGGAAGAGAATTCAGACAGCTACAGGTAAGAGTGAAAGCCTCACAAAGAAACAGCTTTTCAATTTTTTTTRAAGTCCTATGCATTAAAATTGTGAGTATTTTATACAAGATGAAAGAATCCTCTTTTGGCTCAAACTGGTTTTCTTGTTCTGTGGATTTTGTGATTCCCAAAAAAATCCAGACCCTTAATACTCAGACATCACAGGGGGAAATCTTATTTCCCCCTCATTTYCATGCATGCCTGTTCTGTACCCATTTTCCTGTCAGTCTGATTCATAATGTTCAAAAACATTCACTGCATTTTTCCTTCTTCCCCACAGCAACAACCCGAGTCTGAAACTGTTCATCTGTTCATCCCAGCCTTGGCAGTTGGAGCTATTATTGGCAAGCAGGGACAGCACATCAAACAACTTTCTCGTTTCGCAGGCGCATCTATTAAGGTATTATTACACCAGCTATAACTTTCTGCCTATTCTACGTGACACTTTCAGCAAGTTTGCACAAGCTGTGCTTTCCTGAACATCCTCCCCCACTCCATGCTTAGAATATGATGTGATAAATAGTACATTTGTTTATAAATCATCTTTTAATCTTCCCTGAGACAAGATAATTAGAAGCATGTTTTCAGATGTCTCCTGAGGTGTGAAATATAAGCTGCAAAAAAAACTACTTTGGTGGTCTTAGAAACAGACTTGTGCCTTACTGATGCAGTGCTTAAAGGCTTTCTCCTTGCTTTAGGTAAAGTGAAAATTGGTGGGATAAATTCCCCTTCTAAACACAGCAGCCCAGTTGAAGTCCCTACTCTCGTGGCTGCCCCTGGTCTGTGCCAGATGGATTGGTCTGGGCTGTCACGCTCAAATGGCTCCATGCTGAATTCTTGGTGGTGGAACTTCACCCATGTGCTGCTACAAGCTCCTGGGGCCAGTCAGTCCTCAAACAGCACATTTACCTTCTTGTTATCAGGTTTAGCATCCAGCTGTCTGTGTATTGACCACCTCAGTGTAGCTAAAAACAGGATGGTCTGCAGAGGCTGACCTCTAACAGAAGCTTGAGTTTCAGTCAATTTGGTGAAATCTTTCTTGGCTGTCTACAGGGATTAGTACCAGCTGCAGTCATAGRAAGGCCCTGGCTTTTGGCTACTAATGCCCTTGTAACCACAAGTATCTTCTCTAAATGCTTGAGCATTTTTTTCTTACAAATAATATTTTCTGCTGTTTTATGTTGTAAAGATAATGTTTTGGCCTTAATTTAAAAAAATCTTAGAGAACAGTGCATTTAAAGTACAGTGTGTAGCTTTAGTATGCTGTTAGATGGACATTTTACTGCACAGATAAAACAAATGTTTTTTTCTCAGCCCTCTTTATTTTTGTTTCAATGGAGTGATGTGTTTAGTGAGCGCTATGGCAGGGATTTGCCAAAAGTCTGGGGYGCAGGGCAGAAGCTGGCTATGTGGAGTTGAATTTGGTGAAGCTGAGCTTGGCTTGGAAGGTGTTTATCTAAGTATACAGAGCAAAATTATTGGGGAACCCTGATGAATGAGTCTTGTGTGTGGTTTGCCTAGTGCTGATTTGTTTACTGGCCAGTCAACCAATGACACACTGCCCAACTCCATCCTTTTTTGAGCAGAATGTTAAATAGTTATACTACCCAGATGGTTTATATTAATTGAGCACTAATAACCATGTTTTTAGGGGAAAAATGAAAGAGGAGGAAGTGAGAGGTGTCAATATTTCTTTAGCAAATCTGTCTTGCATGGGGCTGTGATGCACCACATGTATTTCCTCTTCCCCTCTCCATTCCTGCAGCTTGTATCTAAAGTTTAAGCAGTGTATGGAAGGTACTGCTAGGTGGAGAGAGAAATGTGAAACGACCTGGACCTCCAAGAACCCGTCCAAACTAGTTCTTCAATTGGTCCTTGGAAGAGAGTTTAGTGGAAAGGGAATTTCCAGTATTTCTCATGCATCTGGCTAACAGTGGCCTCAGGCTTCCTCTACTGGCTGGCACCCCTCTACCCCATGCATTTAACATTTCTGTCTTAATTTAAATTCAGACAAAAGTTTTCTCAAGCTCTAGTCTTTTATTCCTTCTATAGGAATAAAGTAAAGATGCTTTTTTTGTGAAAACATGATTAAATCCTAAYGAAAGTACACAGATTAGGGGTATGCTTGCAAAATTGGGATGCTGCATGTGCACTTAGCTATTAAAATAATGCAATTTAGCCTGTAATCTGGCAGAACAATGTGGAGCATCAGGCTTGCTTCTGTGTGGAAGTATTAAATATGGCAACTGGTAAATTTTTCTAAACTTCTAAACTTCCCTCATGTTGAAATGGGACCACTTCTACTTGCCCTCTGTCATAACTTTGGAACGAAATRATAAATTGTGAATCAAGGAATCTGTGCTTTTTAGCTAAGAGTTGGAGGAAGTGCTGCCTGAGTAACTTCTAAYTTGCCAAACTGCAGTAACCATACTTTGTGGAGGAAGTAAGTCTGTGCATAATGCTTGTTTTGAGTTGTGCTGTAGCTTGGTACAGCTGAAAGCCTTTTACATCCTCCTGCATCTCCTCTGTGCTCATGCTGAGCTTTGTAGATCTGGTGAAACTCATAACCCACGATGTAAGACTAAACTGCAGATGCACTGGGATTCTGTACGAGGCTGCGCGTTCAGGCTGTCACCTCAGAAGTGAACATGGCTCTTGCTGACCTCAGGTTGTGCCCCAGTGCTGCTTGGCCATGCAGGCTCAGTGTGGGACTCCAGCAGACTCAATTATTCAGGAAAAGAGCCAGGCAGAGATTTGAGTTGTCTTTTGCCCACCCTGTGCTGCTGGGACCTGGTGAGAAGAATTGTCATCTCCTTGGTTAAAAATTCCTTGCAGAGCAGCCCTTCCTGATGAAAGCGTTGTTTGGGTGTATAAAGTTGTCAGTTTGTGGCTTTTGGCATATAAAAGATTGTTTTCTGGTTAGGAATGAAAAGTTATTTAATCTCAGAAGTTAAATTCACCACTTGTATACTATTTGTGTGCATATAATTACTTTTTCCATGGGCAGACAGACAAAATTAACACAGAGTTCTCTAAGGTTACTCCTTCAGACATTGAAAKGTTAGTTGGTATATGTTTATTTTGCAGCCCTCAGCCATGTTTTACTCCAGCTTCTGAGAATAGARTATTCTAGGATAAAATCAAAGCAAGATTATGTCCCAGAACATTTAGACACATATAGGATGTAATGAAGGCTTGATGGAAAATATTTTTMCTAAAATTTTAATGAAGGTGCTGGTGTTTGTTAAGAAAACTAGAGGTGACTGAGAGACAAACCTGTYCAGTTTACACAAATGACAATTGTCMGGCTGAGCTCTGTTCAGTCAGCTGCTTCTAAATGTGCCCTGAAATTTTGCCCCTCTAAAATACTTTTTCCAAAGAATGAATGAATTTAGTCTGTGCTTGTTCTTACAACGTCATGTCATATAAATGTACTGCTGTGAAATTAATGTGTATTTTTAGATCTATCCAATTGGAATTCATAAATAATGAAAAATAGATATGCAATCCAGATAACTAGTGTGTAATGCTTCTCCATTTTAGGGTACAATATGAATAATGTTATAAACTTTCCTTAGCAAAATTCTTTAGTGAAAATGATGCCTGGTGAATGGTAATTTGTCTGAAATAAACTACAGCTGTTAAATATGAATAACATCCYTATGCCAACAGCTGAGATGAAATTCTGTAGTGTTTAATATATTGCTCATTCAACAGCAGCTATGTAATGCTAGATGCAACAATGGAAATGTCAGTTGTGATAAACAAAAGATTCATTCGGAATGTCAGAGGCTAGCTTGAATTATTCAATGCCACTGGAGTCTGAGAAAAACACCCACAGAAATCTTACTGTTGTGGTGACATGAACTGCTAAAGACCCTACAGGCATCTCTGTCTCAGCTCTGGTGGAGCTTAATTTTTATTTGGGTCACACATTGTCCAGTATAGAGGAATGTTTTGGATCTGATTAGTTACAACAGTAAAGTGATCTTCTGTTCTCAGGGGAATGGATGAGAGCTTTTGCTAATGAGCAAAACTTGTTAGAAAGACTATTCAAGCTAGTGGGTAGGGATGAGAATCTCAGTTTATTAACCAGATTTGTCTTTTTGAAGGCTACATGTCTTACATCACTCGTAGCCACATGAAAACGCCGTGTGGGATTCTGCCATGTGTGGATGAGTAGCTGTGTCTTTAATTTTCAGAAGTAAATTTGCTCATGGTGGTTTAGCCAGTTTCTCCATATTTCATTACAGCTAATTAATGCACTTTAAAGAGAAACAACCCGTCATGACTGAAGTGTGATGCTGCTGCTGTAACGAATAATTTTTCACTCCTGAACAGAATGTGAGACTCAAATGGAGAGAAGGTGGCTTTAAACTATTCCTTCAAAAGACAGCTACCAATAGCTATGTTTATCCATTCCAGATTGCCCCTGCTGAAGGACCAGATGCTAAGCTGAGAATGGTTATCATCACTGGACCTCCAGAAGCTCAGTTCAAGGTACAACATACAACAACTTGTCAGTATGTAGTGGCCTTTGGATCCTACGGAACAATATTGAAAACTAAACTCTTGGTTCCAAGCACATTTTATTCAGAATTTTAATAAATACTTGAGTTTTGCTTTCCTTCTGCTGGAAGGTCTCATAGGAATATGAGTAATACAGTACTATTAGAGACCACATTCTAGTCACCTGAAAACTCATGCGTGTTTCATGTAAGTAAGAATCAAGTCTAGCATGARAATATGGCCCTATTACATACCTAAATGTCTCTTCTCTCTACAAGCACCTTTAAGTTGAGTCTTTTCATCTGTCTTGGTATGTGCAACAGTTTTGTGTGTTTAATTGAAATAACAAAGCTGACAAGATGAAATTGAGTCTTCCCAGGTTGCTGTTTTGTGCCAAATGGAAAATGCTTTTTGGGTAGCTCTACAGATAACTGCAAGATTTCTAATTGTATTTCCACTGCTACTACAAGGAGATACTCAACCTGATTGTCCCATCTGTGTTCAAATTAAGTTCCAGAGTGGCCTTCTGCCTTAAATGTCAGGGGATAAATCTAGTTACGCCAAAAGGAGTTGACAGTGCTAGGAGTGATGCAGGCAGCTCATTGCAGCAGCCTGGCATCATCACAGATGTGGCCTGGAGCATGCAGAAAGTCACTTGAGAGTTTGTATCCTGGCTTAGTTTTCTTGCCTGTTCACATTTTTTGACTTTGTATTTTTGCTTCAGGGCATCTTGCAAGAAGGACGTGCACAAACTCCAGGGATATCAGTTTCATTAATGCCTTTAGGATTTTTGGGAAATTATCAGGGCAGGTATTTTGCAGTGGAAATTACAAACTTAGATGCATTTGGGATTGTTGTTCAGTTACCATATGCACTTGAGATGCCATTGAAGGCAAGGCATGACTAGGAAGCTCTGTGTCCTTGACGTTTTCTGCGTGCTTGTGGGCTTGGCCACACGTACTCTTATGGTCTGGGATCAGCAAAAGGTCAGATACTGATCAGGTATCAGTGGACCTAYCCTCAAGGAGTAGCATGCCAAAGGAAATTTGGGCATCCCTTATCCTGACTTTTCATGTAGGCAAAGGCTTGTCCTCAGGTGTCCTCCCCAAGATAAACTGGGAGTCCCACAGGGCTGTTCTGGAAGCTCTTCTCTCCAACCTGACTCCTGCAAGGAGGAAAGTGTCCCTTTTCTGCACCTCATATGTAGTTTAACACCACATCAATCAGTCACTACTTTACACTYGAGCTCTGCTTGCAAAGGTGCATCAGTGTAGTAGCACAGCCAATGCTCCTGGGCAATGCTGGTCTTATGAAGGAAAGGGGTTATCCCTTGGGGCTTTATTCAGCTCCAGACCTTTTAACTTCTCTTTGAGCAATGCCCTCTTGACTGGGATGGGCAGAGGCAGAGCTCAGTCCTTCCTTTGATCACKACTGTTAACCTGAAGCTGGCCTTAGGGCCAGGTCCACATTTCATTAGTGCTCTCCTTAAGCTCTGATTAAGAAAGGTCTCCTCTCCTGGGACAGGGGTTGTTGGGGCACCAAGAATGTAAACTGGTGCTCAACAGCCYGGAGAGGGAATAGCTGCTGCTCAGATGAGTAATGAGGTCTGGGAGAGGCAGTGTTATCCCAGAGCCTGTGACTTCAGCATCCTTTCCTTGCTCCATTGTGCTCTGCTCTCTGTGATTCCTGTTCCCGGTATCTGCAGTGGCTGCATCCCTTTCCTCCTGTGCTGCTGCAGCCTGGGGATGTTGCAGTGTGCAGGGCCAGTTGTTAGCAAGGCAGTAGGAAGGGAACATGGCACTGTTCAAAGCCTCTGCTGCAGTGCTCCCTAGAGCTCTGGCATCCCTGTGACACCACTGTTCATGCATGGCTGTGCTGCCTTGGATCTGGGATCTAAGAAAGTGAAGGGGAATCTAGGGTAGACAACACATTTCAGCCACCATTTTACTGTGCAGGGGCTTGCAGCCCAGTTAGGATGTTTCCTTTCCTAAAGACCTTCTCAAGAACTGAAAGATWGGAGATGTTGGAGGACCATCTACAATATTTTTTTAAAGAAATTCACATCCCATCTTTCCTTATAATTTGGCAGTAATGTATGTTCTTTTGAAGCATCTAGGAGCCAAAGAGTAGATTTGGTTACCATTTCTCACAAATTAACTGATAAATGGCTGTGAATAAGGAAATAATTGTGTTTAAAAATCAGCAAATCTACAACCTTACTCTCAGTGGACATTCTTCTTGCTATCTGGCACTTGTGTGTTTCCCAGAAAAAGGAACTGTGTGTTGGTTGGAATAATAYTGTTCCCATGGAACTATTTAGATTTGGGCAGTTTGTTTCTTTACTTTGGAAATTTGAGCMAGTGCAAAATTTATTTATTTTTAAACAATATGTTGTAATGGATTGTAAAAGCAAGCTCTTTGCTTCAATTGGAGTCTTTAGACCATGACTTGTTGGGAGTGTTGTGGCTTTTTTAGTTTAGCATCTTAAAAGAATGGGTTCCTGAACCGATTAGTTGCATTTTGTGCTTCTGGGTGTAATAAAGAAATTGGGATTGTTGTTCTGCCTGACAGTTCTTCTCTCCACCACTCTCTACCTCTACAGAAATGTGGTAGTTTCTTTTAAAAGCAACATTTCTACTGAAAAGCATAATAATAATAATGATCTCTGTTAAATTGCTGTGTCATTCCCTGGTTTGTCAAGCMATCTTAGAAGTTGGACACTGGTACTTCCTAGCTTGGTACAAAGACTGCTTTTAGAAAAGCAGTGTATTTATTAGGGAAAACACTTATCAGGATTATGTACTAATAATTCACCTTTCTGTGGAATTTCTTGATGTTAACTAGATTCCAAGAAGAACATTCTCTAACTGTAAGCAATTTTGCAGGCTCAAGGGAGAATCTATGGAAAACTTAAAGAAGAAAATTTCTTTGGACCTAAAGAAGAAGTGAAACTTGAGGCTCATATAAAAGTGCCATCCTATGCTGCTGGTAGAGTTATTGGTAAAGGAGGCAAAACAGTAAGTAGCTGCAATAAAACCCTTAGTGTTGCTCAGTGTGTATATACACACAAAGCTTAAACTTTTAGCTGAACTAATTCTTTGATGTTACATTAAAGCAGGAGCTGTTTTCTTAGCTGTACTTGTTACATTTTCTTTTCTTTTACTGTGGAGTTGAAGCCAATCTTAGAATGATTTATTTCATTTCTAAATAAGTGGTAGGAATTTAAGACAAGTTCAGACCTCAATATTACCAAAAAAAGCATACATATCTTTGTTTCAATTAAATTGATGGCATTTCTTAAGCTCAGTTTGTTGTATAAAATAACATCACTGAGATTTTTCAATCCTAAAAACGTGCTGGTGCTCTGGTATTCTCATATGGTGTTAAGTCAGGAGCTAGATGATATTTGCAAAGACTTGGTTCACTCTTGGGGGTCCATCCTGAGTGCAACAGGGTCTTTTGGTCAAGTGTCAGGAGGCAGTGTGGCCTCTTCCCTTACTTGCAGTGGCAAGAGGCTTAAGGACAAACATGTCTGGGAAGCTGCTCATCTAAAACTTTAATTACATAATGATAAGCATTTCTAAAATAAAATAGTTTTATTTACAAAGACTCTAACCTCACCTCTACTTAACATGATGGAAGGCTAATAAGCTGCTGAAAATAATTTGAACAAATTTTCCCAGAATTTCCCACCTGCTCAGTCTGAAGTTCTCTATATTGTTTAGGCTTTTGAAGGAAAAATGTATAAATACTCTGGCATTTTTCTTCCCTATATTGTATGATTTTTCTGACCTTACACTTTTAAACCCAACTGTAAATACTGTGGCATCTATTTGCTTTTTTAAAGTCACGTATTTAACAYCTTCTGTGTGCTGTATTAAGCCTTTAAAACACTTCTACAAACCCAGAGGACTTGGTGTTAATTTATGTTAAGAGACACAAGAGGCTTAGCTTGCAGAGAGCACACTGCTGCATAAAGATGCTTTCTGTTAGTGAGGGGTTTAAAAAAATGCAGCTTAGAGGATGATGTTTCAGTGGTCGGTGTCTTTGAGGCTTGGTGGTTGTATAACATTTGTTAGTTTAAAGTTTTCTGACTTCTACTATCTGTTTATAGGTAAATGAGCTTCAAAACTTGACAAGTGCAGAAGTTGTAGTCCCTCGTGACCAGACACCTGATGAAAATGATCAGGTGGTTGTGAAAATAACTGGTCACTTCTATGCATGCCAGGTAGGAGGACTGCAATGATTTTCTGTATTTGCCTTGATATTTCCATGGTCTTTCTTTTATAGCCATGTGCAGGAGCCAAGGGATGGAAGACTTTTGCTCAGGATACAGCAAGCAGTGCTTGCCAGGCTCCTCTGGTTGTCTTGCTGCAAAACTTTCCTCGTGCCTRTGAGAGAGATTTATAACAATACTGCATGTTCACATATGCAAAACAGTCTCCTTAAATTCTTCTGTCAATTTATGCAGGCTCTGGCACTGCTAAAACTTTACTAAAAGCAAAAGAAAACCCAAGTTGTGATTGGGCTGAAATTCAGAAGGAACAGAGATACAAGCCATACCATAGTATCTGGRAAGAATATGCACAGATATGTAATTCATCCACATTGCCCAATCTGTTGATATAATATCATAAAGAAAAGGATCACAAGATTCCTTCCTTCAGTTAATGCAGACTCATTCCTTTTGATACTTTGTGGCAGGTGACTTGTAGTTCAGAAAGGAGATGGGGGGCTGGGAAGTACTKTAAGTCTGACCTGGTTACCTTAGTGTATAAAAAAATTGTACTCTCTTTATAACAACAGTGGTTCTTATAAAACATTTGTATTTCCAGAGGAGTAAAATTAAGGCTGTAGCTTCAATTATCTCAACATTAGTAGTCATCTACCTATTCTCGTGCTTTATATACTACAGATGAGAAAACTGACCATGCAAGTAGTTGTGGTAGGTTGAAAAGAGAAGAAAAATTAAAATTTAGGCTGCACATCATGATCAATCTCAAGTGTATTTTAATTAACAAGTAATCTAGTCAGTACTAGAAATTTAGCATCATGATGGGTTGTTTCTTCTTCTTTGTGTCCTTCAGCTTGCTCAGAGAAAAATTCAGGAAATTCTGGCTCAGGTAAGAAGGCAGCAGCAACAGCAAAAAACATTGCAAAGCGGACAGCCTCAGCCAAGACGGAAATAAAGGTTTAGGAAATGGCCCATCAGAGACAGATGCCAGACCAAAGACAGACTGTGTGACAAAGAGACAGGTGGTGAGCACCTGTTGAAGTTTTATGCAGAAGATCCACCAAGCCAATCACCTGTTCGAGGACCAGGCAACCGTTGAACGCTGTCTCTGAGAATGTATTCTTTAGGCTCTCTCAAACTTTTGAAACCCAGCTTTAAAATAAGGACCCCTTCACTTCCCTTTTGTTCTATTCTCACAATTTAACATAAACTCGTTAGTCTTTTTTATTGTTCTTATTATTCCCCAACAACTTTAGAACTTGGTTTAATGAAGCTTTCTCTTCTGAGTTCACTGGTTAAAAAAAAAAGAAAAGAAAAAACCAACAAAAAAAAAAGAAAAGGCATTGCTCTTATAGGTCCAGTTGTAAAAGAATAAACACATTTGGAGGGTGGGATTGCGGGTGGGCTAGGGTTAGAGCAAGGGTATTGACAAGAGTTTAAGTGTTAGTCCCAACGTTGAAACAAGTGGCATTTTTTAAAAAGAATTTGGTTGCATTTTTACATAACACTGCCATGAATAACCTAAGGGAAGTGTTGAATGGTGTTGGCCAGGGCATAAAAAGATAAATATGCATTTTACTAAACTACCTCAGGCATTTAGTACCTCAATGAGAAATTGTTCCTTTTTTGCTTTTTTTTTTGGTATTTTGTATACTTTATAAAGCTAATAGTTCTTGAGCATTTTATTTTTTTAAAAAAAATTAAAATTTGATCAGCCACCAGCCAGGAGTACTACAGATTATCGGGGAAAAATATAGTAGAGCACTTCTAGCTGCTGGCTGATGGGAGTAAGGTGGGTAAAAAAAACACAGCCTCAGATTTCCTGAGGGCTTCAACACCATCATTTGTTTAAAAAAAAATTCAATGAATGTTCAAAAGATAGTGAATGATGCCAACATTCTGATAGCAGCAATGCCGTTTAGTTTTCTTTTAAGATGGGATGAAAAAGTTTGTGACGGTACTTTTTTGGGAACAGGACAAGGAAGTGATGGCAAGAGGCTGGGGTTGGGGGAAAAATTTAGAAGGCTGCAAGAGGCTGAATTTTTTTTTTTTGTGCTACTTGATTGAATGCATGAACCCTTTGTGCCTTTGACCATCACTACCTAATAATGCTACATTTAACCATTTGCAGCCCATTTGGACTTTGCCATTTTGTTCAAAGAGCAAGCTTCATCTTCAGTTTGATAGAACACTTGATCTGCTGGAGCATTTTTTTGAGGCCAGGAGGGTCTCTGCTGTCTGCAGATCACATCATACTGCTTTCAGTTACCACGATGGGGGAAGGTCAAACAGTGTTTGATCACATTGAAAGATAATGAAAGGCTAAGTTTACATATCCAGCCGCTGTTATGGGCCACACTAAGCCACTTTGAAGGTTTTGAAACTGATTACAAGAAAAAAAACAAACAAAACAACAACCTCTCTAGCCTGGCTTATAATAGATGCAGCAGGATTTATGCACGTTCTGCAACCAACCATTAGAGGAGAACAAAAAAAAATGTCAAAAGGCAGGGATAACAGGAAAGTTACCAAATTTTTAAATTTCCAAATGTAATTTGAATGATGATTGTGGTAATAGTGACACATTCAAGTTTCTACAATAAACTTCAGTCTACCTCAGTTTAAGAAAAAAAAAATGTGGCAACACATGGTGCATAAAGACTGCTGTGTGTGTGTGTGCGCGCCTGTGTGTGTGTGGTCGACAGAGCCATGCTATTACCTCTGAACCTTTTTTTGTGATGTTTTTTGTGCATGAGATGATCAGAATCACCATGCTGCACTGATTTGAGGGGCACAGCGAGCAAAAACATTTGTTTCATCATTTTGTTATCTACCTCTTAGGTTCATGTTGAAATAGAGGCATTACTACATAGACTAGATAATTTTCCCAAAGATCATTGTTGTACAGATTAGATAATTTTGAAAATGGTCTGAAGTGTTTTTCCTGCATCTCTTCTTTACTAATTGGTTTAAAAACCACAAACTTATGTTGTAGTTTTAGCAAAGAAAAATGAGTTTCTTTTCCTTTTTTGACAGTGACCTTCATCTAGCCTTTAGGATAATTTTTTTTTCTTACAATGAATTTAAAATTACTGAAGTATGGAAAGTACATAGTATTTTAATTTTTGTTGAGGCTTAAGTCAGTTGGACGTTCCTTTCTTAACATTTGAGAAGGATTTGACTTCATTATTTTCCATTAAAAATTACTTTACAGATAGGCGCTGCATTTACATCTGCTGATTTAAATACTGTCATCTCTCTTAAATTTCTAGACTTAATATGGTATCTCATGTTTTTCTTTTCAATTGAGACTTGGTAATTTGGAGTATTTGGGAATAGCTAGAAAGTAAATACTGTAAATGATTTCAATATCCAGAAAGTATGGATCATTTTTCATCTGTAATGTGCCCCCCAATGCAGCTCTACTTGCCAGATGCCTCTGAATGGAATAAAGAGTTTAACTCCTATCATCAGATAAAGTTGTGCGGTGTTTTTTTAAATTATTGAGGCATAGGGACAGACCATCCCAAGTACTTGCGGTGCTTTGATCAAGTTGGTTTTCTGTCCRTACTAACTGGATAAGGATGAGCAGTAACCCACAGGTATTCATTCCACAGCTGCTAGGACAGCCAGGTTACAATGTCTGCACTTCCCAAAAGAAGCTGTGACTTCTGTGGYTTGTAACTAATCTCCCTCCCATCTAACAATGCCACATAGTCTGTAGGACAGCCCGTGCTTCATGGTTTGCCTTGCACCATTCACTTGGGYTCATTTGCTGGGGAAGAAATATGGACTTGAAGTCCTGACTGTCAGCACAAACATGAGATTAGAAATGCAGTAATTTTTTGGAGGGTGGGGGAGAGGGGAGGCAGTTTTTTTTTACCCAGTCTTTACTCTGGTGGTCTTGGAGCGAGGAAGCTTTGTCATCAATGTGGCCCTAGAAGCTTGGACAGGCAGAACCAGTCACACAGGCAAACAAATGTGCTGGTAACYTCTCACCCCTACCATGACCACCCAAACACACCACTTGCCAGTGAGGTGGTATCACCTCTCCATTTACATCCTTGTTAACATTATTTGGAGTAAAAAGAGATCAAACATTTAACTGAATSCTTACATGTGAGAGGGATGTGTTGGGGAATCAAGGAGCATCATGAATTACACAATTCTGTATCTTTTCAATGAGAACTGGGAAGCCCAACTTGTTTTCCAAACTCATTCACCTGCCTACTTCACAGCTTGTTTCCTGGGACCAACCAGCAGAAAAAGGGAACTGAAGAAATCATGTAGAAGGCACTGCATAGAGTATTGGGTATCACAGGGCACCCTAAGCTCATTTCTCCATGTCAATATCAAGCTTTCTTCTCAGTAACAGCACCCTGTCACTTGAGCAGCATAAAAAGTCAAGCCTTGCTTTGTACTGCTGGTGCATTTGTGACAGCTCAACCCCTGACTGTTTTAAGCATTTGCTTTATCATAACATTCTTATTTGCTTCTAACCTTCCAGAGCTTTTATTCTTAAGCTGCCATTTCCAAGGCATGTGCTCTTTTCCACTAAATGGAGCATGTGTGCTGTGCAAGACAGCCTGAGCTTGATATGGGTGAGGTGGAGGATTTTTAGACAAACATGAGAAACTGTTGAGAAAGCACTCAAGCTGGGCTCTAACAGAGATGTTAGCTCAAGTGACGGACACAAACACTGCTTGAAAATGAAGTTACTCAAATGCGGTGCAAGAAATCAGAGAAATGATGACAAAAGTTTCACTTAATGGTTTCTCCTGTTCATTTCATCRAAGATCCTTCACAGAGCCAAACCTACATGTACCTGTCCAAAAGGACCRAATGCTGAATCTACAGACTCAATGCACAAACTGTTTGGTATTTTTATTATACCCAGAAATCACCTGATTTATCCAAATGAAATCATTCCCATATGTTTTCTTTCCAAAATGGCTTTAGTGTTGCACAGTACTGATCATCCACCAGACTGGGTTAATTCCAGCTTCTAGGGCTATCAGCCACAATCTCCCCAAGGATAGCAGGTAACATGGTTGGAGCACTGCAGCAGCTCACCAGAGATTAGAAATGCTACTTTTTAAATGGATGAGGACCAAGTTCTTTCTCTGGGCTGGCAGTTCTGATTAACAGCAACCAGTGGATTGTCACAGAAGCCCTTTTCACATTATACTTAGCCAGTTAAGTCAGCTATATTTTATTTTACTGGGGTTTACCCTTTTCACCTCTWAGAGTCCTAGCCTGTTCACACAGCTGTTCTCTTCTGGTACTCCTTTTGTTACTGCTCTTTCAGACAGGATACTGTCTGTTGTTCTGGTTACTAAATGTGGGTTCATATGAYGGTGTAATGTTTGCTGCACCTACCTCTATTCAGCACATATAACTTATCCACAGCAGCAGTAAAAGGGAAATGTTGCAGGGAATGAGTTGAAGTTACTCCTACGCATCCCTCCTAGGAGGAAATGCCTGATTTAGAACCCATCAGGCTGTAAGACAGCCAAGGTTATCTTTCTCCCATGTGATTACTTTCAAAAAGTGTCACAAAGCATTTTGAAAACCCTTCTCTGCAGTTATGTTTCCCAACAACATATTTGTTTTGTGGGCAAAGATGTTTTATCTGCATGTTTGAACTACACTTAACAAATACCCTTCATTGYAGAACTATCTGCTGCCTTGTATCAAAGAGCAGGTGAACTTGGAGGCAATCATTCATTAAAAACCAGAAGTCAGACACAGCAAGAAAACATGACCTGAAGTAGAGGGAGAAGTGGGTTTTGGTTTGTTTGGATTCTTTTAAACAAGTACACTTCCTCCTGAACAACACAGCTACAAGCACAAAGACCAGGCTGACTTTGAGCACTACAAACAGAAGCTGCTATGCAGGGCAGAGATGCAGACAGGGCTCGCAGTAATTTGTGGGCTATGGGGAGAAAAAGGTGATTACSCTCAAGATCTCCTGTTTCTGCTTTCTGACACATGGCAGAGCAAACTCCTCCAGGAGGAAAAGATCATAATCCAGTGATGAAATCCCTGTCCTGTAGTACAGAAAATCATCTTGTCTTACACAGACAAGTTGGATATCACCTTGAMGTTCTTTAACTGGTTATCAGACCATGCATCAGTCATGCTAAGAACACTGAACAGGGACTTCTGAAAGTGCAAAACAGTCTATTAGCAGCGAGTAATGCTCAGAGACCAAGGGCTTCCTACAGAGCTYTCTTCCCACTTCGAAGAGTTGAAGTTTTTTTCTGCCATAGTGTATTGTCTCAGTGTCCCTTTTCAGAAAGCAGGTGAGAGGAAAGTTAGGAGAGGAGTCAACTGCACATGCAGGATGAGCTGAATCCTCTAGCATGAAAACAAGTAATTGAAGCACTTCAGTTTGGGGCTTTTTTATTATTATTAAAACCAGGTTTGCCTTGGCTGGAAAACTGATTTACTGTTCTGATAACTCAAAGCATATTTATTTGTCACTGTTGCTCTTGGCTTTTATGTTCTCAGTAACACCAGTCTGTTTTCAGTCCCCCCTTCAGACCATTACTTGCTTTATTGTGACCAGAAGGAAATGGCTCAACACAAGAAGTGTCATCTCAACTGTACWACTTCAGTTTTTCCTTGCAGCACTCCAGTCTGTTTTGCACTGCCACTACAGGGCGTCTTTCAAAGACATTAGAAAAACAATTACTCTAGAGGCTGAGCAAGAGTTCCAGCTTAAGCAGCTGTCTTTGCCCTGCTCTTCTCACTGCAAACTCCACTAAGCCAATGGCTCCCCTGGGAAGCTCTGACAGGATTCCTTCTTTGACATTTCACGGTTGGACTCTTTATCTTAAGGGTTTTTTGCAATCTTAATGACTCTGTGATTCTGCTCACTTTAGCTTGCTCAGAACTCTACCTGGGCACATCCAATAAAACCACTGTTTTGTACTGATCAACTGTACTGACTACTCAGCTCTCAAGACTGTATGACTCAGGCACACTCATCCTTTCCACACAGTAGCTGTTTTAAGTTCTTGTCTCAAGATGATCACTGCTGTTAGGAGTCAGTCCAAAGACAAAGTCCTTCGGCAGGGACTGTGGAGTCATCTGTGCTAACTGGTCATCGTAGGGACCAAGAGTCCACAGCTTCTCCAGTTCATAAACTTCTCGTGTCTCTGGCAGCATGAAATGAACCACTATGTTACCTGCACAGAACAGAAATTCACAATCAATTAAAGAGAACAGTAAAGCACTACTACACCTTCAGCTAAGCAAAGAGTTCAAGCCCTCCATCCCCTTTCTGGTTAGATACAACATGGCAGCTGATAGAGGTCCCTTCCTAAGCAGCTGCTTCCAGTTCTCAAGCAGTGCTAGGAATTGGTCAGTCTTTCAAAAAACTCCAAGACTACAGTAACAAGATATGAGACACAACACTTTTTAAAATAGAACACCATCACAAGACTCCAAACCAAAGAAATTATGACTTCTATGGGACAGAAGAAATACAAAAGGAATTTCAGTGAAAGAGTGCCCCGAGGTGATAGATGGGTTTTAAGCTTTCTTTATTGTCAGCATTCTGCAAAAGCCAAAGTAATTTTTCCTAGGTGTGTTGCTCACACTTTTCAGGTGGTTTTTACAATGAAATAGGTTCAGACTTTGCTGTACTAAGTTTTTCTGGTTTCATTAATTCTGCGTGAACAGCAGAGAACGTTAATGCACTTTCCTGTAGTTATTCCCTTAAATTCCAATTGATTTTCAGTTATTACCATCAATAATTATTATCATTAGGTAGCCAAGGCTTAACATCAGTGGCTGCAGGGCTCCCCACTCATCTATAAGTGAAGTTTTCATCTTTTAGGTAAAACGCCAAGCCAGGGGGTGAGATTCTAAAAGTAGCAGTGAAGGAGAACCGCTTTTTGAATRTAGTCTTTTGTATTTGTGTAGAGTTTCACACTTGTAGAATAAAGGATTGAATTCAATTTCTTAGGACTGAGGTTTTACCTCATCACCCCATGTGATGGTATGATYTGGACAGTGAAAAATTCTGTTCAGGAGTTCACTAGTAAGGCAGTGTACAATGAGCTCCCATTTACCCAAACATGGATTACAGAAACCTGAGGAAACTGACTGAAGTAGCTTTTTTTCCCCCCACTATTGTTACCTTCAATTTATTAGGACCTGTTTTAGCCACTGAAGAGTAGTTACTGKTTTTTTTTTTCTCAGTGCCAAAGATACTTAATGGAAAATCATTTATTATCTCAGTGAGTTCAAGCAACAACTGGAATTCCCTAACAGCAGAGAATTGTGAACTTTCCACAGCAACCAGGGTTCATGGTGAGATGCTTGTCAACAAAGAGCTCATGCAGAACTTTGTTGTTCTCAGATTCACAAATATTTACCAAAATCAATGCACAGCCAGTCATCTGTCTCTTTTCCTTCAATCTGAACATGAGGACCACCTTCTTCTTTGAGATGCTTGTACTGAGAAAAAAAAATGAACAGCAGAAAACTAAGTCTTTTACATTTATTTAAAAGCACTCAAGCTTAACAGAGAAGCTTGATTTTGCTGAGTTATTTTAAAGCTTAAATGGGTTAGATGGCTTCATGCTGGTCCTGGGGTCTGGACAAAAGAAAAAGGCTAATATACACTTGCAGTACTGGAAAATTTGTACAGATTTCTCAAATCTGAAATCCTAATGCTCTGGATTCCCATACCATTAATCCAATAATTTTGTAGCTATCTTTTATCAAGATGAATTCTAAATACAACTGCTTACAGTAGTCTTTCCATTACTGGGTCAGGRGAGGGGGCAGCTCAAAGCAGGGCTGCACAAGGTCAGTCAGGGAAAGTGGGCAGTTCTCTGTGCAGCACATGGTGCCTTTTGTAGGTGACAGCCTGAGAGGCTCAGCTCTCCCCAGCCAGCAAATGAAGAACCCACACACCCACCAGAGCTGGAGAAATCTGACAGCTCAAGGCTGAAGTATGGTCACTTTCAGACCTGGCCATAACCTACTTGTTCCTCTACAAGGGGTATCAATAGAAATGGCTCCAGAAGTACATTCTGCCATGGAAGACAGAACACAGACCAACATGTACCAGCATGGCAAATGAGTCTCACTTCACTGGGAATGCAATTACCACAAAATGCAGCTGTTCATAGTTGTTCCACACAACGTTAGCTGCTGGGTAATGCTAGTTTGCAAACCAGCATGGAAAACTTTCAAAATGTTAACTCAGAACCAGTTCTACCTTCCTTTCTTTAAAATGGCTTGTGAGGCATCTTCAAAAGACTCCAACTCAGTCTGCTCAAAATACTAAAAAGCCCAGTGTGAACTGCCATCAGCTATCATCAGGCTGCAAAGGCTGATCCCTGCTACAAGTTCCCAAGCCTCGTGTTTAGAGCTGTGTAAGGTGAACAATTACAACACAGCCAAGTGTTAGCTTCTTCCTCTGACAGGAAACCAGATGGGGATGTGGGCCTTTGCCATTCACAAGCTCCTGGAAGCAGAACTGGAAGAAGACCTCATGCTACACCTGATCACCTCTTTGTTTTACTGTGAGTAAATCATAAGGGTTTAGGAATGGTAGTAAAGCTTGCCAACTGCCTGGCAGCACTTTGGAGCACTTGCTCTGCTTTGCATCTTAAGCTTCAGCCACTTTTTACCTAGAAAATTTCCAATGTGAGATGAACTCAGCCACCCTCAAGTACTTGACCAGGCTTCCCAGTTTCTCAGGATGCCCAGGAGGACAACATGGAGCCTCCCAAGAGGCTCTGCCCTTGCAAAATTCCTGCTTTTACAGCCACCAGAGGGGGCAGCCATGAAGCCCAGCCAAGTTTTTGCAGGGCAGGCGGTACTCACTGATCTCTCCTGGTCTGGGGAAAATGAAAAACTGTGAAGACTAGCAAGTTATACAAGCAATAGAGTACATACTAAGCACTCTGAACTTAGCATGCTCAAATCACATTAATGCAACTTCCAGCTTAAGGCAAAATTTTGGTTTGCAAAGATGAGCCAGTTCATGCAGAGAACAAAAGGAACTCCCCATACCTGCTCAGAAAGGCCCTGAAAAGCTAAACTATCTCTCCCACTCTCCTTTCCCCCATGAGTCTCACAGCTGGAACCAATGGGATTGGAAGGAAGAGAGCAAAACCAAGAGTGAAAGGAAAAACRAGGTCAGGAAGGGAAATAAAGTGGGTGGTGAGAAGGCAAACTCCAGGCTGAGTACAGACAGCTGCCTGATGGGGCTGGTCATATTCCTCATGTTGTGCTTTCTAACAGCTGCATGGCTCTTCTCAGGCAAGAAGGTTTCTCCCTCCTGAGTTTCACCCTCATCTCTACGCTCGACTGGTAATTTTATTCTGACCTCCATTCTTGTACTGAAAAGTTCTCTTTCTTCCAAAGGCAAACAGCAGAGGATTTCTGTGCCAGGATGGCTGCTGCTGCCTCTCCTCTCCTGCAGTACATGCACAGCAGGGGGATCATTAACTACCACCCTGCTTAAAGCTCATGAGCAGATCCTGTGTCTCTTAAGAGGCCAAATTTTTTTACAGCCTTACAATATATCTGAGAAAGTGGAAATCTTAAGGATTGAGGTTCGAGAACAGTTAYTTTGAATGATTGGGAATAGGAATGGTGCTTGCTGGACAAAAATGAAGGCAGACACRGGTGATCATCACCATCTCACATCATTCATGTTCTAGTCCCCCAGCTGTGATGTCCTCAGCGTTCCACATACAGAGAGGTCTGTTTCTAAAGGAAAAAACCCAGTTACTTCCTAGATGTATTTAGGACTAAATTACATAATGCCATCAGTTTTATCTTACCTGGTACGGCCCTACACAWACAATCCTGGGGAAATTCCCTTCACAACACTTAAACCCACTCCCAAAACTCAGAGAGAGCAGCAAGAACTATGGTCTTACCATTTTCAGCATGTAATTTGCCATTGCATGAAGATGCCGTGTTGAAAATCCGCTCACAATTATAAAATAATCACAGTATTTTAGTTCTGGAGATAGCTGGATCACACAGATGTCTTTAGCATTTTCCTGCCTCAGCAGTGCTACAGCCAAGTCAATGTTGAACTTTGGAAGAACAGTATCTGGAGTACATAGAAAAATAGTACAGTGGGAAATATTCTTTTTAATTGCAAACATAAACCATTTAGAGCCATAAAATAACAATAACTGAATTACAGCCTAAGCTAGTCACTCACTGAGTTTGGTTTGATACTGACAATGCAAYGTGAACTGCAGATTTTTTAAAATCACTTTTACAGCCACCAAAGCGGAGAAGGAAACACTCTTCCAGTAAACAACACTATCACTAGATGTAACAGTTACCCAAACGAAATTTTGGTTTTTGCAAACTTACTTATTTCTTGTAGTTGCTATTTAAAAGCCAATAATATCATTCACTTGTCAATGTAGATGAATYAAACCTAAGGACTCCAAGAGACATTATCAAAACAACAGACAAAATTGAAAATATTTCAGAACGATGCTTTTCAATAATCTGTGATAATACATTGCATTTAAACTGTTCTAGAATCTTAAGTAGAAGAA
The DNA here is from genome assembly GCA_014549065.1 of Cardinalis cardinalis. Lineage (NCBI taxonomy): Eukaryota > Metazoa > Chordata > Aves > Passeriformes > Cardinalidae > Cardinalis > Cardinalis cardinalis. Next base: position 12,589,356 of record JACDOX010000005.1, read on the forward strand.
ACCAATATTTTAAAAATKGAGCTGACACGATGCAGAGTGAAGACATGATGCAGAGTAGAGTAAGTGGCCTTACTCTACTCTGCAGGTAGAGTAAGGCCACTTTTTTTCCCTAGCCTGATCTGGTGCAGAGCATTATGATATTGTAGAGGAAGCTTTAGTCCTTCAACAGTTTAAGGAAGCCAGCTTACAGAAGAGTAAATCAGTGAAACTATGTTCTGTTCACACCATGAAAAAAGTTTATTTCTAATTTGTCCTAATTAGGTAGATGAAACTTGTATGCACACTTTTGGCATAATTTGAATCTGTCAGCAGCGCTAGTCTGCCACTATAAAATGAACATTAGTGCAGACTGAGCACCAGCACAAAGCCAAGCTTTATATTTCCCAATATAAAGAAAAAGCCAAACAAAGGAACAATAGCTACAATTATATGCATGAATGGGGWTAAGAAATTGGATCAGAACTCTGTAAATATAAGGCTTTCAGCTCAGGGCACTCTTTCAACTTTTAGCCGCGGTCACACATCTCGAAAATCAGCAGTGGCCACAGATCCGCCAGACACAGCGGCTACAGAAGTCAAATATTTGCCTGGTAGCCACCTGAGAAGCCTCCAGAGCCTGCCTGGAGARCGGGTGGGTGATCATCACCAGGCACTGCTCGTCTCGGTCAGATCCAGACTAGAGGAGCATTGCGGAACAGCCGCAGCCCAGCCCCCGCACAGCAGGCCTGGCCCTGCGCTGAGGCTGTTACCAAAGGGCACGGCACGGCAGGGCACGGCACGGCACGGCACGGCAGGGCACCGCAAGGCGTGTGGCCGGGTAGGGATCCCTCACACACACCCGGACCGCTACCCGGGCTCCCTGCACCCGGCCGGCTCCTCGCTTCCCAGCAGCGCTGCGGAGGCCGTGCCGGCCCGGTGCCGGTGCCGTGACCCCGAGGCCCGCGGTCCCGGCCGGTCCCACGGCACTGGGCACGGCGAGGATCCCCCGCAGCTGCAGTCGCGATTCCACGCGTGCCCCTTCCTCAAGAGGCGGGACACTCCGCTCAAGGTCCCGCTGGGCACCTCCGCGGCGCGGCCCCGGGCTGGGCCCTACCTGCCGGCTGGCGCTGCTCCGCCGCCGCCAGCGGCCCGGGCCCGGCTCCGCCTCCCGCCGCCGCCGCGCAGTCCCGACCCGCCAGCGCCCGCCACATGCCGGCCCGCGCACCGCCCCTCCCGGCACGGCGCTTCGCCATTGGCCGGCGGCGGGGCCGCCCCCTCGCCTGATTGGCGCAGCCGGCTGCCGGTCGGGCCGCGGCGGGCGCGCGGCGCTGGCCCCTGGGCGGCCCTGGGGCGGTCCCGCTGAGCCCGCGGCTCCTTGGGCCCGAGCGGCCGCTGGCTCCGGGGACGGGGTATAGGGCGGGCTCGCACAGGGCCACAGAGCCGTGGACAGGCTTGGGTCGGAAAGGACATTAAAGATCGTCCCGTTCCAACCTGCCTGCCGTGGGCAAGGACACCTTAGTGGCTCAGAGCCYTGTCCTTGAGCACTTCCTAGAGATGAGGCATCCACAGCTTCTCTGAGYAACGTGTTTCAGTGCCTCACCACCCTCACAGAAAGAARTTTTTCCTAATACCTAAACCTACTATCATTCAATTTGGAGCCACTTCCCCTTGTTCTGTTGCTCCTCAGCCTTGTGGTCTGCCCTGTCCTCCCAGCCAGGTGCAGCTGATCTGTTGGGTTTCCAGCTGCGTCTGGCCTGTGGCGTTCTGGAGCCAGAACACAGATGCAGGTTAACCTGGGGATACATCCTGAGCGTGCTGCTTGGTACCATGGCTTGGGAACGTGGGCCAGAGGGCAGTAGAAGAAGTGTCAGTTTTAAAGATGGTCTGGATTTGAGAGGAAAGATCATTCCTGCTCTGTAAACACCCCTGTGCTGGGTTGTTGGGCAGCTGGAAAGGGCAGGTACAGTACATGGGCGCTTCCATACACACCTAAACCACATATCCCAGCTCAAGCCTTTTGCCCCCTTTTATAGGCTACGGTTTTGCCTAAAAAATTGCACCTTGTTTGAAAGTAACATGATTTTCCTGTGAAACATGTAATTCCTGCATGGTGTTAATAGGCACAGGCTGGTAGTCTTGCTATGCTTGGTTTGCTATGGAGAAAGTTGTCAAGGTTGAGAAATTAYAGCCTTTAAGCATTTGTATTTAATAAGGGTGAAACATATCCCTCCACCTCCTTCCCCTGGAAATCCTGGAGTTTAAAGGGACACTAAAATAAGAGAATCGCCATTCAGAATGTTTTTCCCACTCTCACCAAGTATGATGGTCAAATATTAAGGTTTAAAAGATGTAGTCATGGATGATGCCGGACTTGTTCTGGTGGTGCCCAGCAAGAGGGCACATTTCAAGAAGTTTCACCAAAACATGAGGAAGAACTTCTTTACATTGAGGGTGGCAGAGCCCTGGAACAGGGTGGGYGGCAAGGTCGTGGAGTCTCCCTCTCTGGAGACATTCCTGGACACGCTCCTGTGTCATTTGCTGTAGGTCACCGTGCCTTGGCTGGACTAGATGATCTCCAGAGGTCCCTTCCAATCTGACAAATCTGGGATTATGGAATTTTGTGTGAATTATAAAGACCTGTCGTGATAAAAGCTTTATCATTAAAGAAAATTTGACTATGCTGCATGAAGCTGAAAGTGATTGTTTGTACTAATAAGCCACACTGGCTGGATGGCTCTTGAAAAGTTTTGTTTCATTCCTCTACAATTCCTTCAGAGGCTGGTGTTCTTTAGCCTTGATTTCTGCTTAAAAATACTTTTGATAAGAAAAAAATGCCACATCTGATGAGCCTTAATTGTGTGCTATAAAAAATATTCAAGAAAAAAAGGGGRGAGGAGCAAAACAAGTGGTTTGAAGTATCGGCTCAATTTTAAAAGTAATTCTTAACAAACTTGCTACCCAACTGATGTTTCTGTTTCTCTTGAAGATATGTTTGAAAGGATGTTCTTTCTATGAAGACAATGTACATTTATCTTTGATGTCATTCTTGATGTTATTTCTCCAAAGGGAATGCCTGAAACCTGTCTTGTAACATTTGCTGACATTCACAAATCTGTTGTTTGTCAGCTGTTCTTGCCTTTGAAGGACATGAAGCTCATTTGTATCCTGATCTGTTCTAAAATTGTGTCATCTGGGTGTTAAGAAAGTCTCCTTGCTTCTCAGCTTTGCGGTGCCATTGCTTTGAGTACTCTTGAAGGGAGACTGCAAAATCAGCTTGATAACCCATGGTAGAGCCAGGTGTGAGCTGAGGGTAAGGCACATCCCGTGTTTTATGGAGATAGACCCTCTTTTGATCAATAATTGGGCAGCTCATCAAGTTGCTTATCTTGCAGTTTGTCGTTCTGAGACAAAGCAGAGAACTCTTTAAAATCATTACATGGTTTATTTGTCAGTGCAGCAGTTAAATTCCATTGTATAAAAGTACAGATGTATGAAATAGAAGTTACAGCTGAAAAGGSAAAATGGTAATATAAAAATGTAGTATTCTGACATGGCACTTAAAGGGAGACAATGCAAGATAATCCTAATACTTAGGTTAAAGTATAAAAAAGTTCTTAACAAATGCCTGAAAGCAGTTTTCTATGCAAAAGCTTAAGATGTCTTAAGATGTCTTAAGATGTCATCTAAGATGCAGCATTTTGCAGAAACAAGATGTTTTCTGCATATAGCCCAGGTGGTAGCCTGCATCTTCACTGATCCTGAGCTGTGACAGATTTTATGTTTTCATGCTTCATTACAGGTCTTCTTAAGCTTTCCACTAAACCCCTGTCCTGCCTCAAGCCAGAGCAACAAATACAAATTACAGTCCTGCCTGACTGATAACAGAGCATACACTTAAACAGTAATTTTTTTCAGAAAATGTGTTTCCTGTTTAAGTCAGAAAATAATTTGAGATGCTAGTTCTTAGACAATAGGATGTTACATATGAGGAAGATGGAACAATTGCAAATACAGTGCTTTTAATAATATAACTGAAATAGCCACAAAAGAATTAAAATAATGGGAGAACCTGGAAACAAAAGAAGAAAAGGGGCTGTTGAATTTTAGAGCTAAAAAGTAATCTCACAGGTATGTTGGAATCTGCAATATTTTTAAAGTATCCTTCAGTCATTGAAAGGTGTCTGTGCACACTGGGAAGGGGCAGTGAAGACTAGATTCAGATTACAAATAATAAGCATTTTGAAGATCTGCTAAAACACTAGGAAAGTTTATAATTATGTTTTGTTTATAACTATGTTTATAATTATGTATTGCCACAGGAACAGAAAACAGTATGTATCAGAGATGTCTCAAGACATGTTAAATAAGCTAATTATGTTGAAATTCAGATCTTCAAAGAATTCAKTGTTTAGAAATGGATTGTGTAAGGTCATTTGCCCAGCCTCCATTTTGGCTATAACCTTTGCTAACAACAAAGGAGTTTTTTGAAATATGAGCTATAATGAATTYTTTGGTCTGTTTGCTCATCTCCATCAACCTTTTTAGCAACCTCTTCCCTTTCTGCAAATAAGATGCTCTCCTTTTCTCTTCATGCAGTGAGCCAGCCTTCAGCAGTTTGTKCTGGTCTCACACTGGGAAATGCCATGATGCTCAGTGATGAGCATGTGTGGCTGTGAGGCCAGATCACTTGTGGAAGGCCTCAGAATGAGTTCTTTTAACAGAATTGCAGCTAGAGTGAACAAGTGAAGGCACATTGATTTTGCATAAATTTACATTTTCTAAGGTGCATCATGTAAAAGCAGAAACTGGAGCAGAGTGTTTTAGTTATCTTGGGGTTTTCATTTATTTGATTTAGTGGTCAGAGGGATGGAGGAGCAAGCAGAAATTAATGTCTCTTTACAGCAGGAAAGACAGAAAGGAAAAGAGAAGAGGAAAAGGCAGTTGAATGCTGYCCCTTCCTGCTAGATCCCTTCTTCTGCTGACCCTTCATTGGGCATAGAGCATACCTGCCCCCTTGGGAGCAGTGGTGCCAATCCAGTGTCTCAAGACCAGTGGAAGCACAGGAGGCAAAGGCAGCATCAGCAATTGCAACTCAGAATTTTACATGGGACTCAAAATTTAAACTGAGAGAGCCAAGCCAATGGGCCTCATCTTGTTGCTTGGGTGTCTGTGGTCTAGTTTATAGCGAGACTCATGCACTGGTAGCCATGTCCAGTGGGAAGCTAAGTGTGTCCAGCCCTGTTTCAGTCAGCGCCCTGGGGCCAGCTGGCATTTAATGAGCTGCACCCGTGCTATTGAACCCTGAAAAACAGGGTGGCTGCTGCCAAGCTCACAGTGGGGGCTGTGCCTCTGGTGGTTCCCAGAATCTGGGGTTTGCTTGGTGGGGAACTGGCTGGCCTGGGGCCAGTCTGTGCTAGGACCTCCTGAGCAGTGCAACAGTGGCAGCAGCTCAGTGCCAATGCCTGGGAATGCCTGGGAATAGGCCATGGCACGTTTCATTCCACAGACATAACACGTGCCTGCCCCCCATGTCTCTCTTTACAGCAAAGACATGAATCCTGCTAAAGCACTAAGCAGCAATAAAAACTTAAGTGTTTACAAGTTTGTTGGTTGGTGAGGGTTTTTGTCTTTTTTTTTTAATTAACCTCTTCTTCCCCCACCCTAAATTATGGATGTGATTAATTTTGCAGGTTGTTAACCTAGAAATAAGAAAAGCCAGATAAGGGTGTGGGGGTGGGGAGTATTAGTAATTCAGAAGAGTGTATCCTACATCACAAGCAAGAGCAGCAAGTGCTTAAAACTACCTYGTTTTTCTACAAAAGACTACTTTAATGTTGCTAATTGCACCAAGCCCCAAAAGTTACCATCCTGTCTACATGTGCTTTCACCTTACTCCCTGGAGTTTTTTTATAACAAGAAGAAAGCCTCATTAAAGTACAGTTCAGATACAAGTGCTGTACTTAATCTAATAGTCAGTGTTACACTAAAGGTTTAAACAATGCCGGGTTTACTCTTCAGCAGAGGATTTCTCTCAGTGCTATTAGGGAAGAAAATGGCTTTGAAAGTACTGAAGTAAGCAGTAAATCCCTCCTGCTTCTGTGTTTCTTCTGAACTCCTCTCAATAGGCTTGTATTGCTTGTATCTCCTGCAAGGAATGTGAACAGTTAGTTGCTGAAGGAGTTTTAAAGGAGGGTGCACATTTAGCATGTGACCAGTGCATAAAAGCACTGATCATGTGCTCATCATGCATTCTCTCTCCTCCTCCCCTGTCCAATTGCATCCACTGTCTGGCAGCCATAGGTCAGTAGTGGTGACAGGGGCCTGGATAGGGAGAAGGAGTGCTGCAGTTCTGCTGCTCCATGGAAGTGTGTCTTTCTCACCACTCACTGGGAAGGGTGAGCCCACACTTGACTCAGGAGTCTTCGTGCAGTCTCAAAAGAGAAACTTCCAAAGTCTCATGAGAAACTTCCAAACTAATAATGCAGCAACGTGTGCTTCTGTCAACTACTAGCCTGCAAACTCAGCACCTTCCCCCCCAAAGAATTTATTAATCAATTATTTAATGAAGAATTTGTTTGGTTTCACTGCATATATAAATCACATCATGCAGTTTGAGTTTGCTTTCTGCTTACATGAAGTTCCCAGGCCTGCTAGTATTACTGTTTGTGCTAATTTTGTGCTAATGGGCACAGAATGTGCCCATTTTTTTTCTGAAAGTCTTTAACATCTGCATAATTTCCAATGGTTTTGTGGCCTAAACCAGTAATCTCGTTTTCTTGAATATTTGCCAGAGTATTTGTGAGCTGCAATAGTAACTAAACAAAAATGTAGCTAAAGCAAATTTAAATTGTTCAGTTAGTTAATTTAAATAATATTTTGACAGTTCTTGGAACTGTTTTTAGTCATAGAAACTAGCAACTTACTTGTAAAGGACAAATGCCCCAATGGTAGCAAACACTGCCAACAAGCCAAGGAAGATAAAGACACCTTCTGTTGTTCCAGATGATGCTCCTATAGATCAGAAAGTAGATTGATTAAAAGTTAGCCTCTATTTTACAGTGAGATAGACTTTCCAAAGAAGATGCCATTTTTACTTATTGCTGTACCAACTGAAGMACAGTTAGTAATTCTAATATGCTAAGCATTGGAGGTTGGTGACTGGCAGGAGGTGGTGCTTTCATATCCTAATCCATGTAATTCTTGATTCCACCAGAGTGTGAGTTGTGCTTTGCCAGTTTTCTCATGAGCCCTGCTCCTTAGACACGTGGCTACCCTTGCAGCATGGAGAGGAATGAAGGGCCCTGTTGGCACCCCACAAGGTGAAGTTAATTTGATCCTTGCCATTTGTTATAGCAAATGGCTGGAGAAATGTTTACACTGACCATAGGATAACTTTGACAAAATTAGATGGGCTCATCCAGAAGGCAACTTAAAGCAGCAACCTCTCTTAGATCCTAATTCTGCTTTGAATATAGCAGAAGCCCCCAAGTTCAAGTCAGCTTTGCCCTCTGGAGGAAACCTAGACAGACCAGGCTTACTGGGCTAAAGCTACTCTCTGTGAATACAGTTGAGAAAAACCCTTCTGCATGCTTAGTTTCACCTTTAGAAACCAGAATGCACTTAGAGGTCAGGCATTGTGCCTTATTCATAATGAACTGATTTCAGTACAGATAAACTTACACCTAGATTGAATCAAACCATCAAAAATGCTATGGAAAATGACTGCAAAGGCTCAGTTGTTTGGCTGGTAGTAATTAGAGAGTTCAGAAGAGTCACTAGGACACTGTAATAGGAAGTCAGGAGGGCAATGAAATGGGAGCAGAGAGGCAGCACTATCTTTTAGACTTCTGACTGAGGCTGAGTCTAATAGCTGGTTCTGTCAAAGTCTGCTTTGATAGCTATGAGCTAGACACAGTGATACTTATCCAACCAAGGTGAAGCTCCTCTTTGGAAACAGTTTGGAAATGGTTTGGAAACCCTGGGCAGACTCTGTAGTCACTGGATGTAACACAGATCATTCCAGAACATAATTCATCTTATCCTCATGTGGAAACAGAAACCATGTTGAGGCCCATGGGCAGTAAAGAGGGCCCAGGGTAGCCAACTGCAGACTTTGATTTCTTGAGCTGAATTCCCCTCTTTTTGTGCTATCTCTGCATGTGTGGAATGGATTGGCTGGCATGTTCCCTACCTGCTTTTCTGCCCAACATTTTTCTGTGGAAAATTACATTATGGCTTAAGAACAGTTCATATTYTGTGATACTGAATAGCTTGTGTAATTACTGTACTCATTGGATTGTAAACAGAAGTCAAACCAAGGTCTAACAGCTAYAATTCCCCCAGGGAAATAATCATCATTTTATCTTTGCATGGACTCTGAGACAAGCTGGTGCAGTCTCAGCTGAGGCTTCCAGGCGTAACAAGAACCCCCCTATGGACTCCTGTGTTCTCTCCCCTGCAGGGAAATGACCACAGGGAGAAGCTTKTCACCAACAACCCACGTCTGCTCTTTGTGGACTCACCTCCATTTACAGAGATCAGGGCACTGGCAAGGGCTTGGCTTGTGTCATCGCCCAGGGTGATGTTTATGCAGTAGGTCCCAGGTTCCTCAAAAGCTCTCCGGATGGTGAGTAAACACTCATCCGTGACGACGATGGGGTCACACACCACGCTCTTGGACACCTGGCATGTGGGGTCAGAAACCACAGTGCAGACATCTGTGGGGAGACTGGCATGGGAAGAAAGAGCTCATTGCACCTGTGGAGTCCTGCCAGCCCACTTAGCCCAGTTCACAGGCACATTGCACTGGTGCACCAGTTTTATGCTGGTGCCTGTTGAAATCAGTGGCACTGTGGTGTTTTAAGTGTATTTTATTAATACTATATGTATTTTTTGCATACCTATACATTTATATATGTACATGTGGATTTTATATAGAATGCATGTAAACAATCTGTATAATTWTCTGCTTGTTTTGCTTATCATTTAGCATTTTATGGTGATCACAGGATTACCTGCATCAAATCAACTTATAAAGTCCCTGACCTTTAATACACTTAATACACATCTTTAAGAAATGAATGCAGATGCTTTTAAGTAGTATCTATCATGTGCTTAAAAAGGAAATACTCCCTTAAGAGAGGTTGATTGTATTCCAGTTGTATTACCATGGTGTTTCTTGTACTTCTTAGTCCTCTCAACTCTAACCTTCTAAGACCTAAGAATATTAGTCCATTATTTTTGCATCCAAGAAGTTGCTTGGACTCACCCATTTACTCCAAGTGTCAAAAAYGCACGGCCAAAAAGAAAGGATTTTCTTACAATTTCAGTAAACTGCTTCCTGCTTTACTGTAAGTGCTGAAATCTTGTCTTGGCCAAGAGACTGTAAATTTCTTTTTCCCCTCAATGAGTTCCTTATTTTTACTGAGACTGGATGTTTGCTCTGAATCCTAAGTCCCTGGCATTAGCCTCTGTTGGCATAGTTTAAAAATGAGACTTGCCTTATCTTTAGTTCCCATCAAGAAATAGAAACACTGCAGTTCCCAAATTTTGTTCATGCATCTGCATTTAAGTGCATATAGCATTCCAGCACCTAATTAGTTTTAAACAGGGAAGATTGACAGCTTCATTCACACACTTACCTCCCTTGGCAGGTAACAACAAAGTCAACCAGTGAGTTTTCAGCTTGACTTTCTGTCATCTGGATGCTTGTCATCTGAATAATATTTACCTCGAGGATTCCCTCTGGGAGAGGAAACACATATCAACTGTAGGACACATGACAAGCTTTGAAGTCTATGTGTAGTGAACCTCGAGTGTTTGGCTGATGCTCAGTTCAGGTCTTATTTTTCATAGCCTCCTCCTTCCCTTAGCACTCCTCTTGAAGGCTTTGAAAGCTGAGAARTTTTCCAGTGCTTTCCCTGTGAGGCTGCTCCTTTCTGGTCTGCCTTTTTTTMCCTCATTATTGTTATTTACTTCCTTATTTTGCTAAATCAGTTCCCACTACATGAGATTTCTCTGCATTCAAAGGCCTGTTCAACCTTATATAAACCTCCTCCCCAGCCCATGTGCTCCTGCTGTGGCATCTTCAGACGCTGGTGACAGAGAAAGGAGTGACACAATGCACRTTCCCACCAGCACATGGGGTCAGCCGTCAGCAGGGATCCAGACCAAGGTGCAGCCTCACGTGTCTGAAAGCAAGGGGTCAYAACCTCTGCATCTAGCCCCTGGCAGAGTGCAGGCAGAAACCAAAGTCAGCCAGTTAGATGTCTGTACATTAATCCCTAAAACTCTCAGTTATGTCCCTGAGAAGGATCTTGTTGTGGATCTCATGCAATTGATAAAAATGTGTCTTAACAAACATTATTTCTACCATGCATTGTTGTTCATTGTTATCATTCCTCTGTTCAGGTGTTGACACACATCCTTACCTACAACAGCAATACTACTTCCATAGTATCCATTTCTGTAAATATGGCAGCCTCCATCAGGATTGTCCTSCACTGACTCCACAGTGGGAGAAGAGTCAGAATCAGAAGATGGTCCAGTTGTAACTGTTCGAGGCAGAAGAGATAGAGATGCAACAACTTTAGAACAAGCCCTGTTTTGGGGTATTCTGAACACAGCCACRTGTTCCAGCTGTTCCTTCATTCCACAGGCTGTCAGTGGCCTTGGTTTGCAGCTGTGCAGCCATGTATGTATCTGTGTAATGAGCTCTTGGCTCTAACCCCTAAAGAAAGCACATGTGCCCAGCTTTAGAACCCCAGAGTGGCCTGGGGAGCCTCACTCCAAAAGCCACCTGGCTTGTCACCCATCTCTGTGAAATAAAAGGGAGACTACAAGGTGTAATACAATTAAATACTTCTTTAAAACCCCCAAATCAATTATATAAGAAATCCAAAGGCCAATAAAACATTTAAAATGCTTTTTTAAAAGCTGGTATTTTTCCCGCTGCTCTACATTACAGCTAGTGGAAAAATGAAGAGGGGAAGTGGTGAAAATTATATCTTTCCTTTCATTTTTCATTCACACTCCATATTTTGGTAAGAGCACATATTAAAAATATGAAATTTGAAAAATATAGCCACATTTACAATTTCACAGTAGTATTATTATGGCTGAAACTGCAGGCCTTCTTAAAACCCTCTGAGATGATAAACCAATGCTGAACATAATAAAAATTATTCTGAAATACGTTAGTCAATAAATTTAAAGTGGAAAAGCTGTTCTGGGTTAATGCCATGTGGAAATCCCATAYTTTTGAATATGACTAGGTTTTTCTAGTTCAATCCAATCTCATTTAATTTTGCATGCAAGTTAATGCAATCCAGAAAGGAGCTTGCTATAAGAGTATTCTGAAATCCTTTTTCTCACTTGAAATTTACAGAAGATGACCCTGTGWAGACAAGGCTAGAATCTCCTGACCAAGTGTAGCGAAGATAATACAAACTTACATTTATGTTCATCTGAAGACCTTTGTATGCTGTAAGTGTGGTGGTAGAATTGGATGCATAAGGAGTTAAATGTGTAAGGGATCCCTGCCACAGAATCCTGGAAGAGTTAATGCTTATTGATTCTGTCTCTAAGCCAATTTTATAGAGTTTCCAGAGGCTTGCAGCTCTTTCATGATGACAGTAAAACTACTAAAGATATTAACTTAAAACATCAGAATATAGAGTTMTAGCATAGCTCCTAATGCCAGTGCTGTTTGATAAGTGCTTACCTGCTGAGGTGGGTGGTGGTGCAGTGGGTGTTACTGGCCTGCAAGGTACAGGTATAATGGCTTGGACAGTTAAATTCAGAGTGAARTTTCCTTGCAGAGTGTAGGTGTGAGATGTACTAGAACCACTGGCTACAAATAAGCCACTTCCATCTCCAAAGTTCCACTTGTAGGAGATGGCAGAATTATTCAGATAGTTGCTGGGATCATGGATCTTCACATCAAACGTAATTGGTGAGTCTTTGATGAAAATGGAGTCTGAGATGTTGCGGTCATGTTTTTGGAACATACTCACAATTACTGGAATTTTGTCTAGAGGGGGGAAAAARGAGGTAAATAAATAAAGCAGACAATAAACAGTTCCAGAGCCCCTGAAGAGCAAGAGCCAGAATGTGGGATGCAAACATGGTATCTTCAACACAGGCATGTACTTTAATTTGATTTATGACCTGAGGAGTGAATGTCAGTAGGAAACAGCCAGAAAAATATGGGAACAAATGAGGAATCACAGACATCTGTGGAAGATTGCATTATCTCTCATAAATCGTTTTCCATAACAAAGTGGAGGGGTCACTACTGAATTGGACAAAAAGGTTACTTAATCTACTCAAGGCAATTTACCAGAGATTCCACTTTCATGCTAAAAACCTTTCTCAGGCCAATGTCTTTTCATGCCAGATGATGCTTGTGCTGAATTTTTTAACAGCTAAGCAACAAACACCCCCAGCATGTCACCACAGCCAGTTCCAGCATGCTCACCTGTCACAGAGTAGGTGGTTTTTGCTCTCGCAACCGGAACGAATCCTGAGTGCCCTCTCCTGTAAATGGACACTGCCATCCCGTGTTCACCAAGGGTGATATTTGCTGTGTTCACTGAAAACTTTGCTGAAGATCGTCCCGTTGTTTGGTAATACTGACCTGAAACAGAACATGAACTTAACATTTTCCCCCTCAGCCTCGCCACAAGTTGGTTTATTAGAGGCAAAGTCTCTGAGAATCTTAGATTGTCAAAATCAAAATTAATAGTTTAGAAATGTCTTCCAATAATCTGACAGGTGATTTCGAAGGACTGGATACWTTTACAGTGTGTTTACTCACATAAATTCCGATCTTTCAGAGTTGTCAGAAAGATGTYCCCAGTTTCACTAATACAAGAAAAAATTGCCAAGACATCTACCTCTTGCCAAAGCAGTTACATTACATTAAGTCATTAGGATTATGTAGTGGATAGTGTGAGGCATTTTAAGTGATTTTGTGTTTGCTTTCAGCGTAGCTAGAAGATACAATACCTCTTGCTTCATACTCTAGAACSATTTTTATATATTCAGTTATTTGCCTTTTTAACAGCTGACTGAGGTAGGCAAATAGTATCACCTCTGCATAAAATTTGGAATATTATTATCATTATCATTATTATTATTACTCATACTGATACTGACAATAATAGTTATTTAGCCAGGAGAACTGAAGGCACTAAGATTTAGTATGAAGCCAATGGCAGGAATAGCCCAACCATTACACACTCAGGAGCAGGAAACATTGAAAATCAGCATCTGTGACCAGAGCAGCAGAACAGCCAGTGGCAGTTCTCGCCTCCCTAGAGACAAGAAGTGCTGCACTGTTAAACTGGTGATACACAGCACTGTGTTCTCTCTTAAATCTGAAAGTCTTAAATGGCAGCGAGCTGTCAATAAATCGTCTGACTGACCTGCTCAGACTCGCTGTTTTCCTAGAAAAARGTCTTGAGTAATACTGAAAGGAAATTAATTTTCTTCAGTGGTAGTATTGTGAATGCAAGTTTAAAGAGAATCTTCTGTTAATCCATGATTTCTAAACCAAACTGATGGCCTCTCTGGAAAAGTGGGGAATTAATTCAGTATTTTCACTCAAGACTGTGGAATAATTTTTAAAGTGCTTTTAGTAAAACATGCTTGAGAAATGAGTTGTGTACAAAGGGAATATAAGGTTTGCAGCATCACCCCAACCAAGGCATGTGTTGCATTACTAACCAAAAGTGTGAAACACATAGACAAAGTTCCTCCTCCTCCAGCCCGGGTGATGAGGGAAAGGACGTCCATCTGGGAATACATTGTGGCTGTGGTTGCTTGTGCAGTTTTCCCAGCCACAGCTGTCAGTCCATTCAGTCCAGTTGTAGACAAAGACTTGCTGATCCATGGAAGCTGGAGGATCTAAGGATAGAAGTAGGACATGTTCTAGTCAACTGAGAGGTGTGCAGAGATTCAGAAAACAGGAGGCAAGCACTGCAGGTTATAGCAGTCGCTGCATTTAAACAACAGGTGAAGTTGGGTATTTTTAGACTGACATGAATTCTTTTTTCTGATTTGGTTGGTTTTTAATGTAAACACAAAATAGTTCTCTCTTGGTGCTATTTTACTAAGAAGTTTAAAAAAAACTTTACTGTCTCATGGGCCAGACACAATTTAGAAGTGCTTGCCCAAAAACCTGCTGTTGACTATACAGGATGCTACTGTTTCACTGAGGATAATGGAGCTACCTAAATATTTGGCGGGCAGAATCTAAAATTGTAAGTACTAAGAGTGGCTGTGAAAGCGCTGTAAGGAAGTGACTTTGTTTTGTCAGAAAAGTTTTCTATGGCACCTTTAAATAACTTAAGACATGAATTTCTGTCATTTTCTGAATACTAAATGGGAAGTTTCCTCCCCCAAACAGCACAGCAGATATTAAGTAGAATATGGATATAAGCTGCTAACAAAATATTAGATAGTTAACTGCAACTTAGGCTGACAAAAAACTTGCTGATATGCCTTGAAATGAAAATTACTTTGATCAGTAAAAATCTTCGTTGAACATTTATGCATTCGGAGGATGAAAGGAACAGCRTGTGTTGATCTAGATCCAGCAGCTTAAAACACTGGGATTATGATAGGCTTTTTTCCTCCATGTAGTAGTAAATAAGATGAAAAAAGGTGATTTTCTGAGGAACATATTGCTTGATTTTTAGATATTTATTTGTTCATTTTTTTAGTTCTTAAAATGTGGAAGTGTGAGATTTACTCTTTTGTGCAGATATGGTAACYGAATTCTACAATTCATAATTGAAAAAAACCCCTCAATTTTATAAAGTGACAGCTTTATAAGCTTGAAAGAAAACAGTGTAACTGTGCAACATTGTGCCTGAGCTGAAAAGCAGTAACAGTTCTGTTGAGAAGTCAGATTCTGTGACTGCTTTGGGAAGGCAAGTTTATAGCTATGGTCAGTCTCAAATTACCTGGTCAGTGTATCTGGAGTGGGRCAGACCACTAAAAATACCACAGTGATCTTCTTAGGAAAAAACTGGTGTGGCACAGGCTGGGCATGCACAGGTAAGTGTTAGCAGTTAGCAGTTATCAGTTAAATCCAGCTCGGCTGCTGTTCACTGGGTGTGCCTGTGGTGCTTTCAGAGCTCAGTGAGACACTCACAGCAGCACAGGCAGGTGTGAGCCTGGTGCAGGGAAATTGCCATTACCTACCCCGGGTACAGTTGCTCCTGTATACAATGTTGCCATCATTGTCTTCTGTCTGGCACTTGGGGAACTGGAGAGTCACCACGAAGCTCACGTTGGATCCTACCAGTGCTGGGCTGTCACTGTCCAGTTTGGCTGTCACCCTTCCGCCTGAAAAAAGAAAATCAGTCTTCACTGCAGCAAAGGGTGCATTGGACCAGAARCTGCCATCAACTGTGTGCCATTTACAGTAGAAATGCTTTCTTGGYTACTCTGTTTCTAAGGGCTTTCGTGCTCCTAAGTCACTTGTGCTCTTACCAAAACCCCAACTTCAAGCAATCAGAGGGACTCAGTGTATCCCCCCAGATCACTTTTACTGGTCTGCCATTAATTTTCTTCCTAGAGCTAAGAATATTGTTTTCTGCCTGCTGGGGTCAATATATCTCAAAGGAGAAGATTGGTTTTTCTCCCCAGGAATAGTCATTGGCCCTCAGCTCAGACCAGGTGGCAATAGACATGGTCTTTGCTGGAGCTGTCAGTCTGAAGCCCACACGCCCTACTGAGGTAGCAGTTGAAGCTGCCTGTCCTCCAGAGCATGTTTCTCATAATGGATTGTGCTGGAGCCCTGACCATCAGTACTCCTTGGTAAGTATTAATGTCTGAGATTAGTCATAATGGGAAAGCATTTTATGAAATTACTCACTGTTCTGCTTCCTCAGACAACCCACTGGGAATGGTATCAAACCCAATCCTCTCTAACTCGCCATTCTGTGCAGCAATGGATATTGCCCCTAWGAAAATGCTGTATAGCACTCTGTGGTGGACTTTGTGGCCACTACAGTTTTTCAAGTGTCTTTGAAATGTGTATGTGCTATCACCTTTCCAGCAGTCCTTCCATCTGGGATCTCCTTCTTCCCAGAAAGGATAAAGTTTTTCATTCCATTTATTTTGATCACTAGACCAGCCTTGTAGCTTCTTGTAGGATGTCACAGGAGAAGTGCTTCCATGGTTCAACACATCTTGAAACCCTAGAGAGAAAATCAAACATCAGTGTTAATGTAATGCAATTTTCCCTACTACCCTATAAAAACATTACTCTTGTACTGAACTTTAATCATGGACTGGTAGAAAACTTTCCAGTAGAAAATGATRGAATTTTATCATTGCAGCTATAAACACTTATCAGCTATAATCAACGCAAAGACAATTCCACCATTGTCAGACTGACATATTTTTCTACTTGCAGTATTGCAAACTTCCCAGACAAGGAATAAAAGTGTTTACAATGTTTTGACCGTATCAGAGCAATGGTTTGCAGGAGTTTACATAACCCTGCAACAGTCAGGCTCCCTGCACAGAGGTTGCTTGATTTCAGACTGCTTTGCCTGGTAATAAATCTACAAGTAAAAGGCTAATGGGATAAATTCATTYTGTGTCTGAGTTGTGCTCTAGTGGAAGTTGTGCCAGGAATTAGTTTTGACCCAATGCAGCTCCTTTGGTGAGTTGGCTCGTGGTTTGGGTGGGAGGGGTGGAATGAATTATAACAGAAGCTGGTATTTCCAGAAAAGGAAATTTAGAGCTGAATAGTAAACTCAATGTGTTTATAATATAACAACAATAACATATTAGCTTCATGCCTTTTATTTAGAAATGGCCCTGATATTAAATAACTTCAGTAACCTCTTTCTTCTCATATTACTACAAATGATGGGCTCAAACTTTTCCCAGGCTTCTAGGATCCTKCTTTCTGTCACAAAGGACACATAGTGGAAAGCAATGTAAATATCCAAGTAACCTGTAGGAACACGTTGGCCATTGTAGGATGCCATAAAAATAGGTTAATAAGAGGGCTCATGGGCATAGTTCCATGAGAGCCTGGAGGCTTTAAAGAGCTCTKCCATGTTAACCAGGTAAGGTAACTGCTGGGTGTGCCATTCTGTCCCAATATTAAGGGAGTTAGAATTTGTGCTTTTCATGGCTTCATTGTAAAGGTACAGCTGATGCAGATTTATACTTAGATTTATACCCAAGTGCAACAAAGTTCTGGATGACTTCAAAGAAAATGCAGAGACCTGTGAGAAGGGCAAGAATTGCCCTGTATGCTGTAAYGTAACTGGTTGTATTGGAATTTTTCCAAGCTTTGGAAAAGACACAGAGCRGGTGTAGCCAGTTCAAGCACGGTCTTTACAGGTGGGTGGCCCCTAATTTTACTGCAAGAGAGAATCAGAGAAACAGCTCAGAAGAAGAGTCAGGAGMTGCTTTCTCTTTTATTGCCCAGTGAGATTTCTGCTGGGCAGGAGGAACATCCCTTGGCCAGTCCCATCCCCACTCTGAGCTGACGCTGGTAGCTCTCTCCCCACTCTTGAGGGCTGAAGGGTTTGAGGAAAATAGCAGATTTTGCACTCAGAGACACAATCTCCCACAGACTTTTGCCCTCCAGGAACTCCCTGCAGTTCACTTAAATCACTTGAATCAAGTCTTTCCTGCAGATTTAATATTTTTTGATGTGAGCAAGCATAACGTTATGACTGGTATTTACTTAATGACCTGTATCACATGCTGTATTGTTTTGAGTCTTGGTCAGAAGGAGAGTTTGGTAATGTTGTTGTTCAGAAATTTTGCTCAGGAAAAAAACAAATTAGCAAATATAAAAGTACTTCACAAAGGCTTAGCAAGTTCAATTACACTTTGGGTATCATTAAAATAATGTATCATTCAAAAGTAAATGGCTACATAATTTTTGTAATTTATTTTTCCTATTCTCCTTGATTTTCTGTAAAAATTATTTCATGAATAAAAATGTTTTGATTTTGTCAGATCAAAACTTTTCAATCATTGTTTTTTCCCAAATGTTCAATTTATCAAAAACAGCTGGAGCACTTTTAATTTTATAAATGCTTTTAATTTGTGTTTTCATTAAYAATCTTTGAATTCATAATTCATTTTCTAGTCCAGTAATAGCTGTTGTTACTGCTTCTAAATCACAAGCTGCTTAGGTATTTCTTTGCCTCTCTGATGTGCTTTGTTTATTTCAGTCAAATATAAAACATTTCACAAGCTTCAGGACAAGACAAAGATGATTTTTCAGATGAGGAAAGACTTCTGCCCTGACACATGGAACTGAAGATTTTCAGTTGGTGAATTTAAAGGAACAAAAAGCTTTCATGTATTTCTTTTTTAACAATGAAAACCACTCAAGAACAGATGTTGGTCATAACCAAAATTAGAGCAATTCAGTTCAAAATAGACAGAGTAATGTTATGCTCCAWGGAACAGATTCCTGTAATAGTTTTGGTGACGTGATCACAGGGGAAGAGATCTTTACTTCGACTGACTTTCTTTTTTCTCATTCTGGCTTTCATTTTGGTGAAAAATGTAGCAGATGTTCAGTAAAAATGTTCAGTATTTCCTGTGAAAGTGTATTAGCCATGAAAGAGAGAATGAGAGCCAATGTTAGGACAGCAGAAACAGAAAGATGACCCAGCTGAAGAGGATAAAAGTGTATTAGAAGTAAAAAGGCTGATGGAATGGTACCAGACTGTAACATAAACTTTCTAAAGTTATGTATAAAAGCATAAAAAAGCAGGACAAAAAAGAATTTGAGGAGCAACTTGAAAAAACATAAAAACTACAAATTAATCTTTTTTCAGCACATATAAAATAAATTTGAAAGCTKGCCAGGATGTATGGGGCCAAAAGATGATGTAGATGCAAAAGAAGCAGTCAGGGAAGGTGAAGGAGTAGCACAAAAGTCAAACAGGTCAGCTGGTTTATATTTTCATTCACAAAGGAAGAACATAGGGAGTTTCTGTGATAGAGTTTTTTTTTACAATGACAGAGAATATCTCTCAAAATGAAGTGTTGGCACATAAAACCCAATTATAGAACAAATCAACAAAATGACAAAGTTGTCTAGATAGGATGGCCCAAGTATGGAAGTTATTCAAGAGTGAAATAAATGAGCTATTAACCATAGCATGTAACATCTTGCTTAACACTGCTTCAGTGACTGAGAAACAAAAATTGGCAAATGTGATGACAGTTTTTAAAAACACTTCCAGGGAAGATTTAGAGGATTAAAAAAACCCTTTGGGGCTCAAGTTGGAGAAGCTGGTAGGAACAGCAGTGAAGAACAGAGCAAGTAGGTACAGTGCATTAATATGATTTGCCATAAAAGGAGTGCATTGCTCACAA
This sequence comes from Cardinalis cardinalis, assembly GCA_014549065.1. NCBI lineage: Eukaryota > Metazoa > Chordata > Aves > Passeriformes > Cardinalidae > Cardinalis > Cardinalis cardinalis. The sequence goes on from JACDOX010000005.1 coordinate 12,608,712, forward strand.
ACATATTCTGAGTTTTGCAAGGGAGACAGAGAGCATGGGAACAAGGCTGACCTGCTTTACAGTCTGCCTGAGCTCCAGACAGCACTTGATGAGGTCCCTTGCTAAAGGAACATAAAGCAATTAAGTTACCGTGGGATAAGAATGAAGGATTGATTTCACATGAGTAAATGATTGGTTAGGATATTAAAAAAAAGTCATGAATAAGTGCCCAGTTTTCTCCATTGTAAAAATAATTTAAATGTTCATAATCTGGAAAACAGGTAACAGCAAAGTTCTTTAATCTGCTGAGGACTGTGCATTAAAGTAATAGAGGGGAGGACTGTATGAAATTAAATGACTCAAGAATAAAACTGTATGAAATTCAACAGAGTTAAATGTAACCTTACACTGAGAATGATAGGCTCTAAACTAGCTCTAAACTCAGAAATGGGATCTTTCAGCTTTGTAGTTTTGAATGCAGTACTCATTGGTAGTTGAAAATCTAGGAAAAGGCTAGATAGAGAACAAAGATGGGAACATCATTACAGCATTTTATAATGCCATGTCTTGAGTACTGTATGCTCTGTTCTCTGCAGCTCAATCACTATAAAAGAACTGAAAAAATACAGGGAGAGGTGGYGAGGATGCTACAAAGGGATAGAATTGTTTCCATATGAGGAACAGCTGTATAGACTGTGTCTTGAAGCCTGGGGAAGAGGTGACAGGGGAGAATTTAAAAACAGAACCATGAACAGCATGAAGGAAGAAGCTGAAGGTACAAAAGTTAAGGGGAATCAAATGAAACCAGCAGGTTACAGGTTCTAAGCACATGAAAGGTACTTCTTCACATAAGGTACAATTAAGGTGTGAAATTTTTTGCTGGCAGGATGTAGTGTGTCCCAAAAATTTACACGTGTTGCAATGAAAACCCAAAATGCATGAACAGATGGAAAAAGTCTAGTAAAAACTGTTAAATACAATGACTCTGCATTTGCCGGAGGCAATTCTATAAATGCYATAAATCATCAAAAGCTGGGAAAGTGTCCTGACCTGCACAGTTATRCATCCAGTACTATTCTCCATTGGAGGCAGGTACAAGGCTATAAGAATGCTCAGATGGACTTCAGCTTTTAAGGTTTTCAATTTCCATACTGTACATTCTGGAATTTAAGCTGAAAACCCCATTTCTACATTCCCAGCCCTGAGCTCAGGGACTCATCCTAAGACTTGAGTCAAATTGGGAGCCCGAAAAGAAGCAGATCAGCCCACTCCCTGCCCACTGTGGCTTGCAGATCTAATTCCTTGGCTGGGCTCCTTGAGGTTTGTGATGCCCGGGTCCAAGTGTCCCAGTGGGGAGCACAGTTTCTGACCTGGCCTCTCGCAGGCACAGCTGAGCCAAGCCAACTGTGCAAAGTCCATTCTGCATCTGCCGTTTTAGCCGTGCTTGAGCTGGGGAAGCATCGCTAAGAACTTGCTGCCAAGAGCCAAGCTTTAGCTCCAGCCAGCTCCGTGTACCTGTGGAGCACAGGGAGCAGATCACCGAGCAGTTCTCAGCGCACTTCTCCAGCTCAGGCAGCTCTCGYACCCCGAGCCAGGCCGCCCTGCGGCGGGACCGGCTGTCGCCTCCTGGGCAGCGGGCAGGGCTCCAGCAGCCGCCCAGCGCAGGTGCTGGGAGCAGCCGCTTTCCCCGGGCTGGCTGGGCACACGGAGCTCTCCGGGGCAGGGATGCGGGCAGGGGAAGCACTCACGTGTGGCGGCAGCGCAGAGCAGCCCCTGGGCCAGCAGCGGCAGCAGCAGCGTTCCGAGGGGCCGAGCAGCGCCCATGGTTCCAGAGCCGGGGCCGGGTCCGGCGCGCCGAGGCTGCTCCGGTGCCCAGCGGGAGGTGAGAGTGAAGCTGCCCCGCCGCTCCGCTCTCCGATTAAATGAAGGGCCCCGGGACTCATCATGTGATGGAATTAAGCAGAGATGCATGATTTTGTCTTCAGCTTCTTTCGGCTCATGTGCTTATGACTCATTCCCTTTGCTTTCAGCGTTCCCTGGGATTACTGAGAGACCTGTTTGGAGCCACACCATTCACCTCACAGGCATTTTTATACTAGTTTTGCACTGTGATCAATTTTTGTACTTAATTTGTTTTTAAATTAGGAATCCAAATTAACTCCTGCCCCAGCCTGATTTACAAGTGTTACTGCAACAGCTCACTGCATTTGATGAACCCATCGCTCCTTAACCACACGGCTCATCTCATATGCTGGGCAACAACTCTAAACTGAGTGGAAAATGGCCAATTCCAACACATCTCTTGACTGGGCTCCTGATCAGAGGTGATTGTTAAGGAAAATATTATTTAAACATTTAGTGGGTACATGCCTATCCAATGTAACCGTGGCTAGAGGTGCCATCAGAGCCCCTGTGTGCTGATGGCCACAATAGCTGGCTCCCAAGGTGCCATGACCCACACACAGACAACTGATTGTATAAACTTCTGGATTGYAGCAATAAACAAAAATAGACTTTGCTGCTCAGCCTAACAATGAGGTATAACCAGTGGCTCAAGAGGGGCAGAGTAGATTGGCAAACACTGCGCCTGGTGGTTCAAATTCAGGTTCAATGGGCTTGCCCAGCCCAGGTGTTCTTCTACAGGCAGTGCAGCAGCTGCTTTTCACTGAAGCCCTGGCAGCCTTGTGAAGTTTCTTKCTGTTGTTTGCAGCAAAGAACAAGCTTTGGTAAGATGGCAAGGCATAGAGCCAAGTACAGCCCTCAAGAGAGAGCTGAGTAGTAGTTTCAGTGGTCCCAGAGAACAGCACTTGTAAGTGTGACACCAGCCAGCCAGAAACCAGTGAGCTGGGCAGCAGTAAACCATTTCTATTTTGGGCAGGGCAGGTGGAAGTCCATCACTCCAAGGCACTGTCAACAGAATGAAGACATTGCCCAACAGAAAGTGATTTTAGAACTCTGACTACTTTTTTTTTTTTTGTAATTTCTTCTGTTTTTCTAGTGTTTTCTGTTAATCGTGTAAGTTATTACCACTACCCAGAGCACCCCAGCCAGCATTTCTCTCAGTAGTGCAGGCTCTGATGTCCAGTCCTGTGGATGTTGCATATTTMGAATCCGTGCTTCAGCATCCTCCTGGCTGGAGCTAACGCTCCCTGCTGCTGCCAGCCARGGAGCAGGGTGACAGCAACAGCCTTAGGGCTACAGGCTTGTTTGAACTGAGCCCTCATTATCTGACAGGAACAAGGGGGAGCATAAATCCAAGTCAAAGCTGTGACTGACTGTGCAAAAAAATCATATGACTGCAGCGTCCTCATGTGACTGTTGCTTTTTTTTGTTGTTGTTCAATCAGCTCCATTCCCAGCTGAAATGTCAGGTTTCGAAGGCATTCACAATTATTTTTTAAACCATGTGGGACATTAACTTTAATTGCACTCCTTTGTTTCCAGGTTGTTGATCCTAGAAGTGAAAAGTGACCTTCAAACACTGTGGTTCAGCACTGGGAGCCTGATCCAAAGTCTGCTGGGGAGAAAGGAAGTTTGAATGCTCATTCCCAAGAGGGTTTTGAGAACCTCCAGAGAAATACTGCTGACAACAAATGCCTGTTAATTAAAACCAAAAATTTATCAGCCTAAAAACAATAAAGTTGGTTACGATGGAGTTTTTTGCCATGTTATTTGATACATGAAATTGTTACATAAATTTTGAGTGACAGTCTGAATAAGAACCAGCTGGTAGAAATTATTAAACATGTTGTAAATAGACTTCAGAGGCACTGAGGATCAGGCCTGTGGTTAGAGGAATCCAAACCCACCAGGGCTGGGGTAATAACTAAAAGGTGGCTTTACTGTGACACTCCAGTCCTTCACATTCTTCCTCCTCTGCTCTTGGGCCTTAGATTACACATTCCTGCAGGGCTGACACTGAAAATATTTGGGTCCATCTGTGGTGTGGTTGCAGCCAACATTCAGAGGAGGAGAGGAGAAGGGAAGAAAGAGCCAGGGGGAACAGAAGTGTAAAGGAAGTGAAAAGAATAAAAAGCTAAGAAAAGTACAATAAGTCAAGACTGAAGGGACTGTCTGAAAACTGAGCTGACTTTCCTAAGTGTTCTAGCCATAGCTAACTTGTCTGAAAATGAGTGTCTGGATCTGAAATGCTCTTGAAACCTGTGGATCATCATCAGATCTTAAATTACCTTTATAGTTTCTACATTATTCTTGGTCTCTGAGAAACAGCATTGCAATTTAAACAAGTGAATCGAATCAGGCAGCTATAAAGGAAAAAAGGTTTGAAATATATCCTAAACATTCTCCCAGCAAAGAAACACACATTCAGGGAGATTTAGGGCTTCATCTGACAAAGAAGTGCGTGGGCAGGAAGTGCTTGGTACTTCACAGCTTTAGCAGCTCAGTTATTAAATCTCATTGAGGAGATACACATCTCTGCTACCTGAAGGCTGTCAGATGACAGGGTGTGAACACATCATGTGTACCTGCATGTCTAGACTGACAGAGCTGGCATGCTCACCCTGCTATCACACCGCCATCAACGCAACACCAACACAGGAACTGTTTATTGCTGCTCACGGGAACTTTCACACACAAAAAAAAACCAAAGCAAAAAAAAAACCCAGAAAAAAAGAATTGCAAAGGAAAAAAAAAGGGATTTTGAAGTATGAACTTGGCTTTTGGCCAAGAAAGTAAAGGAAAACAAGACAATCTTTGTTTGGCAGCCAGGTGCATATAGGTAAATGTTGTCTGCATTACCAGTGATCTCTCAAGGGAACTCTGCTTAGGGCTTGACAAATTCTTTTCCTGGGAAGAAATGATCTGTGCCTTGCTTCACATGGGACAGTGGGCATCAGCTGATTGAACCAAACATGTAAACAAAGCTGCCTTAGCAGGCTGCAGTTCTTCTTGTACCGGGAAGGAAAAAAAAAGCTCCTGGTCAGTATCTAGTATCAACTATCTCAGTTTATCACTGAAAAATTATTTAACCCTTGCAACTGATCAAACAGGCTTTTAGTAATTCCAGCACCTTTAGTTTTTGTCTTTGTAGTAGCTAAAGCTGTGCATTTTACCAGTTTTTTACGGGAAGGTGTTTCCTGCAGTCATACATTTCTGAATTTCCTGTTGGGGTTGGTCATGGAATCACAGAGTGGTTTGGGTTGGAGACCTTTAAGATCATTGAGTCCAACTGTTAACCCAGCGCTGCCACTAAAACACTCCCTAAGAGACGCATCTACACATCTGTTAAACGCCTCCAGGGGTGGGACTCCACCCCTTCCTGGGCAGCCTGTTCCAGTGCTTGACAAGCCATCCTGTGGAGAAATTTTTCCTGATATCCAATCTAAAATTGTTCCCAATTTTAAAGACTTTTTAAAAGACAATTTTCCAAACTTGGCATTTGACTACAGCATGAGATAAGGCCCAGGAGTGACCTTATCTCTCTCTAYAACTACTTGAAAGGAGGTTGTAGCAGGGCCTGATCAGTCTCTTCTTCCAGGTGACAGCCAACAGGATAACAAGAAATGGCCTCAAGTTGCACCATGAAAGATGTAGCATTTTTTTGGTGATACAAATAATTTTTGGCCAAATTTGCTCTTGAGGGAAGGCTTGAATGAGCCTGCCAGCTCTCTGCTTTTTTTTGGTCCCTCCCTACAAATTCTAAACTCCTTGCTCAGTCATAGCCATGTGTGTGCCAGTGGCCCAAAAGGCCTCATGAAAGCAGCTTGTGGGGAAGGTAGGGGAGCCCAAGAAATCATCTGCAGCACTTTGCAAATCCTCACAAGAGCTCAGCCTTGAGACACAGACCCACAGAGTGCCCTGGCCCACTCATCCTCACAGGTGGACATGTCTTCCCTGCCCATGGCAGGGCTGCAGATGACCAGCAGTTGAAGACGAAGCACAATAACAGATATTGACTGTCCAGATTGCACCACACACCTTTTTTTAAAGGTATGTAAAGCAAGTAAGTTTATTTATTGCCTCTGGATAGGTTTGTTGTGGGTTTTTTCACTATGATGACACTGCAAGGAGGAGATGCAGCTATCCTGGCAGTGCCAGGGCTCTGCTGTGCTAGCCCATGGTCTTCCAAAGTCTCTGTAAACTTCTGGCCTGTTGTATGGGCACCTCAGCTGACCCACTTCCAGTTGTGCAGCTGCCACGGTTAATTTACAGTCTGGACATTGGTTTTACTCTGCTACTTTTCTCATATTGATTTAATGAATTGTTAGTGCTGTATTTTATAGTCACCATGATTCATGGAGGCACAGAGCTCTTCCAATCAGGAGAGTGGATAATTGCAGTGAAAGCACATGATCACGGCTGCACGAGACCCATATTTTTTATCATATTTTAATGAAATTGATTCAGCCTTCCCTGTTGCTCAGAGGGGTGTTAAAAGATTGATTTTGTATCATTCAGCTCAAAAGAGCAATCAAATTTTTGCTGAAAAGTTCTGTTTTCTCTAAAAACATTAATTGATAGTYTGGCTAGGAAGAAGAGAAAAATTTCTTTAAAAAAAAAGTTATCCAGAAACAATCAAGCCAGCAAACCCCAGCCAAAAAAGTGACCTATCAAGGAGAGTATACTTAACAAGAACATCTGCTCTGTAGACTCCTTGGTGGGAGGACACTGAAGGAGAAGTAGTCTCACAGCCAAAGCTCCTTTAAAGCTTTCCTAGGAAATAAAGTAAACTGAACATGCTCAGTTGCACCTTGCTCCCTGTATATGCTGTTTCATTTATTATGGGTGAGGGATAAGAGTTCACCCCAGAAGCTCAGTTGTTTTATGATCCAGTGAAATTGCCTTGACTGCTTAAGAAATAACCTCAGCACTTCCCTGAAATAGAAGTCAGAAATAATGAACATGCTGGCAGCTGAACTTTAGCGTAACATACTCTTTTATGTGTTAACATCAGAAAAATGGGCAAAATGCTGCACTTTTTGGACTGTATTCCCACTGACTCATGGCAGTAATTCAGAGAGTAACCTCTTCCTTAGAGGCTAGAGCAAGCAGTGAATATACAGGCAATGGAGAGAGGAGAAAAAAGATAAATATATTACAAAGCAACCAGCCTTCTATCTAAATGTCCCACTTAGACACTAATATTTATGGCATAAAAGGGAGGCAAACTGAGCAAGTGGAGCTGTTGTACTCCCAGAGAGTGTTGCCGCCAACTTAGGACATAAACCCACCTGGATCCAGCCTCTGTAGCTGACAGCGTTGAGGAGGACTCACTGGGGGTCTGGGGGGAAATAGAAGGAAAGAGCTCATGCAGGGNCTTTTGGCCAAGAAAGTAAAGGAAAACAAGACAATCTTTGTTTGGCAGCCAGGTGCATATAGGTAAATGTTGTCTGCATTACCAGTGATCTCTCACCGCCATCAACGCAACACCAACACAGGAACTGTTTATTGCTGCTCACGGGAACTTTCACACACAAAAAAAAACCAAGCAAAAAAAAAAACCCAGAAAAAAAGAATTGCAAAGGAAAAAAAAAGGGATTTTGAAGTATGAACTTGGCTTTTGGCCAAGAAAGTAAAGGAAAACAAGACAATCTTTGTTTGGCAGCCAGGTGCATATAGGTAAATGTTGTCTGCATTACCAGTGATCTCTCAAGGGAACTCTGCTTAGGGCTTGACAAATTCTTTTCCTGGGAAGAAATGATCTGTGCCTTGCTTCACATGGGACAGTGGGCATCAGCTGATTGAACCAAACATGTAAACAAAGCTGCCTTAGCAGGCTGCAGTTCTTCTTGTACCGGGAAGGAAAAAAAAAGCTCCTGGTCAGTATCTAGTATCAACTATCTCAGTTTATCACTGAAAAATTATTTAACCCTTGCAACTGATCAAACAGGCTTTTAGTAATTCCAGCACCTTTAGTTTTTGTCTTTGTAGTAGCTAAAGCTGTGCATTTTACCAGTTTTTTACGGGAAGGTGTTTCCTGCAGTCATACATTTCTGAATTTCCTGTTGGGGTTGGTCATGGAATCACAGAGTGGTTTGGGTTGGAGACCTTTAAGATCATTGAGTCCAACTGTTAACCCAGCGCTGCCACTAAAACACTCCCTAAGAGACGCATCTACACATCTGTTAAACGCCTCCAGGGTGGGACTCCACCCCTTCCTGGGCAGCCTGTTCCAGTGCTTGACAAGCCATCCTGTGGAGAAATTTTTCCTGATATCCAATCTAAAATTGTTCCCAATTTTAAAGACTTTTTAAAAGACAATTTTCCAAACTTGGCATTTGACTACAGCATGAGATAAGGCCCAGGAGTGACCTTATCTCTCTCTAYAACTACTTGAAAGGAGGTTGTAGCAGGGCCTGATCAGTCTCTTCTTCCAGGTGACAGCCAACAGGATAACAAGAAATGGCCTCAAGTTGCACCATGAAAGATGTAGCATTTTTTTGGTGATACAAATAATTTTTGGCCAAATTTGCTCTTGAGGGAAGGCTTGAATGAGCCTGCCAGCTCTCTGCTTTTTTTTGGTCCCTCCCTACAAATTCTAAACTCCTTGCTCAGTCATAGCCATGTGTGTGCCAGTGGCCCAAAAGGCCTCATGAAAGCAGCTTGTGGGGAAGGTAGGGGAGCCCAAGAAATCATCTGCAGCACTTTGCAAATCCTCACAAGAGCTCAGCCTTGAGACACAGACCCACAGAGTGCCCTGGCCCACTCATCCTCACAGGTGGACATGTCTTCCCTGCCCATGGCAGGGCTGCAGATGACCAGCAGTTGAAGACGAAGCACAATAACAGATATTGACTGTCCAGATTGCACCACACACCTTTTTTTAAAGGTATGTAAAGCAAGTAAGTTTATTTATTGCCTCTGGATAGGTTTGTTGTGGGTTTTTTCACTATGATGACACTGCAAGGAGGAGATGCAGCTATCCTGGCAGTGCCAGGGCTCTGCTGTGCTAGCTCATGGTCTTCCAAAGTCTCTGTAAGCTTCTGGCCTGTTGTATGGGCACCTCAGCTGACCCACTTCCAGTTGTGCAGCTGCCACRGTTAATTTACAGTCTGGACATTGGTTTTACTCTGCTACTTTTCTCATATTGATTTAATGAATTGTTAGTGCTGTATTTTATAGTCACCATGATTCATGGAGGCACAGAGCTCTTCCAATCAGGAGAGTGGATAATTGCAGTGAAAGCACATGATCACGGCTGCACGAGACCCATATTTTTTATCATATTTTAATGAAATTGATTCAGCCTTCCCTGTTGCTCAGAGGGGTGTTAAAAGATTGATTTTGTATCATTCAGCTCAAAAGAGCAATCAAATTTTTGCTGAAAAGTTCTGTTTTCTCTAAAAACATTAATTGATAGTYTGGCTAGGAAGAAGAGAAAAATTTCTTTAAAAAAAAAGTTATCCAGAAACAATCAAGCCAGCAAACCCCAGCCAAAAAAGTGACCTATCAAGGAGAGTATACTTAACAAGAACATCTGCTCTGTAGACTCCTTGGTGGGAGGACACTGAAGGAGAAGTAGTCTCACAGCCAAAGCTCCTTTAAAGCTTTCCTAGGAAATAAAGTAAACTGAACATGCTCAGTTGCACCTTGCTCCCTGTATATGCTGTTTCATTTATTATGGGTGAGGGATAAGAGTTCACCCCAGAAGCTCAGTTGTTTTATGATCCAGTGAAATTGCCTTGACTGCTTAAGAAATAACCTCAGCACTTCCCTGAAATAGAAGTCAGAAATAATGAACATGCTGGCAGCTGAACTTTAGCGTAACATACTCTTTTATGTGTTAACATCAGAAAAATGGGCAAAATGCTGCACTTTTTGGACTGTATTCCCACTGACTCATGGCAGTAATTCAGAGAGTAACCTCTTCCTTAGAGGCTAGAGCAAGCAGTGAATATACAGGCAATGGAGAGAGGAGAAAAAAGATAAATATATTACAAAGCAACCAGCCTTCTATCTAAATGTCCCACTTAGACACTAATATTTATGGCATAAAAGGGAGGCAAACTGAGCAAGTGGAGCTGTTGTACTCCCAGAGAGTGTTGCCGCCAACTTAGGACATAAACCCACCTGGATCCAGCCTCTGTAGCTGACAGCGTTGAGGAGGACTCACTGGGGGTCTGGGGGGAAATAGAAGGAAAGAGCTCATGCAGGGCTTGGGTTGGGTTGGGTTGGGTTGGGTTTTCCCAAGTTTCCCTGCTGCCATTTGTGGTCACAGCTTGCCAGGCCATGGGTTAACCAGGGAGGCACAGGAGGAGCTGTGCCATAATTTGCCCCTTGCCACTCATCCATCACCATCTTGTCTCATTTTCGGCTGCTGAAGAGTAACAGGTGGCAGGATCAGGCCCTGATGTTCTGCTGGCAGGGCAGGGGAGGACACTCAGGCTCCTGCAGCCCCAAATCAGGGGTTACCACCCTGCCCCACAGCTGGAGGGGCTCCTGCTTGCAGAAATGTCAGCGGGACCTGCTGCTTGACTGGGACAAAGGTGTATTTTTAATGCCCTGCTCCCAAATGCATTACATAATAATCTTTAAAAGTTCTGATCACACGTGGGCAGGGAAATATGTTAAGTGTATAGGAATTAGTCTTCTGAGTTCTTCTTAAATGAACAGCCATATCCTTTATTCATGTTCTCTGTGATAAGAGCAGTAAATTTGCACTTATTCAGTTTTAAATCTGCATTGGAATATGGTTATTTTATTTCAGCTTTCTTTGCCAATACTGGAAAATCTAACATGGCTTTACTGTGTTCYCCTGTGAGAACCAAAAAATTGATTTAATACAGCAGCCTACTTGCAATCCCTGGCTTAAGTGAAATACTGAGGGTAAAATCTCTCTAGCATGTAGACTGCACTGGTCACCAGAGCTATGAGCCCAGCACAGGAAACACTGTATAACATGATAAAAATMATTACAGAAAATGTGTGTGCGTCCTGTAATAGAAAAATCTGCTTCTTAGATCTATAATTTAAGCTGTCTCCCCGAAAAGAACAAAATAGCTTAACAAATCTTTCCTCAGCCACGCTGCTTAATTGCAGCTGGTTGCTCAGAGCGTTGCTGCATGCAGTGCTCTGGGAGGAAGGGAAAGCTTTTGGTGCCCAGCACAAGAGGCTCCACTGCCAATGGTTCACACTGCAAATGGTTCAGCTCTGCTGCTCACGGACAGAAGGTGAAAAAAGTTATTAAAAGAATTTAAAAAGGTGGAAAAAGTCATTAAAAAAAATTCAGATCCAATGTGTGGTTGTTGTCATTCCTCTCAGTAAAGGTTATTATATCCAATATGCATAGTCTGAATTTAGTCCTGTGCAGTGTCTGGTGTCAAGGTGTAAAAAATGGAATAGACACAAAGAAAAGAAAGTAAAGAAAACAGAAGCATAAGCGAAGAGGAGGAAAATGGGTTGTACATTCAAACCTCTATATATTAACAAAATATACTATTCAGTATATATATATATTAACTTTTCATGCTGTTGTTGTTGTGAATGGTATTTGGATGAAGGCAAAAAATAGGTTTTTATGAATTAATATCAAAACGATGAAATGAAAATAGATATTATTTGATCTCTTAGTTACTAATTGTTTGTTCTGCTACATTTCAGAGTACCTACTTCTTCTATTATTACATAATGCAAAAGAACTTTTGGCAAGAAAAACTAGCTATTGAATGGTGTGTTTAGAATGAGAAATAAAAACAAGAAAAATCAGGTTTTGCTAAGACATAAAGGCAAAGGAAACTCAAGTTATAAATAATTCTTCACTGAGGAATTTTTTTATCAGTTCAACTTTTGTGGATGTTCTGGTAACAAATAAAATCTACATCAGATGAGTGCTGAGAGAACACTAATTAATTACRAATACCTTTCCTTGTGTTTGAATTTTATTCAAATCAAGAAGAAATCAAGATATTTAGTTGAGACATTGACAAAAGTAAAGAAATGTAGTACATAACCCAAGTGGCTATATTTGTTTTATTTAGAATATAATGGGAAGTCAGAGCTTCTTTACCTTTTCAGGCTGTTTATTTGTCTAGGATGAAATTCAAAAGTCTGAAACCAGGAGTAAATGATGAAGCTGTTTACCTGTTTTGGCAGCCAAATTACTGGATTTTACCCAGATACACATTTATATTCCCTTCCTCTTTTGTGACCCTGTACTTTTACTCTGAGCATACAAATGTTTATATTTTTAGGGATAATCTTCCAAGTAGAAAAGCTCAGCTGCAGGTCACTGATGAGTGAGAATGAGGAAATGAACCCCACAGTGACAATGCCATTGGATGTCATTGCTGTGGTGGCGTTGTCACTTGGCAGTGGGGTGAGAAGTGGCCTTGGCAGTGCTGGGTTAACATTGGGTTAACACTGGGATCTTAAAGGTCATTTCCAGCTGAATGTGTGGTTCTGTGGGTAAGRAGCATTGCTGAGGCACCACAGCCCCAGGCTGGAGCACTGGCAGCAGCCACATTGGCTCAGTGTTTGCATGGGTGTGGTTTCCACCAACTCCTCAGGAGAAATCCAGCTCTGGGTTCTGGTCGATGTCTTTACCTGACAAGACATCTCAAAATTTTCCTGTTAAACTGCAGGTGAACTATCACAACAATGAGATCAGGTTTTTTGCTTTAATTCTTGCTTGTGTCTTAACACTTAGCACAAAAGTGAGTTGCAATGCAAATCTCCCTGTCTAACTGAAGTGTGGTGGAAAGCTTCAGAATAAGCTCTCAGGGCCTTGTGACTGAAGACAGAAGGGAGASAGAAATTTCAGAAAAAAATGTTAAAAACAACACTTCTGCCTGAGGCTGCTTTGCAGTGTCTGCAAGACAAAGGTTCTTCATCATCTTCTTCATCTCAGCTGTGCAAACTGAGAGGGAAAGCACAATGAAGTGGAGTGTTCCAAACATCTTCTGCAGCCATGAAAAAGATGCGTGAATTGGAAGAAGGAGACTCCTTTACCACTCTAGTCTTTGAGTAAAAAATGTATTAATAATTCTACCAGTGAGGGAGGAAAATCAGGTGAAGGGAGGGTTAGTAATACTTTAGGCAAAATGAGCTCTTCAAGTATAACAATATGTAAAATACCATGCGRCTGTATCTGTAATTAGCAATAACCACCCTCAAGGCTCTGCCCACTGTGCTGAGGACTGGCAGTGTATTTCTGACCCCCTACATTCCCCCAGCACCCCTAATGCTCTGTTAAGGACATGTGCTTGCAGTGATTGAACACATTTGGATTTATTTCTTCAGGTCATATGAAATGGGAAGAGTCTGAAAGAAAGTGACTGAAAGTGACATTATGTTCAGCAGCCCATCAAAGCATCATGAACCAGCTCCCCTTCCCTCTGGATAAGCCAGCATGGTCTTCCCAGGAGCTAATACAATCTCTGCCTGGGATTGATCTCACRCTGACACCTCCTCCTTTGTTTAAGCAGCTAAAATGTTTCTGGCTAACTAAATTGTGTAGAAAACTATGAAAATCACAAAGTATTTAGTTAAGGATTTGATGCCAGATCTTCAAGACTTTTAGAGCTACAGCAACTTCAAATAAAAGTTAAGGAGCATTATGAAATTTTTTAAAGTTAGATATAGTAGGGCTTAAAGACATTATTTCATTGTGCTGAAAGGCACAGGGAGGACATTTAAGCTGTTCCATAGTGACATGCTTTGCACTTCAGGTGACATTTGTTGGAAAGCTTCAACATAGTCTGTTCATACAGATAGAAGTCCAAAGCTCCAGAAAAGGCAATCTCCTTGAAATATTTCTCACATTACAGAGCTAACTCTTCATCACTGCTCTGCACTGAAAGCAGAGGGATGTGCAAACTCTGTCTTGTATTGATTGACAACATGTTTTATAGTTTTCATTCCTGTGGTATTTGAATGCTTTGCATGTGTTTTCAATTATGTAGAACTCTCTCACAAAATGTATTTGTAATGGATACTATTTTTAAATTGAAAAGAAAAGTTTCAGGTTATTTACAAAAGAGGAAAGGTGATTTCCTGCTGGGTGGGGACCACCAAGTCATCCAGAGCTTTGAGATGACTTTAGTTAAAACAAGTACCCATGATAAGAATGGCTTTGGCTCTTAGGAGCTAATTCTGGTTAGAACATAGATGAGAACTATTATTTTACAAAGAGCAAGTATGGACTAAAATAAAGCAGGGAACTTAAAAGACACTCCATTCTTCCTCATTGCATTCTTGTTGGATGGGTTCTTTTGCTAGGCCTCAGTTTAGAGCCTTTCAGTCACCTTTGGTTAAGTTCCTTTCTGAATCCCTGCTCCTTTGGTGTTTAAGTCAGTCCTTTAATGCTTTTGCAGAAGTTTGTGGAGAGAAAGTTGATGGACACAGATTTTTTCCTAATAATAATTTGTAGAGATAGGGCTGAGAGCAGGCAGATACAGTTTCAAGATACATCACAATCTTTAGTGAGAGCTTTAAAATTCAGTTAAAAAATTACTGGCCAGGAGGATTATAATGGACACTTTGGGCAACCAGAAGGCTATTTAATTCTATTTCTTATGTACCTGCAAACCATTAAAAAGAAGCAATTTTGTCCAGTATATGTAACCTTTCATTTACCTTTAAAGTCTCCAAATAAGCATATATTAATTTAAATTCTAACAGCCTACAGCAGGTTTTCAAATTGAATAGGGTGAGAAATTTTAAAAGGTCATAGGAATAAAGACAAGATTTATCTGGTTAGCTAAAAGGATTCCTTTGATGTTTTTATCTTCCCAAGTTTCACTGCAATTAAGAACTGGCAAAACGAACTTGCTAATAGAACCACTTAGTGCTGGAACCACAGCAGTATTTAGCAGGCATAATCAGCTGTCACTGCTTTGTGCTAAGCATTTCATGACCATGTAATGACCATCCAGGCAGCCAAGAACTGCAGGAGCATTTTCATGTGCTCTTGTGGTTCTGCAGTACAACCTTGGCTCAGCCAGTCTTCCACCACACCAGCTGTGGYGTCCTGGACAAATGCAACCCAACCTAGCATTTCCTATGTGATTCATTAATTGTGAGCAAAGAGTGCTCCTGTATCAACCCAAGCTCTCCTGGCAGCCACAGGGTCAGCAGGGACTCTTTGGTGGGTTCCAGGTTGGCCAATACCAGCACCTGGGGCAGGGAGAGAGTGGCAGCAGAGAATGAGAACAGGSAGCGTAGTTACACCTTTTTGTATGGACAGGGCAACACTCTGGGGAGCCAGGACACACAGGAGAAGGTGCACAGAGGTGCAATCCCCTCCCTGCTGGGGACCCAAGAAAACTTCCAGTGTCATCCTTTTCTCATTATATTGTAAGGGACTTCTCAASACCTGCTTCCTCTCTTTTACCCTCTCAGGCTGTAAGGGGCCACAGCTGAAGCAGGCAGGAAGGAGGTTTTGTCCCCTGGCAGTGAAGGTATTCCAGGACTGATGCAAGAGGGATGAAGGCTTGATTTGCTGTTTTGGTGCTCTTTTCTTTCTCTTACACTTGAATGGGTGAAGTCTTGCCTGACTGTTTCAAAAGTTCTGTCAAGCCTTGTATGATAACTAAATCCCTATCTGGAGATGATGGAATATAAACAGGCAGAAGCTGCATCATGCTAGAGGACTTGTGATTACTGTTCAGTGGTGCTTCCTGTGGAAAGCCCATCTGAGCCACGCTCTGGAGTCTGCCCAAGCTTCAGTTTACTGGTGAGTTTAAATATTATTACTCACACTTGGGTTGCCTTGAATGTTTTGAATCCTTTTCAGGGGGCCATGGTTGCCCTCTGGAGTAAAGGAGGCTCCATATACTGATGCATGGACAACTCTCTCCAGTTTGAACAGGGGCAGTCATTGGCTGTTGGGGCTTTTTCAGTCTGCTGTGTGTGAGGGAAAAACATCTCTTATTTTCTGGGCTTGCTCAGTCACAATTGCACTCTCCTGTTCCTTATGTCTTATGGTGTAAGTAACATTTAAGATAAGAAGATGAATGAATATGCAAATTTCCTCAGCTGAACTGAACCAGATGTTTCTTCAAAATAATCAGGGTATGTGAAATGTCTTGAAAATTTTAATATGCCATTCTCTGCCAAATGAAAAAGCAAGCAAATTAATATATTGTGTCATATGACAGGATAAAAGGTTAGTGATACCCTAATGGGTTAGTACACAATTATTTCTATAAACTGATCAGAAGGCAAAAAATGTAACAACAATTGTTTTATTTTATTCAGATGGTTATTTCCAGTTTCATTTAAGTGAAAGAACATTCATGGTTTCTGTTCCATCAGAGAAGCCCTTCTGCAATGAACCTGTTTTTCTCCTAAGTTCTGGGAGGCTGGAAAGTTCTACAATGGCAGGGTCCTAGGAATCCTGGGAGAGGACACTTGAGGTCCATCTGCAAAGCTCTTGGATCATGGATAATTTCATTGATTTCCATTAAGTATGAAACTGGCAGTAAGCTGGCAGTTCCCACAGAGAAGTCATGAGCTTTGGTTCTTTTACATCTGAACTTACGWGGCGCCTTGTTCCTTGGTTGACCTCATGTTTGAACATGGAAGAATCTTGCTTTAATACTTGAAACAAGATGGTTTTGAGCCACAGAATGTGTGTATGAAACCTAATTTCCTATAGTTTGGTGCCCTTTGTCCTCTTTAATACCCCAATGAGGCAAAAGTCTGGTAAACTACTCTAGATACCAGATTTCCATGCGTGCTGATCAGCCACCCAGTTGCTAACAGCATTCATAGCAGCTGAGTTTAGCCTGCTTTTCCTTCCTTGCCAATTCTTACTATAGCTATGAGAATATGGTCATCTTTGAAAATTAATTTCCTGAAAATTTGCTGTGCGGTTAAAAAAATGACTGGTGCAGAGGGAACCACAGACAGAGGATCAGATGGTATGATCAAAACCATGTAATTTTTTAGGAAACCTGCTAAAATTGAGTAATTTGGATATAAATCAGAAAGCATAATGGATTGGACCTCAGCAGTTTCCTGGCTCCTGTGCTCCATGTCAGAGACTAAAACTGGTATTTGGGAGTCCTGCATTCATGGGGAATTTTTCAGATGGATGACAGCCAGCACCACAACCCTGGGGCATCTTCTYTAAGGATGAGTCCACACTGAGGGCCTGTGAGAGCTGAGCAGAGCACAGGAGATGCACAGKGTGCACTGGGGCTTTGTGGCTTCTGAGTCCCCTGGCTGACCTCCAGGGCTGTGTGAATCATCCCAGGCCCAGCATCAGAGGTGGGAATGCTGGAAAATGCAATTTATTTCCTCTTCCTCTACACCAAGTACTGCAGTATATACAGACTTCTAACTAAATTATTTTGGGTGCACAGCTATAAATTTCAATCACACACACTCTAACAGATTTTTTAAAACAACAACAACAAAAAAATCACATATTGTTCTCATGTACTCTTTAGTTACTTTATAGGACTCCCTCTGTTCGTGACTGTTTCTGTTGTTGTTGGAAGAATAAACCTTCTCAAAATAGATCATCGTAAGGATGGAATCTGTCCAGTGACCACTTAAGTAGAAGTTTGCTGCCAGAACCAGTTTATTTCAGCTGTGATCATGAGGTTTTTTGTGCATTTATTTGTTTGTTCTTCAATGCTGTCTGTAATATTGAGACGCTCTGCTAGTATCTTTAATGTTATCCAATGCTTTTCCAAAACAAGTWGATAAATACATAAGAAAAGGTCAGAGAGAGATCCTTGGGTTTTTTCAAGAGGCAGGACAGCCTTATATGTCATCGGGTGTCCAACATACCTTGATTACTTCAGTATGGACCTATTATTGGCAACCATAGGTATTTCCTTCTGCAAGAACTTAGATTGCTTGTGTTACTTGTATCATGTGTGCTCTTTGATAGGTGCTGCTCTGAAGCTTTGCTGTGAAAAGGAGGATGGGCTTATGTTTCAGCCATATAACCCAAAGTTAGGGTGTCTGGGTTTTTCCCCTGACAGTATCATGAATTTCAGCAAACTTGCCCGAGTGTTTTGTGCCCTTTTTTCTCCTGTCTTTTCCTCATCTTCTGTACAGTGACACACAGAAGGGAAAAATAGGAGAAAGTTAGTTTGATTGTTATCAGACACAAACAATTAAGCAGCTGTTTGCAGGCAGACTAGAGTCATTCCTGTGTGGAGCCCAGAAGTGTCTCCTGCTTTCCTGGGTTGTACACCTGGTGGATGACAAAACGTGGTGCCCCCTCTGTCCCCAGTGCACTGAAGGGGTGGGGGACTAGAGCACAAGCCAGAAGGAAGGTGCATCACTCTATGAGTGTTCTCTGGAGAAAAGAAACCTTTAGATGTGTTTCAGACAAGTGCCTGGAGAAGCAGAAGCACTGTTCTGTCAGGGTCAGGGGGGAGCTTTAGCACCCCTGAGTTTCTAGATGTACTGCTCCTGAGAAGTGCAGGCAGAGGTGCTGTGTGGGAGGAACAGGCAGGAGGAGTTCACCAGTAGTTATGGAGCATGATCAGAGGTTAAGTGGGACTCATTTTGCTAGAAATGCCATGTGATAGGGAGTTTGAATATGTGAGCAAAGGGCACTGATGAGACAGAACCTTGAAACAGCACCAGCTGGAAAGGCAGGTCATGCTGGGGCTGTATCAGCACCCAGGGTGATGTCCAGCCCTGCTTTGAGGTGTCTCAAGTCATGAGCACCCCGCCCCAATATCATGGGAGTTCCCAGGCAGGCTCAGGTGGAGACAGAGACCTGTGGAGAGGAGGGYTCCTGTGGCCATTTCCCTCTGCAGAACCTGCACAGGGAGGCTGAGGAAGTCACTACTCCAGGTGTGTAAATGCAGGGGACTTTGGGCAAGAGCTGGGAGGATTGGGAGGCACACGGGGCAGGCAGTAAAGAAATCAGTCTCCAGCAAGTCAGGTAGGTTAGATAGAGAMAGAGATGTCTGAAGCAGACCCCAGGCAGAAGGATCTGCAGTAAAATTTGAAAAAGCCTTATCTCAAGTCAGGCAGGTCTGCCTGCAGGCTGGGGCTCTCTTTTAGGCTCTGCCAAGCTCCTGGGGTGAAGTTCAAGCAGTGCTTCACTTTGCAAGGGCCTGTTGGCCCCCAGCCCATGGGAGCTCCTGAACAAGGCTATGGGAGAATGCTGACGGCTCTCTTCTGCCCCAAAGAGTTCATGWATCCTGAGTACAGAAGGTTCTTCTCCACCTAATCTATTGTCCATTTCTCATACAGGAACAGTAAGTGATAACAGCCTTTTAGTTTTGGTTTTTGTTTTTGTTTTGTTTTTAATGCAACCCAAGGTTATGCACTTTTATTTCAGTTTTATATTCTTTTAGTTCCATTGAATCATTGCAGGTACTTCAAGAGAAGCCACACTTGCACAAGTAAACTGTAATAATAAAATTTAATGTGCCTATAAAGAGTGTTTTAATACTGAAGTGCATCACAAGGCAGAGATGCACATATGCTTATCAGAAAACCACCACAGCACTGGGTAGCCTTTTCTCTGACAGAAAAGCTCTCAGAGATCAAAACTGTGCCTCAATCTCCTCTTGAGTGTGATGTGACATGGTTTTACATGCACACATGCAAATGTTTCTTGTTTGATTCACACAGGAGGGTTGGTTTATTTGGTATAATTAGAACTAATCTAGTTAGTTTGTAGGGCATATGCAATGGGAATATTTCATGTGACTTGCAAAGATAAGGCTCCATTGAAGAACAGAATGTTCTTCCTTGATGTTGCCCAGAATGCATTTAATTTGCTAGGAACTCACTGCCACAACAAAATAGAAATTCAGGTGGAACAGGATATAATTGCTGCAGGTACTTTAAAACCACCAGATTGCATTTCTGATGACTGCCATGCAATTAGGAATGTAACAGAGCTGCTTGCTGGAAGAGGAAAGGCATAAAACTTGTTTCTTATGTCCCTCCTGTACATGGTAAGAACAAATCCTACTGGCTGTGGAGGAAAGACAAAGCAATCCATGTACCTGAACAAAAATGTGCATCTRCCTACTGACATTTAAATCTTGTTGTTCTTGCTCTTCTTCCCTCCATTTTAAGATCTGGACTTGTTTTTTTAGCAAAGGAGTAAGTCCCACCAAAGAGCCTGTTGCGTGATACTGGAAATTTGCAAGGGTGTTGGAGATTAAATAAGCATATTGCCTGAGGCTGAGCTGCTAAGAACAACTGTGGCTTTTTACTTAGCTGTTCTTAACAGGAGAACCAGGCAATTGCAAGTGAGAGTTTCAAGGCAAGTGAGAGTTTCAAGACCAAGAGGCATATTCACYCGCCGGGTTAGAGAGTTAACCTGCCTCTTCCAGCTCAGTGGAGAGAGGTTCCCTCTTTATGGCCAGACCCTGGATCATTCCCAGGACAGGTGGCAGGCACATAGACCTCCCTGCCCCAAATGCTCAGTGTTGCAAGCTTGTCACTCTCTGTGAAAGTRTTGGTGTATTTTGGTTCAAAGGAACTGATCAAATCTACTTGTGCTGACTGCTGCATCCCTGAGGACATGTGCTGTTACTCCTGACAAGCAGGGACTTGGTTCTCAGTTTTTGGCCAACCAAAAACTTAACAGAGGTGAAGAACAGGACTTTTCCAGGTGGGAAACTTCCTGTCTAAGACAAGTCTGTGAAAGTAGCACAATATTCTGGTCACTAGAGAAGTCCTGTTTCCTCCTTCCTGAGAGGGCACCTTTCAAAAAGACAGTCATTGCACGTCACAGCCTCTGCTTTCACCAAGCAGTAAATATTCAGCTCTCCAGTTCCCTCCTGGATTCTCGTTTCCAATGCCTTTGCTTGCACTCTGAATCTCCTTCTACTCATCTTGCAGCTCTCTGGCAGCTGCAGGCTCAGAGCTAAGCACAGCATTACTGTAGTTATAGGAGGTTCCTATAGCTCAAACTACATTTTCCTGATCTGAACCAGCATGGCTTCAGATCTCACTCACTGTCAGCACCTTTGTACTCTACAGTTTGCTCCCACTCTCTGAACACTAGTAGTCCAGACTTTTCCTTCAGCTTCCATTAGGCTTATATTGGGTCAAATATAATTAGATAGCTACTTAAATTGATATCAATTTAGACAAATTGTCTAAATAGAATTTGTGGSTTTTTTCCTCCACTGTTGCTCAGGTAAATCTCTATCTTATACATTAGGACATAGAGGTGGACTAGAAACAAAAGCATTCACTCATAGATGTTTCTGATTAATCACTAACCCTAATCACAGTCACATAAACCTCTGAAACCTCCTAAATGCTTGTATCAAATGCCTTACTAAAAGCCAGTTGATCTGTCTTTATAATCTCCTCAAATTATTTGTAACTGTCAACAAATGAAGTACCTTTGCTCACTGAGATATGCTTTTTCCTCAGTCTGTTAGCAAATCCCTGGTGCTCTGCCACTGATCTGAGTGATATCACTTACCAAAACTGTACCAAGTCCATTATCTGATTCCCTTACTGACCTGTACAGCAAATTATCTTCACTCCCACTATGCTGCAGTAATCTCACATTTCATAAATATTTTCTTACTTGTTTTCATCAGCTACTGCATGACATCCTTATTGATTTTCAACCATCCCTCATTTCAAGTACTTTTTAAATAGATTTCCACTGTTTCAGTCTTATCCATCTCAATWCAGTGTTCCTGTATTAATAGGATTTTCATATTCCTTTCCCTCCCCAGGCACATTTATGAAAGCTCCTCTTTCCTCAGCCTTCTGGTCGTTGTTAATTTATTGTTGTGGGTGCCCTAGCTTGTTCTCTGAGGCTCAAATCCACTCAGCTGATTATTTGCAGTCCATCTTCCCTCATTCAGTGTAAGGCTACCCTGCCACTTGCTGCTGCACATTGCGAAACTACAGAGCATGGGGCCACTGTGATTTTTCGTTAAGACCTAATTGTTTGTAATGCTTTCTGAGGTTCACAGGTTTCTTTTCCTTCTTAGATGCTAAGTAATATTTTGAGATCTAATATGTGAGGAAAAAGGGCAGAGAAAATTCCATTTGTTAGATGCTGGGTTGCTTCCTCAGCTGGGGCAGCAGTGAGTTTTTCTCCTGTATACAGCCAGCCTCAAGTGCTGCTGTCTGGGGATTAATCCAGGATATCTTCAAAACCAAAACCTCATTCTTCAAATTAGTTGTTTGCACCACGCTGCAGGAATTTCAGTGACTCATAAATCCTGTTATTTCAAAGTAAGGGAAGTACTTGAAAATATCACATGGAGCTTGAATGTTCCAGCCTATTTCACAGAGCAAGATGTTCAGCTAATCAGGGGACATTACACATCTTTGCTTGGACACTCACCTCATGTTTCCTGTTCTAAATCAAAATACAGTAAGTGACATCTGTGAGTTTGCTGCCACCCTATATATGTTTTCATATGTCAGACCACAATATTATCACTTTCTGGGGAGCAGTCATATACCAAACAAACAAACAAAAATAGTTGCAAAAAGGAGAAGTTAAAAAAATGAAAGAATTGTAGCTAATAGAAGGTATTATTTAGCCTCCTTTGTGCTTGCAACCAACTTTGATATAAAGTATACCAAAAGCAGAAAAGGACAAACAGAAAAAAAAATATACACAGAGCAAATATTGGGATAGATTTCCTTGGTCTAATAAATTGTTGCCTATTTTCTGCAGTTTAGTGAGCCCCCTAGAGTAATATTATTCCCTTCTCTTCTGTCCTATCCTTATCCCTACTTCTGCAGCCAAACACCCAGCTTGCCTTTTGCCAGGTAAGTCACATCACACTGCTCCCTGCCATCTTTTCAGAAGCCCATTTGTGAAAACACCAAATCCTAGTACCTCTCTAACAGTATCTAGTAATTTTTTAATCTAGTATCTAGTAATCTAGATAATTTTAATCTAGTATCTAGAAATTTTTAAAAAACTTTTAAGGGTGAGGAGATGATTTTAAAAACCACATTTGACCAAACTTTTTTATTTCTTGTCATCAGAATTAGGAATACCTCACCTAATCTTTGTTTATTAATGGCAATGTGACATAACACTTAAAAATTGCCTTCTCCCTCTAGGTCTCCATGTGTTAGAACAATGCTTGAGGACATCTAGCCAATACTGTTTGGGTATGTGTAGGAGAATATCCAGATTTTTATGGCCTTACAATTTTTTTTAAAGCAAAATGCTTCCATTTAAAACAGCACATGCTCACTTTTAAGCCTGAGAAGCTCCTAGAGCAGTTTAGCAGCAATAGGCTGCTRAGATATGCAACACCTGCAATTTCTGCTACACCTGCACTGAGCACACACTGAGGAACCTGGATCTCCATGGAGGCTGCAAAGTGCCT
This sequence comes from Cardinalis cardinalis, assembly GCA_014549065.1. Lineage (NCBI taxonomy): Eukaryota > Metazoa > Chordata > Aves > Passeriformes > Cardinalidae > Cardinalis > Cardinalis cardinalis. The sequence continues at coordinate 12,631,909 of JACDOX010000005.1, forward strand.
ACCCCCAGCCTGCCCTTCTAGATGCTGTTCCAGTCATTCCCACTCTTTTAGCAAGCCAGTCTCTGACAGACCTGTGGTGGGGCATACAACACAGGTGAAGTTTTATGTAGGACCATGAGACCCATACTGAGAACTGAAATGTCATCTACAACTGTTAAAGAAACCACTGATTTAGTTATGTGTATCCTGAAGTAAAGTTTTGCTTTCCTCTTAAAGATGAGGTCTGACAATTATAGACTACTAAGGGGAAGGCCTGRTCAAGGGCAAATGTTCTTCCCTGAGTCTAGGATATCCTCTGGAAGACTCCTGACTCCTGCTTTAGAGTGTCTTGGCAATAAAACTGATCCATTAACATCAAGCCTTCAGGAGAGGTAACWTTAGTATATACACCCATCAAGTTTTGAGAACATGACACCATTCACAGAAAGGCAGTTTTGCTATTACTTGCAAAGTTTCACCTAAGAGGCACCAAAATAAGAACCCACAAGCTCCTTCTGCAGGATGAATGCTCTCAGGGCTGTATGTGACATTCCTGCAGGCTTGGTGACCTCAGGCAAAACCACTAGCAACAGCTGAATTGTGTCAACTGGAATAGGAACTGGCTCCCAGGGGACAGATAAGTGTAGTGTGGCACAGACCACACAAGAGCCATCCCTCTCTCTTGACACACAGCCCTCCAACACTGCACAAACCTTCAAAGAGGCATAAGAAAAGGCTGTCCAACAACAAGCACTGGTACTGCATGTGTCTTTCGAGGGTGCCATTCACAGTAGGCTGTGAATACCTGACTGAAGCACTGTTTCTTTTGACAAAACATTTTTTTAAAAAGTGTTTCCCCAAAATTTCAGAGGACAACAAATAGAAGGAAATATTCCATTTTATTTTCAACAGTTCATTTCTCAGATGTAAAAAGGCTGTCCCAAAATAACCAATAAACTATAAAATACAAAGTCCAAATATTTATACTTGTAATTTTATTCCTGCAGGAGACTTGAGAGATGAAATTAAAGTTAAAAGTAGCATTTTATTTCATTTCAAAACATGTTACTTCTGAATAAACTTAAAAGGTCGAAAGC